>JAVJIF010000669.1:0-104057 GCA_038442645.1 Agave tequilana
TGAGTGCTGTCCTTCTTGCCTCAGTCTCACCTCCTCTTGTACACACATACTAGTCAGCTCATTCAAGTTCCACTTATCCTTATGAGTATTGTAGTGGATCTTGAATGGCCCAAACTGTGAAGGAAGTGAGTTGAGGATGAATTGAACCAGAAGGACTCATCAACCTTCATACCCAGTGATCCTAGCTTAGCAGCCTTGTCAGATATGTTCAGAATGTGTTGCTGAACTCCTCTATTACCATCATATTTCATGGTGGTAAGTTCAGCCATTAAGGTACCAGCTAATGACTTATCTGCTGACTTAAATCGGTCCTTTAACTGGCAGACAAAATTTCCGATGCCTAGTAGTATGTGGGAGAGAAGTCTTGATGTTATTAGCTATGGTCATCTTTATGAACATTAGACTGAGCCTATTAGACCTCTCCCAAGGTTGGCATGGCTGACCTGTTCTGCTGTACTCTCAGCAGTTACTTCATCAGGTTTGTCAACTATTAGGCCATGTCTAGGTCTAGGACACCCAGTGTAACTGAACATGTTCATACCATTCTGAGAAATTTGTACCATCCAAGGCCGGAATGCTAGTGGCATGAGTGTGAAGAGAAGTGGGGACGTTCACTGAAACATAATAGACATAGCTCACATTAGGCCACGAATCAATACAATACTTTAAATTTATTAAGATGAACTATTTGATATCACTCATTTCTCCTTTGGGCGAAACCTAAGCATATCTAGTGTTCACTCTTTAGGTGAGAACTTTTATCACCTACTAGGTCTAATATAATTTATGCCAACTTAGATAGTAAGTCATGTTCCTTTGGGTATTCACTTCTACACCACTAGTTGCATAAATTACACTATCCTACCCCGTTCATAATTATTCGAAAGAGACTTTCCTTTGGGCCAGTCCCAATCTCCTAACTAGAACCGCCACCGAGAATATTATTGTCTTTAATGTCTACCTCATTAACATGTCCTTTTATGTAGTTGTATATTCATAAGGTTTACTAACCTAGGTCACTTTGGCAACTACTAAATCAATAAGCCTTATGAATACAACTAACCAATAATATTCTCTAATTCTATTATTTGTGTAATGCCATAATACTAAATACATTACTTGACCAAACATCAATCAATATTAACACAATAGCTTAAATGTGTTTAACAATCATTAAGGATTGAATTAAGCAACAATTAGTCGACTACATAGTATTATAGTCGACTTGGGTCAAGTCAAGTCGACTACAGGTTTAGGTCTAGTCGACTAGGGCAAACAAGTATTAGTCGACTATACCTACATGACTAGTCGACTACATATTTTATCAGTCGACTAGGCCAAAATTACAGGTCGACTAGAAACTTTATCAGTCGACTACAAATATTATTAGTCGACTCCTGTTAGAATCCAAACTCTCGGTTAAATATTAGTCGACTTGGCCAAAAGGTTAGTCGACTATACACTTTACTAGTCGACTAATCAAAAAACCCAAGTCGACTCCTGTTAGAAACAGAGAGTCGGGTAACTTTCGGGATGGACTATTAGTCGACTAATCAATCCCTATAGTCGACTAATAGCCCACGATCCAGTTACCGAACAGCAGTTCCAGATTATGCCCGAATCCCAAAATCATGGAAAAATCGGAAAAATTAGGGAAAATTAGGGTTTCTAAAATCCTAATTTGATCCATATTAATTGCATAATTAGAGGAATGTATATATGATTTTAGGGTTTCCAAGAATCCTCTTCAATTCTACAATTAAAGATCAAAATCTGGATTTCATGAATTGTTAATCAAAAACCCTAACTTTTCATAATTCCTAAATCCAAGATGTATCGATTCTTTAATCATGGCTCTGATACCAAATGTTGGATATAATTACAACTATAATGCGGAATAAAACGTCCATGGATCAAGAATCAACCATACATCTCAAGAATCATATATTGCAAAACTTTCATGATAGAAAACCCTAATCTATTCATACCTGAGGCCATTGATGAAGATTGAATGGAGATTGGAGAAGATGTTGAATCCTTCCTCTGGAATCTGCAAACCCTATACTTGCAATGGATCCTCTTTTCTCTGATCCTTTCCTTTCACAAAACTCTCTTTTCTTTTCACGATGGATTCTCACGATAAATATTCGCGTGAGTTTTGTTTCTTTACAGGAGGAGAAAGTGGGTCGCACATTTGCAAAAGACCCTTGAAAATAAACCTTTCCATCATGGTATCTTTTCTATTTTCAAGTGACCAAATAACTATATAAATGTGACAATTATATGGGCATCCTTTATATCAGTTAAACTTAATAGGAATCCAATGCAAATACCAAGGTTATGTGGGCCACTTTAATATGAGATTAACATTTCTCTCTCTCTCTCTCTCTCTCTCTCTCTCTCTCTCTCTCTCTCTATATATATATATATATATATATATATATATATATATATATATATATATATATATATATATATATATATATATATAGGGAGCTGATCCTCTGAGAACGTTCTCACGGATTTCTGTGAGAACTTTCACGTAGGTCGTCGGATCTGATAGCAAATCAAATAAAACTAGATCTCTATCAGATCCGACGGCCCACGTGAAAGTTCTCACATGAATTCGTGAGAACCGTTCTTAAAGGATCAACTCACTATATATATATATAATATATATATATATATATATATATATATATATATATATATATATATATATATATATATATATATATATATATATATTATATAATATATATATAATATATATATAGAGAGAGAGAGAGAGAGAGAGAGAGAGAGAGAGAGATTGACTTGTGTCCTTCCAAAAGGATTTGAGGCTGAATCCTTCCCACTCAAATACCAACATCCGACATTCGAATACAAGATCAACTCTGTTGAAGTTGATTCATATTATTTCAAGTATCTATAAACCAAAAATCAACTGTTTTGAACACTCTTTGCCCATGCATTGAGCAGGGAAAAAACGGACAACTTAAATAGTGAGTTGGTTAGTTTAAAGGTGTAGAACATTTGAAACCCACAAAAATTAGTTTGTAGGGGTTTTAAATGTTTAGATCATAATGAAATGGCAGTATTGAGAATTTGTATGTCTAAAGACATAAATCTAACCAGTTCACTACTTTTCGCCGTCCATTTTGCGCCGCTTAATGGATGGACAAAAAGTATTCAAAACACTTGATTTTTAGTTTATAAATACTTGAAATAATATAAATTAACTTCAACAGAGTGGATCTTGTATTCGAATGTCGGAGGGTTGAATTTGAGTGGGAAGGATCCGGGCTCAAATTCCTTTGGAGGACACAAGTCTCTCTCTCTCTCTCTCTCTCTCTCTCTCTTTATATTATATATATTAATATATATATATATATATATATATAAAAGAATATGTAAATCAGCTGACACAGGAGGCAAATTCGTTTTATGTCATACTCAAAAATCATATCTCTCGAGAAAAAAGTTCACGATCCGATCATATATTATCATCTTCATGTTCTAAGCTGTACACAAAAAAATTAAATGATTTGAAGTTCGTTACTCATTAATTTAATAGTTCCATTTATTCTACTGTTAAAAAATCGTTAATATTTAAACCAAAAGAAATGGAGTAAACAAACTCTAAATCGGGTGATTTTTTTATATGTGTATAGAACATGAAGATAATTTGCGGTTGGATCTTGAAAATTCAATCGAAAACTTGAATTTTGAGTGTAACATGGGATAGAGTTGCCTCCTGTGTCAGCTGATTCTCATTTTTCTCATATACACACAGAACATAGTTCCACAGGAAATTTGCTTCGGTTATCCATTTGGTATACAATGAAGTAAACAAATAGATATAGAAATAAATAAATATTAGCAAAACAACTGGATAGGTACATTTATTTTATTAAAAAAAGTTATGTATACAAGTAATATTATACTTATTGTCATAGCTAGGGCTACAAGAAATATACTCAATTGTGTATCCATGTACAGAATTTCAAGTTATACATATGTGTGTATTTTTGATACCTGTGTCTGCAAGAAGCAATCTATAAGTACATATTGAATTACAAGGACAATTCCGTAAAAAAGTTGAAATTATAAGGATAATGCCGGTATTATTGAATTACGCCCGATCGAATTGGGTCCAGCTAAATTTGGTCAAAACGACCGGATTCGGCGTTCAAACAAAACCCCAGAGCGAGCCACTCGTGGCTTCTCGCCGAACCCCAACAACGCGTCCCTTAGCTGGGCCCAGCGTAACGGCCCGGGCAGGATGACATCAGCCCCCCTTGCGGGGCCCACACGGGCCCGCCGTTTAATTTCCACACGAAATTATTCAGGACGAGCGAAAAATTGACACGTACCGTTTCGCTGCGGCCCACCGCGAGGGAGAGATCGAGATTTGCCTTCAACTACAGTTCGGATCGGCGCATCGCCGCGCCGTCCGGTCCCTGTCCTATCGCTGTACCGCGATGGGGAAGCAGCGCCATACCCCCACCGGCCACGTGTCAGGAAACAGTTGGGCCCACCGAGAGCCACAAAATTCTAAGCGTTACGAGTTTCCAATTGAAATAATGTTTGCTTTCAGACTATAGGCGGTTTGGGCCAGCCTGTGTTGCTTGTTTGCATCGGTTTTAGCTAAAACTAGGTGAAAGCAATAAGTGATAAAATTAGTAAAATCATAATCCATAACATATAGTAGGTTTTTGCTCAAAAATATATAGAAGATTAAGAACAATGATATATATATATATATATATATATATATATATATATATATATATATATAGAGAGAGAGAGAGAGAGAGAGAGAGAGATAGACTTGTATCCTTTCAAAAGGATTTGATCCCGGATCCTTCCCACTTAAATTCAACCCTCCAACATTCGAATACAAGATCCACTCCGTTGAAGTTGATCTATACTATTTCAAGTATCTATAAACCAAAAATCAAGTGTTTTGAATACTTTTTGCCCATCCATCAAGTAGGGAAAAAACGGACGGCCTAATAGTGAGTTGGTTAGTTTAACGGTGTAGAACATTTGAAATCTAACAAAAATTAGTTTATAGGGTTTTTTAAATGTTTAGATCATAATGAAATGGCCGGATCGAGAATTTGTATGTCTAAAGACATAGATCTAACCACTCACTACTTTCGGCCGTCCATTTTGCGTCGCTTGATGGATGGGCAAAAAGTATTTAAAACACTTGATTTTTGGTTTATAGATACTTGAAATAGTATAAATCAACTTCAACGGAGTGGATCTTGTATTCGAATGTTGGAGGGTTGAATTTGAGTGGGAAGGATCCGGGATCAAATCCTTTTGAAAGGATACAAAACTCTATATATTATATATATATATATATATATATATATATATATATATATATATATATATATATTATATATGGGGCTTACTGTACCTCAGCCCGCGGGCTGAGAGAGTTTTCTCAGCCTGCGGCGTGGCAACATCACCGCCCCACATCTGTAATAATTTTGGCGGCAAAATCCTGTAAAATCTCGCCCAATTTAATGCCAGTCACCTCAACATTGTAATTTCCAAAAATACCCTCCCTCACAACTTTTTACCGACCTTGGTAGCAGTCCTCAGAAAAAGACTGCGACCTTGGTAGCAGACCTTGGTAGCAGTCCTCAGAAAAAGACTGCGACCATGGTAGCAGTCCTTAGAAAAGACTGTGGTAGCAGACCTTGGTAGCAGTCCTTAGAAAAAGACTGCGACCTTGGTAGCAGTCCTCAGAAAAAAACTGCGACCATGGTAGCAGTCCTTAGAAAAGACTGCGACCGTGGTAACAGTTCTCATAAACACTGCGACCATGATAGCAGTCCTCAGAAAAAGACTGCGACCTTGGTAGCAGTCCTCAGAAAAAGACTGCGACCGTGGTAACAGTTCTCATAAAAATACTGCGACCTGTTGGCCCAATGGCCTTCCACTCTAGTTTTGATGATGATCAACACTCATGTAGTTATGTTTACTAATATCTTGTGTTTCTAAGTTTCAGATCATTAACAGGATATTAGTTGGTGATTAGCTTCAACAAGATGTTTAGAAGCTTATCATGATGATTCCGGTGCCAAAGCTTAAAGATCATACCTTTGCACTTGGAGAATCACGGAGTTTTGGAGCAAGTCTACTTGAAGATGAAGATCATCAAGAAGACTTAGGTATCTAGTTTAGATTATGAGTTTTAGATCCATGTGTAAAGCTTAGTTTAGTTGATATGCTCAAGTGCACAAAACACACACGTTTTATGATTTGGTATTTGGTTTTCATGAATAATAGATCAAACAAGTTTACATATGTTATATGTATAGTAGATGTTTTCTATTTATACATACATGCTTTAACTTGGTAAACAACTTATTTTGACTATCTATTCATGTTTTGGAAAAATCAGTTGACAAAAATACAGGATTTGTTTTTGATAAAATTTGCAAGACACAAAAATGAATTGATATGTTGATATATTGTCTTGAAATTTTTATCACAGGTTTATGTTTCAATATAAAATGACAAAACAATTTTTATGGAATTTTCAGAAAAGATAAAGATTTTTATAAAATATTTTTTCCAAAAATTCTGACCTTGATTTGTGCTGACAGGCTGGTCGGTCGACCGTGTCGGTCGACCGCACCAAGGGCCGGTCGACCGACCCGGTCGACCGACGTGCACAGACGTGCACGTCTGTTAGGCACAGATCCGGTCGACCGGGTCGGTCGACCGATGTGAGAGTTCTGCTCTCTGGAAGTTTTCGGTCGACCGGGCCGGTCGACCGGTAGTGCCCAACGGTCACTTTTCTGACGTTGGCGGTCGACCGGGCCGGTCGACCGGTGGCTGTCAGAACTGCCACATCAGCCTAACGGCTAGTTTTCTGTTTTGGCCTATATAAACCCCATTCCTTTGGGATTTTGGCTAAGGTTTTTAAGAGGAAAAATTCTGGTTTTCAGTAGAGTTTAAAAGAGTTTTAAAAAGAGTTTTGTGCTTTAAATTTCTAATCTTTATTGTTTTGGGTTTTTGGAAAATCAAAGAAATAGGAATTTGGGATATTTGTATTGGTTTTCATTCTCCATCTTTTACAAGAATTTCCCAAGTGTTTTCTTTGTTGCTTGTTTTCTAAAAACACTTAGTTTCCACTTGAGCTATATCTTCTATCCTAAGTTATTAGGATCTTTGTTTTGTGTGGAAAAAGAAAAAAGAAAAAGAGAAAAAGAAAGAGAAGTGTTTGAGGTTGTTGTTGTAAACCTCATTGTTGTAAAACACCCTTTTACTTGTGAATCCCTCTTAGGTAGAGGTGATCGGGTGATTGTGAGTTGTGAGCCTCTTCGGTAGAGGTTGTTTGTTGTATTTGGCTACGGGCCGTATCCCTCTTCGGTAGAGGTGGATTGTGTGTTGTATAGCCTCGGTGGCTTTGTAAGGTTGAGAGAGGAGTTTGGTACTCCTATAGTGGTTTGGGAAATCCTACACGGTGGTGTAGGCGGGGATGTAGAGCTAGGGGCTCGAACCTCGAAACACATCTTGGTCTTTGCGTTTGATCCAATTTCTCTCAACTCTACTCTTTTTACATTTGTGCAAGCATCATCCATTCATATCATCATATATACTTGCTTGGCTTAATTGCGTGCATTGTATTGCTATATCCTTGATTGCTTGGATTGCTTGTGTGTGTGTTTCATCATAGCAATTCATTCTTTACTTGTTCGATCATATCTCATACAACACGGTTGCATTGCGCACCTCTAACCCATTCAAGGGGAATTGGGAGGAAGGAGTTCAGAACTCGAAAGGGGTATTCGGCTCTTAGTCGTGTTTTGAGAGATCGTTGCATCACTCATATTCACTAAAGTTTAAAAAGATCTTTAGATTAGCATTTACACCTATTCACCCCCCCTCTAGGTGTATTTCAATTGGTATCAGAGCTAGTGCTCCTGATATTAGGCTTAACATCCTAGGAGTAAGATCCATTTGCTTGCTAATCTCTTGTTTGCATTTGTTGTTTGCACACATATAGTTTACCATGGCCTTCATGACCCCACCTTTGTATGACCCTTCTAACATTCATGTTTGGAAGATTAGAATGACCGTTTATTTACAAACCCTAGGTCATAAAGTTTATCTTGCTATTACCAAGGAATCCTTCCTTAGTGATTGCAATCATATAAGGGCCAATGCACAAGCCCTTGAGGCTATTAGAAGCACTTTACCTAAAGATTATCTTATGCGTGTTTCTAATATTGATTCCGCTTTTACAGTGTGGAATCTATTGTCAACTACAACCACCACCTCCGAGCTTCAAGCACAAATCCAAAGGGAAGAGGAATCTAGTGGAGAGTCCGAATCTCAATGCTACATGGTCCAAGGGAATGACTCCCTTGAGGTACAATCGGAAACCCACTTAGATAGTGATGATGCTAGTTCTTCATGTGATGATATTGTTGATCCCCATGCCTTAAATGAAGAACTATCTATTGTTTGTGAAAATTAATAGAAAAATATAAGATTTTGAAAAAGAAAAGTCTAAAAATTGAAAAAGAAATATTTGTTTGCATTCTAGACTTGACATTGTTTTGCAAGAGAAAGAGGAGGTTTCTAATGAAAAGGACTCATTGAAATCTCAACTTGATCTTGCACTTAAAGAAATAACTTTTTGAAAAATAAAATGATTGCCATGTTCTTTTGAAGAAAAATGAAACGTTAACTTCAAAAGTTGAATGTGTTTTAAAAGAAAATGATTCTTTGAAAGAGAAATTGAGTTCATTTCGAAAGAATTAGAAATTTGTTTGAATAAGAATAATTCTTTGAAAAATGATATGTCTTCTCATGTTTGCCATGCTAGGTAGTATCACACACTTCACCTATTGCATGCCACACCTCTTCTTCTATCAACAATGATATATCCATGCTTAAGAAGAAGGTAGATTGTTTGGGCTCCACTATGAGCCAATGTGCCATGAACCATACACGGTTGGAAACTTTGCTTCGAAAGAACAAGTTCCATCTTTTATGCATGCACACCCTCCACGGCATACACATGCTCCTCACGGACACCATCAACACATGTATGCTCATGTGTACACATGTACACATTGTGGTCGTAATGGCCACCTTGCTAAATTTTGCTTTGATAGATTAAATAATGTAAATTTAGCAAATAAGTTTGTTTGGGTTAGAGAAGGGACTAACCCCCATGGACCCAAGAAGGTATGGGTACCAAAGACCACCCCTCCTATTTTTGATGTAGGTGTGGGCTCTCACATGACGTGAGAGTGATGACACCTTGGAGTGGATGCGTTCCGGACTCAAAGGAAATCTATTGGATGCATCACTTTCAATGGAAAAGTTGGTGGGAGGACCACCTTATTTTGGAGAATTAGAGAAGTGCCCTCATCGGTTTTGGTATAAATCTCTAACTCTCATATTATTTGTTTACATGCTTTTATGATTCATTATTTATAGCATGTCTCATTTGTCTTAAGCATATTTTGATGTCTTTGGATTAGTGTGTAAATTCCATGATTATTAGATCCATGACATACATGTATAGTATTTGAGACACACATGCTTATTTGATTCATATTTAGTGTTCTCACCGTTTGTTTAGCTATAATGTACATCATGAATCTAATACATGTAAATTTGCATATTAATCATGTTTTAGTTTTATCATGATGTTCTTTTATCATGCTTTGATGCTTCTTGTGGTAATAACATGTTTGAATGTAGATTTTAATTAAAACTTGTGTTATACATGTACAAATAGTGAGCTACATTTGTTTCTTATGTAATTGAACTTCATGCTCATTTGTATTCACTATATGCACACGTATAAGCTAGTTTTGGTGATTTGCTCATTCTTACTTGTTATGCTCATTGTCATGTTTTTAGATCATGTTCATTTAAAATAAAAGAATTATGATGAATTTTGTATGTGTTTTAGTTAGAAATATGGTATTCGTGTTTGTTTTGATGCTTCATGACTTGATTACATGTTTAGATGTTAGTTTTCATTAAGACTAGTTATATACTTGTACATAGAGTGGGTAACAAATAAATCTATATATGTTGAGCTTGAACGCTTATTTGAACCCATTAGATGTGCTAGTATAGTCTAGTTTTGATGATTCATACATTTTAAACTTGTATTCCCATTTTTGAATTTGTTTTGATGAATATGAGTTTCCATTTCATGTATATGTGCATTTTGCCAAAACATTAAGATATACATGTATAGCCCTTGAGTCATTTGCCTTCAATGCAAAATCTATTTATGGACTCAATTGTGTTTAGGGATATGTATGTATACTTAGTGTAGTGACAATTCATACATATACCATGAAATAAAATTTGATTGTTTAATGAAAATTTGATTTTTTTTTTTCATGTTTGATGTATTTATGTTTAACTTCATGTATATGTCTATCTAGTTCAAACTAATCTTATACATATACATCCTTTTTGAGCCACGTGCTTTCATGCATCTACTCTTAGTGGACTCGTTGAGTTTTGGATATGTATGTATATGTTAGCTTGCATTAGACATACATATGCCTTGAAGATTAAATAAGTAGTTTTATATGATTTTTCATGTTTTTTGATAGAATTATGTTTTAAGGAATAATTGAGCTTAATGAAATATTTTTCATGATTTTGATCTTCACATATTATTTGTACACTCATATCTATTGCTCATGTTTTGTTTCTCATGAGTTATGCTTTATTGATTAGAGTGATGATTATCATGTGATTTTCATGCTTTATGAAAAATAACTTTGTTTTATTCCTTACTTGAAGGACTTCGTACTAGTTAACAAGTTTTCCATTTAACTAGTTGCGGTGTTCTTCATTTTGGTAGAGATTTTCAAACAAACCATATTTTCAATCTATTTTTGAAAACCCCTACCATCTAAGGGCGGTAGGATGGGAGATCATGTTCATGTATGCCCTAAATTGAAAATCTTTAAAACTTGAATTATGATTGGGTGGTAGATGATATGAGATATACACATACTTTTATTGTTATGTCAATTGGTATCATTGAACTTTTTCAATTAGTATCATTTTGACCTTTTTGTATACTCATATGTTTATTGTGTATGTATGTTTTCATTTGGTATCATCTATTGGTGATTGATACTCATTCCATTTCATACACATATACTTGTTTTATTTGTGCCTACTATATTCCTATATCTTAGAGCACAATAGTTGTTTATGCTAGTGCTTGAGTTTCAATTTGTTTCAATTGACTACTTTTAAATTGGTATCAAGACTATGCATGATTTTAGTTTGTATTCATAAAGGGGGAGAAAATTTGATTTTGTCTTTCAATTGGTACTTGTACTCCCACTCTTTATGATTAAAAGTTGTTATTTTAAATATATGATATCAACATCAAATTTGGTTAAATATATTTAAAATGAATAATTCTTACAATTGGTATCAATGTTTCTATGTAAAATCTTTTAAAATTGGTAAAATTTTTACAATTGGTATCATATTTGAGAAATTCATAATTTGTTATGTTTAATTACAATTGGTATTTTCAAAAAAAAATTTGTTTTAAAGAAAATATTCAAAGTTTTGATTTGTATTTCCTATATGCAAGGAGAGCTTAACATCTCTCTTACATATAGATTCATGTTGAGTATATTATAAATTGAGGAGATTGACAACTCTTCTTTATATAATATACATGTGTAGGGGGAGCTTCACATCTCCTCTTATGCATTACATAATATGTGTTATGTGAATTGGGGCTTGTCATCCCTTCTTCATGTAATGCATATGTGTAGGGAAGCTAACTTAGCGTCTTCCTCTTCATGAATGTATATAGCATATAACATATATTGATTCTTGTTTATTGGTATCAAGATGCTTCATTGACATATTTTTAATTGATATCATGTTTGAAGTCACCCCTTATTGATTTTTTTTAGACAAAAAGGGGGAGAACTTTGTTTGTATTGTTTTGGTTGACAAAAAGGGGAAGTAAGATTTTTACCCCTCATTTTATTTATGGTTTTTTGATTATTCACCCCTTTGTGGATGATTGACAAAAAGGGGAGAAGAATTTGAGTTTTGTTTTTATATATGCATAATTGTGTTTTTGCATAAGATATGATGCATGCTTTTGTTTAGTATCATGTGCTTTCATTGCATATATATTGTTTATTGTGATGCATGAGTTAAGGGGGAGCCTTCTTTGAAGCTTAACTTTAATCCATGCATATATAACTCCATGAGTTTTGTCATCATCAAAAAGGGGGAGATTGTTGGCCCAATGGCCTTCCACTCTAGTTTTGATGATGATCAACACTCATGTAGTTATGTTTACTAATATTCTTGTGTTTCTAAGTTTCAGATCATTAACAGGATATTAGTTAGTGATTAGCTTCAACAAGATGTTTAGAAGCTTATCATGATGATTCCGGTGCCAAAGCTTAAAGATCATACCTTTGCACTTGGAGAATCACGGAGTTTTGGAGCAAGTCTACTTGAAGATGAAGATCATCAAGAAGACTTAGGTATCTAGTTTAGATTATGAGTTTTAGATCCATGTGTAAAGCTTAGTTTAGTTGATATGCTCAAGTGCACAAAACACACATGTTTTATGATTTGGTATTTGGTTTTCATGAATAATAGATCAAAACAAGTTTACATATGTTATATGTATAGTAGATGTTTTCTATTTATACATACATGCTTTAACTTGGTAAACAAACTTATTTTGACTATCCTATTCATGTTTTGGAAAAATCAAGTTTGACAAAAATACAGGATTTGTTTTTGATAAAATTTGCAAGACACAAAAATGAATTGATATGTTGATATATTGTCTTGAAATTTTTATCACAGGTTTATGTTTCAATATAAAATGACAAAACAATTTTTATGGAATTTTCAGAAAAGATAAAAGATTTTTATAAAATATTTTTTCCAAAAATTCTGACCTTGATTTGTGCTGACAGGCTGGTCGGTCGACCGTGTCGGTCGACCGCACCAAGGGGCCGGTCGACCGACCCGGTCGACCGACGTGCACAGACGTGCACGTCTGTTAGGCACAGATCCGGTCGACCGGGTCGGTCGACCGATGTGAGAGTTCTGCTCTCTGGAAGTTTTCGGTCGACCGGGCCGGTCGACCGGTAGTGCCCAACGGTCACTTTTCTGACCGTTGGCGGTCGACCGGGCCGGTCGACCGGTGGCTGTCAGAACTGCCACATCAGCCTAACGGCTAGTTTTCTGTTTTGGCCTATATAAACCCCATTCCTTTGGGATTTTGGCTAAGGTTTTTAAGAGGAAAAATTCTGGTTTTCAGTAGAGTTTAAAAGAGTTTTAAAAAGAGTTTTTGTGCTTTAAACTTCTAATCTTTATTGTTTTGGGTTTTTGGAAAAATCAAAGAATAGGAATTTGGGATATTTGTATTGGTTTTCATTCTCCATCTTTTACAAGAATTTCCCAAGTGTTTTCTTTGTTGCTTGTTTTCCAAAAACACTTAGTTTCCACTTGAGCTATATCTTCTATCCTAAGTTATTAGGATCTTTGTTTTGTGTGGAAAAAGAAAAAAGAAAAGAGAAAAAGAAAGAGAAGTGTTTGAGGTTGTTGTTGTAAACCTCATTGTTGTAAAACACCCTTTTACTTGTGAATCCCTCTTAGGTAGAGGTGATCGGGTGATTGTGAGTTGTGAGCCTCTTCGGTAGAGGTTGTTTGTTGTATTTGGCTACGGGCCGTATCCCTCTTCGGTAGAGGTGGATTGTGTGTTATATAGCCTCGGTGGCTTTGTAAGGTTGAGAGAGGAGTTTGGTACTCCTATAGTGGTTTGGGAAATCCTACACGGTGGTGTAGGCGGGGATGTAGAGCTAGGGGCTCGAACCTCGAAACACATCTTGGTCTTTGCGTTTGATCCAATTTCTCTCAACTCTACTCTTTTTACATCTGTGCAAGCATCATCCATTCATATCATCATATATACTTGCTTGGCTTAATTGCGTGCATTGTATTGCTATATCCTTGATTGCTTGGATTGCTTGTGCGTGTGTTTCATCATAGCAATTCATTCTTACTTGTTCGATCATATCTCATACAACACGGTTGCATTGCGCACCTCTAACCCATTCAAGGGGAATTGGGAGGAAGGAGTTCAGAACCTCGAAAGGGGTATTCGGCTCTTAGTCGTGTTTTGAGAGATCGTTGCATCACTCATATTCACTAAAGTTTAAAAAGATCTTTAGATTAGCATTTACACCTATTCACCCCCCCTCTAGGTGTATTTCACGACCTTGGTAGCAGTTCTCAGAAAAAGACTGCGACCTTGGTAGCAGTCCTTAGAAAAGACCGCGACCGTGGTAGCAGTTCTCATAAGTACTGCGACTATATTAAAAATCATTAAATATCAAATCAGATAAAAAAATTAAAGAAGCAGCATTCACTGTCTTTTACCGAAAAAGTAGCTTTTCATAAGGGGTATTTGGTAATTTAACTTCTTTCGATAAGCGGGCCGCAAGTTAGTGGGGTGCAAAATTGAGCCACGTCAGCGCAGGCTGAGAGAGTTCTCTCAGCCCGCGGGCTGATATACATTTCTCTCTCTCTCTCTCTCTCTCTATATATATATATATATATATATATATATATATAGGGCTTACTGTACCTCAGCCTGCGGGCTGAGAGAGTTTCTCAGCCTGCGGGACGTGGCTGAATATATGCCACACATCGGTCACAGAGTGTGGGCGCCAAAAAAATCAAAAAACCCCGCCTAAACAATCGTGAAACAAATTGACAAAAATACCCCTTTTATATGACGACAGCGACTTCTAGCATTGAAAAGTAAAAAAATATTCCATGGTCGCATACTTAATACAGAATAAAGAATACCGGAGGAAACATGCTATCGTATAGCAATGCGACCTCCTTCAGTACTGCCACCAAAGTCGCAAACTTCTTTCTCATTACGATGGTGATGACGAGGATTAGAAGTTTAAAAAAATTGTATTTTGTTTTTTTTTTAAATATATATAAATCTGTTTTCTAAAGTTAATTGTGTGAATTACATTTTTTACTACTATGTCTTGGTTGAAAATGCTGTACAATTGTTACAAACCTTCATTTTAAATATTTTACGCTAAACGAATATACTGCGACCATGGACGCAGTTAATAATTATATTACTTCACCCTTATAAATTTTTAAAATGAAAGGTTGCGACATTGGTTGCAGTTGCTGGACGCAGACTTAATAAATACACTGCGACCTTGGTCGCAGTTGCTGGACTTTAGTCTTAATCAACAACAACACTGCTACCTTGGTCGCAGTTTCTGACCGTAGTCTTAATAAAATAAACGACCGTAGTCTTAATAAAATAAACTGCGACCTTGATCGCAGTTGTCTGTGTTTAGTCTTAATAAAATACACAGCGACCTTGGTCGCAGTTGCTGGTCTTTACTCTTAATCAACAACATCACTGCGACCTTGGTCGCAGTTGGTGGTCTTTATAAATAATCAATAACAACACTGCGACATTGGTCGCAGTTGATGGCCGCAGTCTTAAAAAATAATCTGCAATCTTGGTCGCTATTGCTGGTCTTTAGTCTTAATCAACAACAACACTGCGACGAGGTGACACGTCACCGCAGCAGTTGCTTAGTCGCAGACTTTGGTCACAGTGTCGACCCTGGTCGCAGTAGTTACTGTTTGCAATGTATCTTATGCGACCTTGGTCGCAGTGTCATCTATGGTCATAGTTGTTTTGTTTGCAATGCATGGCTGCGAAAAAGTTCGTAATTTATTAAAAAAAACAAATATGCTTTTTATTTATGTCCAGGCATTTATCTCCAGGCATGTGCAAATGATACAAAACGATCTCTTATACAATAAGATTGAGTGTTACAAATACAGCAGTACAAAAGAAGACTAAACATCAAAAAATCCCTTGTTGACTAAGAGCAATCTTCTTCTTGAGGTCTGGTGGCAGCAGAATCAATAAGATTGAGTGTTACAAAGAAGACTAAATATCAAAGTAGCCAAGAAGACTAAACATCAAAAAATCCCTTGTTGACTAAGAGCAATCTTCTTCTTGAAGTCTGGTGGCAGCAGAATCAATAAGATTATGTGTTACAAAGAAGACTAAACATCAAAGTAGCCAAGAAAGACAAAACATCAATCCATTGAGCCAAGAAGAGCCCTTGTTGACTAAGAGCAATCTTCTCCTTGAGGTCTGATGGCAGCAGAATCCTCCGATTCCAACTGACCCTCCAAAGTGCCGGGATACGATCTTTCGTTTATGAACATCTCTTTGAAATCACCTAGAGGGGGGTGAATAGGTGATGGCTATATGAATTATGGCAATAATGCGGAATTTAAAATTTAACACACAAATAGCACAAATATAGACTTGCAATAAATAGAACAATAAAGGTGCAAGAATTAAAAGGAGTAGAGTTGAGAGAAAATTCGAGCAAACGCAAACGCAAGGATGTGTTTCCGAGGTTCGAGCCACGCTCTACGTCCCCGCCTTCACACTTGAAGGATTTGCACTACTATCGTTGATCCCACCGGATCGCCAATACAAGGACACACTTGTCCCTACACTTGTGATGCCGTAACACCACCCGAAGCTCACTAGCTCCCTTGAGGCCGATGCCTCTACAACTTCACTCAATAAGAAAGGTGATCACACTTGATCAAAATAGCTCACTTGCACAATCCTAGAGCCAATGATATAGATGTAGAGCTTGGGATTGTGGTGTGCAAAAACTAGAGAGAAGGTAGAGGAATAGGCTACAAGTTGGGTGTTGGGAATTTAGGCTTTGAAAAATCTTTTGTAAAAGAAAGGAATTGAAATTCTTTGTAAAGCTCTTGTGAAATCTTTTGGAATTACTTTGCAATAGTTGTTTTATCAATATGAGGTGACCCTCTATTTATAGGGGTCAAAAACAGGCTCACAAAATCGTTGGTATCAAATCCCAAAAGAGAATTAGCCAGAAAAAAAATAGCTGTTGGAACTGTCAGAAAAACTGACAGTAGTCGGTCGACCGGGTCGGTCGACCGCCAACGGTCAAAAATCCGACCGTTGGGGCTCTGCGGTCGACCGGGTCGGTCGACCGAAAAATCCTGTGAACGCAAATGTGCCTCGGTCGACCGGGGCGGTCGACTGATATACACATGCACAGTTTGTGCACATCGGTCGACCGGGCCGGTCGACCGGTTACTGTAAGTTCTGAAAAATCAGAACTTCCAGAACCAGAAATTTGGGTTTTTGTTTTAGGTCTTGGGTTAAATTTTTGGAACTTGTAAAAACATAGAGTATGAGCATATGTCATACTTCTATCATGTTAAAATAGTTTGATAAAAATCCTTTTGATAAAAACTCATTTTTCCATAAAAATGTTTTTCCAAAACTATTGTCTTTCTAAAAAATTTATTTCCAAACATGTTCACTTTAAATCTAAGTTAGAAAATGGAAATTGAAAATCTTTTTGAAGCCATGAACCTAACTAAAAGGTGTGTGTGTGTGTGATAATCCCATAGCTCTACTTCTAATATCTAGCTTTGACAAAATATCTAAAATAAAAATACAAATCTTGTTTTCTTCATAGTCTATGCTAGTTCTTTTTCTTCGTAGTCTTGACTCGTTCTTTTCTTCAATATCTTATTCCTGAAGCTTCCTATAGTGCTTTAGCTTGGGAATGCAAATCTTAGGCGAACTCCAAACGTGTGAGTCTTTAAGTGGAGTCGTCAAAACCTGTTCTTGAACCTGAAATCCTTTTAAATAAAATTATTAAATACATAACTAAATATGTTTTGTTATCATCAAAATAACTGGGATAATGGCCTTTGGGCCAACAATCTCCCCCTTTTTGATGATGGCAAAACATATGTAGTTATCACAAAATATTTTGGGTAGAGACTTCAAATGAAGCTCCCCCTCAACACATGCATATATAGGAAAACATATGTAAATGATAAACACCATATTTCCATGCCAACAAATGATACCAAATACTCATGTCATAGAATAGATGAAGGAAATGAGTTCATACATGACATAAATAAGAGATATACAAAAACAAAAGATACGCATAAAGTAAATAACCATGTCCATGTCCACAACACATACTAAAAATACATGTCCAAAGCAAAATAAAAATAAATACTACATGTCCAAACACAAATACTACATGTCCAAACAACACACAAATAAATACTACATGACAAAATATCTCTCTCAAGATAACTCTCCCCAAATAACTCTCCCCCTTTTTGACATCATCAAACAAGGGGAGGTCACTCAGCAGCATCATCATCGTCTCCAGCATCCTCGTCCTCCTCGTCGTCGGCATGCTCAGATGAGCTCTGTGCAGCAGAGCCCTCAGCCATCTTCTTGTCACCACCATCTTCTTCCCCTGAGGAAGAAGCAACCTCCTCTGGATCCATGCCATCTACTCTGGTGCGCGGTGGTGGAACAGAAGAACGAGCTCTAGGAGGGAATGGAGGACGGTGGCTGGGAGTCGACAAGCAATCGGAGTACGGTCAGGAACGAGCATGTCAAATTTTGTGAAAAGAGCCTGAAACTGAACGTCCACGAATCTCATGGACTCAGCAAAATAGGACATGTCGTTTCGGATCTCCGCCGAAAAGCAGTATCCTGAATGGAACGAGCATCCATCTCCGCACGAATAGCTGCGTCGCGCTTCTCGACCCAGGCCTGGTGCGCCTCGATCTGAGAGCGGACCTCTGAAGAGAGAAGGGCCTGAAACTCAGGAGGAAAAACAGGGGCTGAAGAGGAAGAAGATCCTGGTGCAGATGATGAGCCAGGACCAGCAGGAGGAATATGTGGTTGCACAGGAGCGTGTCTACGCAGCTGGGCTTCCATCATCTTCAGGACAACTCCGTTGATGTTGGTCAAGGGATTAGAGGGACTTTCAGCAGATAGATTAAAATCAAGAGCCCTAAGAAGATGGGTAATTAGCATGCCGTAGGGCAAGCTCCTACCCGCAGTACGAATCTGATCTGAAGCCATGTGAGAAGCTATGACTCTAGGAAAGTTTATCTTAATGCCTCGAAGAAGGCAATAGATAATCAATGGTACAGAACCCCTAGCGTGGCTATACTCACCATGTTTGGGGACAATGTTGAAGAAAATAATTTTTGCCTGGACTTGGGATTGGAGAGTGTACCTACTCACAACCTCATTTCTAACCAAGCCGGGGTTGTCATCCCCGTGGACTAGAGTGGATGCGGTGAGCGAAGACTCACCCTCCGGAAATTCAAAGTCATGCAGGTCATGGGTATACACATCCGCTCCACCAGTGGAGAGATGCAGAATTCTAGCAAATCGACCGATAGAAATGTCGATGTCCCTACCTAAAACTCTAGAGGTGATACGATTACCATCAAATTCGAAATTTGCATAAAAGTAAGGAACAAGAGATGTGTAAACTTGCTCCTTGATGGTCAAAAATTCAACTAAATTGTTGGTCTGCAGGATGTGAGGAATATTCAAATGTTCGAAATCTTGAATAACAACAAACCTCCCCGAGTTAATGTTTCTAGTGGAAAGATGGGAGTACCGATCAGCAGCAAGATCATTTAGGAAGAGCCGAACGGGTCTAGAAGCCTGAGATGAAGGTTGAGCAACAGCCTTCCCTTTCTCAGTTCGATTTCGTTTCGGCATGATGAGTAAAAAGTGGATTTTTAGGTATAAACAAGTTTGGGGCACGATCTAGATAGCTAAGTAACCTAATGTATTGACAATAGAAGGAAGATTACAAAGCTAGAAGTGAAGAATCACAAGAAAAATCAAATTTTTACCTTGAGGTGAAGAACTGAAACCCTAGCCAGAAAAATCCGATTTTCTTCAAATCTGGCGGTTGGATTGAGTTGAAACTGAAAATCAGGCACTAGAAGAAGGAATTGTAAGTGGGTTTATAAGGGATTTGAGATCGGTTGAGAGATTGGAGAGAAAAGAAAATTTTTGGAGAAGGAAGGAGTCGGTTCGTCGGCTGAGTGAGAGAGAGAGAGAAAAAGTGAAAAGAAATAACAGATATAGGGCAGAATTCGACGATCGGTCGACTGGTCCGGTCGACCGAAACAACCCGAGAGTTCTGAATTTTCAGAACGGTCGACCGGTCCGGTCGACCGAATTATCCCAAGAACTCTTCAGACTCGAGCGGTCGACCGGGACATATAGTCGGTCGACCGTTAACAGAAAAGAAATAAAAAATTTTCTTCTCAGGCAGAGTCGGTCGACCGGGGCTTTAGAGGTCGGTCGACCGGCTTTGCCTGAAATCTGTTAACAGCATCTAGCCCAAAAAAAATTTTAAAGAAATTAGTAGTCAAAATAGGTATGACATATTAAACATATAGGAATACACCAACAGGTTTTAAATCTTCATTAAGTTATTACAACATCAAAATTCATGCAATCCCTTTTTAATTTTATTTTCATATTTAAACAAAGATTTTAAAGATGTTGAAGCCGAATACCCAGTGACGGGTTCTGAACTTCATCCTCTTGATTCCTCTTGAATGAGTTGAGGTGCGCAATTGCCATCTTTAAGGTGTTTGTTTAAATAGGAAATTTTACAAATGTTTATTTTTATTTATGAAAATAATGTGTATATGTATACAAGTATATAATCACAGATTATAAACTATACATGTGGACATACAATAAACAAGGCATGAACCAAAAGATATAGAAGTTAACACAAGGCACATATACAATATGACAGAAAAGTAGTTCTATACAAGCATATATCAATAGAGTACAAAGGCAAACTATCAATTCTATACATATGTATACATGACTAAAAATCAAAAACTTTTAAATGGAGATGTTACCAATTGAAGGGCAATCTCCAAAATAGGTGCCTCCACGATAGAGATGCATGCACGATTTGTTCTTTAAGCTCCGATGCATCAACCACCCGGGCACCACCTCCTCCTAAGTCTTGGAGGGTGTAGATCCACCTATACCTGTATCATTTAAATTTGGTGGCTCTTTTGGTACCCAAATCTTAGTGGGTCCTTTGGGGTTAGATCCGGGGCGAACCCAAACAAATTTATTCTTAACATTGTTCTTAGCATAACAAAACTTTTCCAAATGGCCTTTGCGGCCACAATACGTGCAAATAAAATTCTACCACTATTGTACATAAAAGCATGGTTATGTGTGTGTGCATGTTTATGTGTAGCATGTTTATGATGAACATGTTTCCCTTGGGCTACTCCCTTAGGAAATTTAGATGCAAGCTTGTTAAAATCAAATGCACATTTCTTTAAAGTGTTATCTAAAGAATCAACACGTTTTTGAATTTCAACAAAAACATTTTTATTACTAGAAATCCTGGGGGTTTTTGCTTTATTAGCTACCTTATACTTATCAAAATCACTTTTCAATTTTTCAAAAGAACTAGATAACTCATTTTTCTCTTTTAAACAAATTTCAAGTTTGTTCTTCAAAACATCATTTTCCTTTTTCAATTTCTTATTATGAGATTGTGAAATCTCATACCTATGTTGCAATTCTTCAAAAAATTGAGCAAGTTCATCCATTGTAAGATCATCATCATCAATAGAAGTTTCTAGACATACCTTAGATGAATCCTCACCTTGTGCCATAAAGCACATGTTAGCGGCGTCGTGCTCCTCTTCGGATTCCGACTCCGAGTCATCCCATGTAGCGGCCAAGGCTTTCTTCTTCTTCCTGTGCTTGGAGGTGGTTGCTTGGAGAGCGGGGCAATCGGCAATTAGGTGACCGATCTTCTTGCAATGAAAGCAAGGACCGGGTTCTTCTCTTTTCTTCTCGTACCTTCCTTGAGGCTTCCCCCTTCGGAAGTTACTTTGCCGTCCCTTCTTATAGAACATCTTGCCCACCTTCCGGATGAGCATGGCGAAATCCTCATCGCAATCTTCCGATGAGTCGTCTTCCTCAATGGTAGTAGGAGTGGCTTTGAAGGCAATCATCTTCTTCTTTGGTGCCTCCCTCTCTTCTCTAACTTTCATCTCCATCTCATGCGTCTTGAGATTTCCGATGAAGCTGGAGAAGTCCATCTCCTCTTTGTCGTTGAGCTCCTTGAGTGTGGTCGCCTTGACTTCCCAAGCTTTGGGAAGAGCTCTAATCACCTTCCTTATCTTTTGATCATTATCAATCTTGTCGCCTAAGGAAGAAAGAGCATTAGTTATTTTGTAAAACGGGTGAGCATATCATCAATGCTCTCATTATCAAACATATAAAAATTCTCATATTGAGAACGTAGCAAGTCAACCTTAGCTCTTTTGACTTGTGACGTTCCCTCATGAGTCACAATAAGTATGTTCCAAACCTCAAATGCGGATTTACAATTAATTATGCGTGCAAGGTCATCCTCATTTAATGCTTGGGTCAATGCATACTGTGCCCTAGCATTAGCCTCATAGTCTTTGGAAGTATCCTCGGACCATGTGCTCTCATCGGTTGTAGGTTCTATGAAATCTTTGGTTATGGCCCTAGCTACCCTAACACCTAAGGATTTCAAAAATAAGTTCATCTTGACTTTCCAAATGGGAAAGTTCAAGCCATCAAATTTGGGTGGGGATTTAATGCTAGAGAAGTCCATGGATGCCATGAATGCACAAGCAAATATAAATGCAACAAAAATGTCTATAGCCAAATATGGATCTCCCTAAGGTGGTTAGACCTAAGTTGTAGGGTTAGGCTCTGATACCAATTGAAATCACCTAGAGGGGGGTGAATAGGTGATGGCTATATGAATTATGGCAATAATGCGGAATTTAAAATTTAACACACAAATAGCACAAATATAGACTTGCAATAAATAGAACAATAAAGGTGCAAGAATTAAAAGGAGTAGAGTTGAGAGAAAATTCGAGCAAATGCAAATGCAAGGATGTGATTCCGAGGTTCGAGCCACGCTCTACGTCCCCGCCTTCACACTTGAAGGATTTGCACTACTATCGTTGATCCCACCGGATCGCCAATACAAGGACACACTTGTCCCTACACTTGTGATGCCGCAACACCACCCGAAGCTCACTAGCTCCCTTGAGGCCGATGCCTCTACAACTTCACTCAATAAGAAAGGTGATCACACTTGATCAAAATAGCTCACTTGCACAATCCTAGAGCCAATGATATAGATGTAGAGCTTGGGATTGTGGTGTGCAAAAACTAGAGAGAAGGTAAAGGAATAGGCTACAAGTTGGGTGTTGGGAATTTAGGCTTTGAAAAATCTTTTGTAAAAGAAAGGAATTGAAATTCTTTGTAAAGCTCTTGTGAAATCTTTTGGAATTACTTTGCAATAGTTGTTTTATCAATATGAGGTGACCCTCTATTTATAGGGGTCAAAAACAGCCTCACAAAATCGTTGGTATCAAATCCCAAAAGAGAATTAGCCGGAAAAAAAATAGCTGTTGGAACTGTCAGAAAAACTGACAGTAGTCGGTCGACCGGGTCGGTCGACCGCCAACGGTCAAAAATCCGACCGTTGGGGCTCTGCGGTCGACCGGGTCGGTCGACCGAAAAATCCTGTGAACGCAAATGTGCCTCGGTCGACCGGGGCGGTCGACTGATATACACATGCACAGTTTGTGCACATCGGTCGACCGGACCGGTCGACCGGTTACTGTAAGTTCTGAAAAATCAGAACTTCCAGAATCAGAAATTTGGGTTTTTGGTTTTAGGTCTTGGGTTAAATTTTTGGAACTTGTAAAAACATAGAGTATGAGCATATGTCATACTTCTATCATGTTAAAATAGTTTGATAAAAATCCTTTTGATAAAAACTCATTTTTCCATAAAAATGTTTTTCCAAAACTATTGTCTTTCTAAAAAATTTATTTCCAAACATGTTCACTTTAAATCTAAGTTAGAAAATGGAAATTGAAAATCTTTTTGAAGCCATGAACCTAACTAAAAGGTGTGTGTGTGTGTGATAATCCCATAGCTCTACTTCTAATATCTAGCTTTGACAAAATATCTAAAATAAAAATACAAATCTTGTTTTCTTCATAGTCTATGCTAGTTCTTTTTCTTCGTAGTCTTGACTCGTTCTTTTCTTCAATATCTTATTCCCGAAGCTTCCTATAGTGCTTTAGCTTGGGAATGCAAATCTTGGGCGAACTCCAAACGTGTGAGTCTTTAAGTGGAGTCGTCAAAACCTGTTCTTGAACCTGAAATCCTTTTAAACAAAATTATTAAATACATAACTAAATATGTTTTGTTATCATCAAAATAACTGGGATAATGACCTTTGGGCCAACACTCTTCACCAGAAGGTTATCCAGTGAGCATGGAGTTTCCTCGATGTCACTTCTGGGGTAAGAGAGGGAGAGTGAGACCTCACGAGGTATGCTACCCACCACTATATCCACCACATCCCCCGCCGCCATACCCACTCTGACCATCCGTTATCGGCAAGCTTGACTGGTGCATCAAGTCAGAGCAGATCTCAGTGAGGATTAAGTCCTCGTCAGGGATCATGACTTCTTCCCTTGTGAACGACGAGGACCATGACTTCTTCCCTTGTGGACGATGAGGTCTATGACTTCTTCCCTTGTGGACGAACATCGATCAAGTTCGTCAATAGGGTCATCTTCATCCATGGAGGCAGGCCCCTGTTAGAGACTCTGAAGAAGACGGAAATTCTCAGAGCAATTGCTCTCGAAAGAAAACAGTCTAATTATGGACTGTTAAAGGGAGAGGGTGAGCCCTATTTATAGGCAGCCCATAATAACCATAATTAATGGTTCATTAATCAGAATCGTCGGCATTAATGGTCTCCAACCGCCAGCGCCGGTTTGGCATTAAAAGACATTAACGCCTAAACCCAATGAAGAACCGACACGTAGACAACCGCTTCGGGAAATAACGAATGGTGCGGGGTTCGTCAACATAGACTTGACGTTAAAAGATCTCATAAAATCTTTATGACAGGTCGCGTCTCACGGACTGACTCCAAATCGCATCAGACAACAGATAACTTTTCATTTTTCATTTAGATTCAAAAAATGACTTAATCCAAAAAACAACACTTAATAAAACAACACTTACTTAACGTACTGCGACCAAAGTCGCAGTCCATGTAATGCAACCCTAGATTGCAGTTGCTGGCCATCTTTATCAATAACAACACTGCGACCTTGGTCGCATTTAACCATGTACACTGCGACAAAAGACTTTGGCTAAGGTCGCAGTTTAAATGTACAATGCGACCAAAGACTCTGACTACATTATATACAAAAAAATTAATTACTTAACGTACTGCGACCAAAGTCGCAGTCCATGTAATGCAACCCTAGATTGCAGTTGCTGGCCATCTTTATCAATAACAACACTGCGACCTTGGTCGCATTTCACCATGTACACTGCGACCAAAGACTTTGACTAAGGTCGCAGTTTAAATGTACAATGCGACCAAAGACTCTGACTACATTATATACAAAAAAATTAAACTATAAAGTAGAATTTTATCGCAGGCTGAAAAAATTGATCTGAAAAGATTTTATATTTTCAAAAAAAATTTTATCGCAGGCTGAAAAGGAGAAACTAGATCTTTCAAAAAAGAGGTAAAGAAATAGAGCGAAAAGTAATTTATATCCTATAAAGAGCGGCAAAAATAAAAGGGGGAAAATAATAATAAACAATAAGGAAAAGTTATCATAAGGGGTATTTGGTAATTTAACTTCTACCTAAAAGCGGGCCGCAGGTCAGTGAGGTGACAAATTGAGCCACGTCACCGCAGGCTGAGATAGTACTCTCAGCCCGCGGGCTGATATACATTTTTCTCATATATATATATATATATATATATATATATAGGGGTTACTGTACCTCAGCCGGCAGGCTGAGAGAGTTTCTCAGTCGGCAGGACGTAGCAACATCATAGCCACATACCTGTCATAAATTTTGGCGGACAAAAAGATGAAAAATCCCACCTAATTTAATGTCAGTCATGTCAACATTGTATCTTCCGAAAATACCCTCTGTCACATCTTTTTACCTTATGTAAAAAAGTTGCCTTTCAAAAAAAATTTCAGCTCTAAAATTTCACCCGATCATTTTGTTTAAAAAATTTTGTTTAAAAATTATAAATTTACAGACCTGGTCGCAGTTTTTTACATTTGTATTGTAGATGACTGCGACCTTGGTCGCTGTGTCGTCCCGGGTCGCAGTTTTTTTACATTTGTATTGTAGATGACTGCGACCTTGGCCGCTGTGTCGTCCCGGGTCGCAGTTGTTTCAATATTCGTTGTAGTGTCATACGAGCATGGTCGCAGTGTATTTAACGTCATCTGTTTTTTAATTTCCCTAGTCGCAGTTTGTTATGTTTGCAGTGTACACTGTAGATGACTGCGACCTTGGTCGCAGTGTCGAAACGGGTCGCAGTTTTTTACATTTGTATTGTAGATGACTGCGACCTTGGTCGCAGTGTCAAAACGGGTCGCAGTTTTTTACATTTGTATTGTAGATGACTGCGACCTTGGTCGCAGTGTCGAAACGGGTCGCAGTTTTTTACATTTGTATTATAGATGACTGCGACCTTGGTCGCAGTGTCGAAACAGGTCGCAGTTTTTTACATTTGTATTGTAGATGACTGCGACCTTGGTCGCTGTGTCGTCTCGGGTCGCAGTTTTTTTACATTTGTATTGTAGATGACTGCGACCTTGGTGGCAGTATTTTAAAAATTATTTGTTTTTTATTCTCTTATAATTTTTAAATAATCATTGGTCTAAATTTTTTTATTTTTCTAAATCGACAACGAGCGGTCAAAAAATTATCTTGTGGGGAAATAATAATAAACAATAACGAAAGTTACCGAAAGAGTAGCTTTTCATAAGGGTATTTAGTAATTTAACTTCTTCCTATAAGCGGGTCGCAATTTACTGGGGTGACAAAATTGAGCCACGTCACCGCAAGCGGAGAGAGTTCTCTCAGCTGCAGGCTGATATACATTTTTCTCACATATATATATATATATATATATATATATATATATATATATATATATAGAGAGAGAGGGGGGGGGCGTGTTTGTTTCGCCGCAAAACGCAAGTCGTAAAACTTCTTTTTCATTTTCTGTTGTTTGTTTTGCTGAAAAATAAGTTGCAAAATGTAACTCTTCTTTTCCCACTTGCAGTTGCTACAGTTAATTTTGTGGTCATGTAACTCTCACTTGTAGTACACTTATAGTTCAAAACAGTTACTTGATAATCAATATATAATTTAATATTATTAAATATTTAATATTTTAAATAGTGTTCAATTTCTTATTTAATTATTTAATTATTTTATATTTTTAATCTTTAATTTTTTTATTGTTTTTAATATTGTTTTAATATTTAATATTTAATATTTTAATTTAATATTTTTATTTAATACTTTATTATTTTATTAATACTTATTCCATTTTTTATTATTTTATTTAGATTTAATATTTTATTAATATAACAATATTATACTTTACTATATATTTAATTATTTATTTTTTAATATAAAAAATTACTTTATTAATATCATAATATATTTTTTATTATATTAATATTTTATTATGTTAATATTATAATAATAATTCAGCATAATAATACTATAATGATAATTTATTATTAAATTATAATTATATTTTACTTTGTTAATTTTATATTTCTATAATATTACAATAATATTATAATAAAATTTACATTATAATAATTTTCAAGTATTTTTAATATTATAATATTATAACTATATTTTATTATTTTTGTAAGATTTTTTAATATTTATATTTTATTACTATTCTTAAAATTTTATTAATGTTCTTTAGATTTTCTTAAAATTTTATATTATTTATTTAGTTAATATTTTAGTAATATTTTACTATTTATACTAATATTTTATTAATATTATTGTTATAAATAAAATATTAAGATTATTAATTTTTTTATCTCAAATTTATTAATACAATTTAATTTGCAATAGTAAATTTAATTTAATAGTATTTATAATATTTAAATCACTGCTGCAGTTAATTTTGTGGTCAACTTTTCCACTTACACTTTTACATTACCAACCAAACACCGTAAAACACAATATACTTTACCATTTACACTTTCACTTTATCAATCAAGCACCGTAAAATACAATATACTTTTTCATTTACACTTCACTTTATCAACCAAACACCGTAAAACACAATATATTTTCTCTGCTACAGTTCACTTTTTCCATTCTCATTTTACGACTTACGACTTGCGACGTTTTGCAACGAAACAAACAGGCCCAGAGAGAGAGGGGGGGAAGGAGGGGGAGAGAGAGAGAGAGGAAATGGACTAATGTAATCATACATCATTCCAATACATGATTTATTCCGTTTAAGTTGATTTATATTATTTCAAGTATTTATAAAACAAAAATTAAGTATTTTAAATACTTTTTACTCATGCATCAAGTAGGAAAAAAACAGACGACCTAAATAGTGAGTTAATTAATTTAACGGCGTTGAATATTTGAAACCTAACAAAAACTAGTTTGTAGGAGTTTTTAAATGTTTAGGTCATGATCAAATGACCGGATCGAGAATTTGTATGTTTAAAGACATAAATCTAACCAACACTACTTTCGTCCGTCTATTTTGCTCAGCTTGACGGATGAGCAAAAAGAATTTAAAACACTTAATTTTTAATTTTTAATTACTTTAAATAATATAGATCAACTTCAACGGAGTGGAGCTTATATTCGAATGTCGGAGGGTTGTATTTGAGTGGGAAGGACCCAGGCTCAAATTCTTTTGAAAGGACATAAGTCTCTCTCTATATATACACACACAAGTCTCTCTCTCTCTCTCTCTCTCTCTCTCTCTCTATATATATATATATATATATATATATATATATATATATATATATATATACTTGTATCCTTTCAAAAGGATTTGATCCCGGATCCTTCCCACTCAAATCAACCCTCCAACATTGGAATACAAGATCCACTCCGTTGAAGTTGATCTATACTATTTCAAGTATCTATAAACCAAAAATCAAGTGTTTTAAATACTTTTTGCCCATCCATCAAGCGACGCAAAATGGACGGCCGAAAGTAGTGAGTTGGTTAGATCTATGTCTTTAGACATACAAATTCTCGATCCGGCCATTTCATTATGATCTAAACATTTAAAAACCCCTATAAACTAATTTTTGTTAGATTTCAAATGATCTACACCGTTAAACTAACCAACTCACTATTTAGGCCGTCCGTTTTTTCCCTACTTGATGGAGGGCAAAAAGTATTTAAAACACTTGATTTTTGGTTTATAGATA
Source organism: Agave tequilana (assembly GCA_038442645.1). Lineage (NCBI taxonomy): Eukaryota > Viridiplantae > Streptophyta > Magnoliopsida > Asparagales > Asparagaceae > Agave > Agave tequilana. Next base: position 29,314 of record JAVJIF010000669.1, read on the forward strand.
CTTGAAATAGTATAGATCAACTTCAACGGAGTGGATCTTGTATTCGAATGTTGGAGGGTTAAATTTGAGTGGGAAGGATCCGGGATCAAATCCTTTTGAAAGGATACAAGTCTATCTATCTCTCTCTCTCTCTCTCTCTCTCTCTATATATATATATATATATATATATATATATATATATAAAGAGAGAGAGAGAGAGAAATCTGTACCTCAGCCGCCAGCTGAGAGAGACTCTCTCAGCTGGCGCAACGTGGCTGACTTTCAACCACAATTTTAGGTGCTGGTGTCATGGTCGCAGTTTTATATGAGCACTGTGATTAAGTCGCAATGTTTTTATGAGAACTGCTGCCATGGTCGCAGTCTTTTCTAAGAACTGTGATCAAGGTCGCAGTCTTTTTCTGAGAACTGCTACCATGGTTGCAGTCCTAATTATAGTGAAATTATATGTTTTTTTAGGACTACGATCATGTTACAGTTGACTGCGACCATGTTGCAGTAAGTTTACGACCATATTGAAGTGACAGTTGAGAGAGTCTCTCTCAGCTGGCGGCTGAGGTACAATTTTCTCTCTCTCTCACACACACACACACATACTTAAGTCAGATCGTAATTAGCAAAAAAAACTCACGCGCATAATTTTATTCGCTTCAACCACCTCTTTTTTTAAGTAAGGATATGCGCTCGCGTGTCAAACGCTGAAACACTCATCAATGACGAAAGACGAAAATTTCTCTAAGTAACCACTGCAAAAAAAAGCGGACCGCTTTGAAAATACCCAATTTCTAATGACTGCAACTATGATCGCAATCCTCACAAAATGATCGCAGTATAGAGACTGCGACTATAATTGTAGTCCTCATAAAAATATCTTATTTCTAAGGACTGCGAGTATGATCGTAGTTCTCACAAAATGCTCGCAACCTTATTTCTGAGAACTGTGATCATGATCACAGTTCTCACAAAATGCACTATATATGAGAACTGCGACCATGATCATAGTCCTCATAAAAATGCTATGTTTCTGAGTCTTTATAGAATTGCAACCATGATCATAGTATTCAAAAAAATGTCTTATATTTGAGTCTTTATGAGGACTGCGACCATGATCGCAGTACTAAAAGAGGACTGTGATGGTCACAGTCCTCACAATATGTTCTATTTTTGAGTTTTTGTGAGGACTGCGATCATGATCGCAGTCTCTTTATTAGCATTTTGATCATGATCACAGCCCTGACAAAATGCGCTATTTCTGAGTCATTCTTGTAGGGGATTGTTATCAAAAATCGCAATCCTCATATCAGCCATTGTCATGATCAGCAGTCCCCTGCCTACTGACATGGAATACATCCCTAATATTATCTAGATCTAAATACAAGCAAAACTCATCGCGAGTATGAACAAATAAAAATTTGCAAAAGGATGATCCAAAAAATTTCCAAGGGCTCCGCCCCCGACCCCAGGAGGGGGCTCCCCGCCCCCTTCCAAACCCCACGGCGACCTGACCGCACAGGTCGACCCGCGAATAACTCTACGTCAGGGTCAAGGTTTAGGGGAGAACAAAGTCAGGTAATGATAGGGATGGGTAGAAGAAAAATAAAAATAAATAAATAAGGGGTGATTGGGAGGAATCATTTATGCTAACGTGGATGACATTATAGCGAATAAAATTATGAAGCTGAGTTTTTTTCCTAATTATGAAGTGAAATAAGTAGTTGTCGAAAAATATTCACACACACACACATAGAGAGAAAGAGACTTGTGTCCTTCCAAAAGGATTTGAGCCGGGATCCTTCCCACTAAAATTCAACCCTCCGACATTCAAATACAAGATTCACTCTATTGAAGTTGATCTATATTATTTCAAGTATTTATAAATTAAAAATCAAGTGATTTTAATATTTTTTGCCTATCCATCAAGCGACGCAAAATGGACGGCCGAAAGTAGTGAGTTGGTTAGATCTATGTCTTTAGACAAACAAATTCTCGATCCGGCCATTTCATTATGATCTAAACATTTAAAAACCCCTGCAAACCAAAAGTTTCAAATGTTCTACCCCGTTAAACTAACCAACTCACTATTTATGCCGTTCGTTTTTTTTCCTACTTGATGGATGAGCAAAAAGTATTCAAAATACTTGATTTCTAGTTTATAAATACTTGAAATAATATAGATAAATTTCAACGGAGTGGATCTTGTATTCAAATGTCAGAGGGTTGAATTTGAGTAGGAAGGATCCGGGCTCAAATCCTTCTAGAAGGACACAAGTATGTATGTGTGTGTGTATTTATAGACTTGTGTCTTTCCAAAAGGATATGAGCCCGAATCCTTCCCACTCAAATTCAACCCTCCGACATTCGAATACAAGATCCACTCCGTTGAAGTTGATCTATATTATTTCAAGTATCTATAAACTAAAAATCAAGTGTTTTGAATACTTTTTGTCCATCCATCAAGCAGCACAAAATGGACGACACAAATAGATGGACGAAAGTAGTGAGTTGGTTAGATCTGTCTTTTGACATACAAATTCTTGATCCGGCCATTTGATTATGATCTAAACATTAAAAAACTAGTACAAACCAATTTTTGTTAGGTTTCAAATGTTCTACACCGTTAAACTAACAAACTCACTATTTAGGCCGTTTGTTTTTTTCCTACTTGATACATGGGCAAAAAAAATTTAAAACACTTGATTTTTTGGTTTATAGATACTTGAAATAATATAGATCAATTTCAATGGAGTGGATCTTTTATTCGAATATCGGAGAGTTGCATTTGAGTTGGAAGGATTCAGACTCAAATATTTTTGGAAGGACAACTCTCTCTCTCTCTCTCTCATATATATATATATGTGTGTGTGTGTGTGTGTGTGTGTGTGTGTGTGTGTGTGTGTGTGTGTGTGTGTGTGTGTGAGGAATATGTACCTCAGCCGCCAGCTGAGAGAGAGACTCTCAGCTGGCGCAACGTGGCTGAATTTTATCCACAATTTTAAGTACTGGTACCATGATCGCAGTTTTATATTAGGACTGTGATTAAGTCGCGGTGTTTTTATCAGAACAGCTGTCATGATCGCAGTCTTTTCTAAGGACTGCTGCCATAGTCGCAGTCTTTTCTCACTGCTACCATGCTCGCAGTCCTATTTACACTGAAAATATATGATTTTTTAGGACTGTGATCATGTTGCAGTAAGTTTGCGACCATATTGAAGTGACAGCTGAGGTACATTTTTCTCATACACACACACACATACATATACATATACACATACACACACACACATATAGAGAGAGAGAGAGAGTTGCTTGCCAATTTTCTTATATCTATGACGGGCCATTAAAAATTTAAAAAAACAATTTTATATAATTATTTTTATTTTAGATAAAACCGTCAAAACCCCACGGTGTTTCATTAATATAAACTTAACAAAAAATTTCAAGATAAAACGATACAAACAAAATTATAGAATTATACAGCAAGTCATTGAAATTTTCTAATCAATCTTTAATACAAAAAAAAAAAAAATTCTTTATAATATTTTTTTTCTAGTTCTTATATAAAGGTAACAACGTTCCAAAAGCTTAATCTGCAAAGTAAAAAAAAAAAAAAAAAATCCTAGATGATTAGAAAAAGGTATAAAAATATATGTATGTGTTAAAATAACGTCCATAACAATTAAAACTAATTAAAAAATTAAAACTAATTAAAAAAGAAGAAGCATAACATCATGCATTAGATTGCAACATAAAAGGTTATATTCAACTAGCATCATTGTTTTGGCACAAAAAGGGAAACACAAAGACCGAGTTCAAAAAAGCTCCCAGTTGCCCTTTTAGGCAGCGTTCAAAGTTCAAACCAGTGGAGATCCAAAGCTTGATCCAAACAAACGTAAATCAATCAAATTAATATTACACAAATCCAGTCAAAAAGTTGGCAGGGATCAGGGCGGGCCCACCTACTTAAAACCCGAGTGTTGTCCAAAACTTTTCATATCAAAAACTCCAGCAAGCAGAGGCCCTCAATTTTAAATCCAATCCTAAAAGTCCCAAAAGGGCCCGAACACAGACCGAAGGTTGCAGTCAAGGGTGGGGCCCCCCGCCCTCCCCTCACTGTTGCTTTCCTTCTCGTTTTCTTTTCCCCCGTTCGTGCGGTCAGCGCATGGGAATCACAAAAACTGAGGAGGACCGATTGACGAGCGAGCGAGAGAGAGAGAGACGAGGACTTTTTCTTCCCAGATTTTGTGTGGATGGTTATGGGTTTTTAATTACAGGATGTCACCTTAAATTGAGGCAAGCCAACTGTTGGTCTTTGAGTTTTATTAAAGGGCAAAGACCAGGGAAAGAGAGTTTTTTATTTGTAATAGGAGCTTGAGAAGAGCCAAGCCAACATTTCTTCGTTCGGTTCTCAATTTCATTACCATCGAGAAAAATATTAATGAGGATGGTTAACTTCTGCATAAAACTCAACACCAACAGCCGAATCACCTCTTTGAGGCCTGCGAGAGTCTGTGTTGCAGCTAAAAGTACTGAGTGAGAACGCGTTCCCCCTGACATTCTTCCATGAAATTAATGCTCGGGCTATTTGTGAGAGTACTAGTATTTAATTCGAGAATACCAAGTGAACTTGGCTCACACGCAACGGTTTATGAGTGATGATCTCTTCAGGGGCCAGGGAAATTTCAAAACTCAAACTTGTGTGACAATAACTCTCCTGGGTCTCTTTCAAAATGAAAACAGCTTATTGTGAAGTGAATCGCGAACATAAAACAAACAAACTCTGATTAAGAAATAGACAATTGTTATTTGTTAATTCAATGTATTAAGAAATTGTCCCTGACACGGCAAACCACTTTGCTTACGCAATTTGGATTGCTGTACAAATTAGTAAATAGCGTTGCTATCGCACTCTAATTATAACCAACCAAACAACCTGAAGTTTGGTAAATGAAAGAGGCACATTAGATTCAGAAGAGAAAATGTGACAGCCAATGAACAGAGAGGCTAGAAATCTGATATTCCAAAAGGCGTGGTTTATCTGTTATGGTGCTCTTTTAAGATGATTGACTGATTTCATTCTCAGTTGACGATGAAAGCTCTAGATCAGAAAAAGGTTGAAGATGAAAGCTAACAAGCATTCTAAATGACTGATAATGCCTCTTCACCCATTAAAATTGACTGCTACCTCCACCATAAACTAATTCAGTGCAATCGGATGAGCTCCACCGTGACAGCATCTTGAAGTCGTCCAAGAGATCCCTGTGCCGCACTTCTCGCTCTTTTATACACGAGTCTGTAAAATTGATGACAGGCGAAAACAAATAAAAAAGAAAATCAAGTAAAAACAAAGAAAATAGAAACTAAAAGGAATTTTTCCGATGCAAACAATCTTCATGCAGCTACTCGCACAAACAAATTGAAAAAAATTAAGTAAACCGATCTTCAGGCATCAACTTTGTAATTCGCTTCAATGTTCCTCGAATTTCAGAGAAACAAAGAGCCTGCAAAGGCAATGCTACAACCCCTATCTGAGTAAGACATGGACATCTCATCCGAAACAAACGGCTTCACAAAGATTTCCAATCAAAAGAAAATTCAGAAATGTCTTGGCTTGAAATCTATTTCAGCAATTAAAATAACTGGAACGAAAATGACATCAATTTGAAGAGAAAATGTTGACTAATGCGATGGACAAGTACTGCCACATGGAGTGTTCACAGAATCACACATACGTACATGATGCGTTCAATGAGAAGAGCTTCAACTATCTAGAAGAAAAGTATATACAGTCATAGTAATAATCAGGGATTTGGACACAGTAAAGGAAATGTTAAAACAACCTCAGTTGATTGAAGTCATGAGAGATCAGTACATGATGCTAAAGAAAATACTGGCTATTTAAAGCCCATAACAATTTGTTTATGTTAAAACATCAGAGCCTTCCCCTGATGAAATGTAGTAGAATAAAAAGACACTGTTTGTGGTATATTCAAACTGAGACCTGCTGCTGCCGCTCGATTCTTTATTGTATGCTTCCACAATAAAGCTAGAAGTATCGATGAAGAAAACACTACCACCACCTTATAGAAAATTAGGTCATCAGAATTGGCTTTCACCCTCAATGGCTTGATTGATGACACAGCAAGGGAATTAATAAACAATACCCCAGTTTTGGGGTAACAGTGGACTGTCTAGAGCCGGTATGGGCTGCCTCTGCAGAATATCATACGCAACCAATTAGAACAACTGATGAAACTGCAGAATAATTCTTGTCCGTCTACCTGCAACTCATGGCAATATCCTTCCTGGCCTGAAAGTAAAAAAATTGTGTAATGGTTGAGAATTAACAACAGGGTGTAACTCCTGAAAAGAAACCAGTCTAGAGGATTACAAATTTGGCCACCTTCACTAACCATATCGCCGTCAAATCCAAGAGAATCCAATATTGTATGATCAGCTGATTCTTTCTCTGACCATGCACTCAGCAGCAAATAAGACAGAATTGTCTCTCCACTTTGACCCGCCTTTACAACTTGAATTGTTAGAATAATAGTGGTGATCATGATGGTGATGATGAACCCTGGGATTATAACTAATTATTTCGATACTAACTCTACAAGAATTCTCTATTGTAATTTACACATGTTGCCTAGGGGATTTTAGAATAAAATAAATAAAGTTAGTCCAATAAGTATTTACAAAAAAATCGATTGATGCACATGCAGACATGTTCGATGAATAAATGTCAAGATAACTAAGAAAAATGAAGAGACCGTGGAAGAGCTCACTAGAAGTTCACTTTCGTTTCTATTCTCAAAGATAATTCCAACAAAAGATACCACAAGCCTGACATAGTTATTTTATGAATTGTACTGATGTTTGCTTCCACCACATGATGTCTTTTTCTTTTCTTTTCTTTTCTTTTTTTTTTTTTTTTAGAACCCACAGTTTTTGCAATTTTACCTGTATCTTGTTTATTGATGCTCAACAAAATGTCCTCAGTCTGCAATATTTGGAGTTCTTCATAAAACTTGATTAGTTAACTAAATAAGGGGGGAAATTTGTTAAATTTGCTCTTCTTATTACCAAACTATTTCAGCACTGTGGTCCCTATGACAATGATCACTTTGTTCTCTTCAGCGAAACTCTACTCTTTCCTTGCACCAGTTGAAAGATACCGACCCTTTGAGAAGGCTTTGGCATATGGCCATAAACAATATATAGAATACTGATCTCAATTTAATAACCATAACCATCAGGCTTGTCCAAACTATTTGGGATTAGCCTTCTGAATCCTTTTCCAATTATTTCTACCAGCAGCATCAATCAGCTTTCACAGCAAACTATGAAAGTTCTTTCTTGTGATATCTATCAAAAGTTAACTTCAAGTCTTCCCTTCCTGTTTCCTAACCCTTGAATACATATCCGTCAACGTCTCCTATAGTGGAACCTCCTCAACTCAGTGTTGTAAGTGTCCAGATCATCTTACCTTCTACTGTCGCAACTTCCACACCTTCCTCTAATAGACTAATACTGCACCATTTTTTTTCTTGGACTCTGTTCAATTCCCAAAACTCTTAAGCATGGATGTCTTCTCCACATTGACCACCATCAAACATCAATCCTAATGCATACAAAATGTAACTATCACATCACAGAACTTTGACTAAAGCCTGGTAGAATACCAGTAACCCTATAATTGTGTCACATTCTGTTTAAGAAACTTCACCCCTACCCTCCAAGATTAGTTTCTTTTTGGCTGACTTATCTATTGTGTTACTGTTTGTCTCCCTAGCTTATTTTTGTCCATCAGAAATAAAGGAGAGTACAGAATACCTATATCAAATCTTATCATCTACCTCTTTCCTAAACACGTTTCAGAAATTCAAGTCTACATGAACCAGGAGGGTTACTCAGGTTGCAAAAGTTTAAACAACATGACTAAAGAAAAGGTGGCTCTTCCTGCTCCCAATCTTGCAATCAAGGTTCCATACTCATTTCACACTTGCCCTGTTGCCTTTGCCTAGAGCTTAGAACCATAAGGGTTGAAATCAGCTTGACACCCAGTAATAAAAACTTGGGTTGATTCTTTTTTCGAACTTTCTAGAATTTGTATTGTGCTCACTGGACGACTCCATTTTGGTGGAATATGGTTAGACGATGACGATCGTCCAAGGATTCTACAAAGTTCAGTATGTTGCATGGATACTTCAATAAACAAGACGGATCAGTATCAGTGTATCAGATATGCATTAGAAATTAGATGCTCCACATTAGATTGATGTGTGTCAGGTGCTCCTTTCTACATATGCTAAAATTTATAACATATCTCGGATATATTAGAAATATGTCTGAGCCTAAAGATCTAAAACATGAATTATGAGTTTTTTATTCTATTTGATTTGCAGATGCATTAATATAATTTGCCCACTTTCTTGATGATAATTATAATTTTATGGTAACTAAAATGTCTTAGTCTTTGTAAACCATTACTAGTTACATATTTGCTTTTATAATTGTAACATCTATATCCTTATATTTTTAAAATATTACATATTTCTCCTCTTCTTTTGATTATTTATTTACATAACCTTGTATTTAAAGTTAATTTGCATATCTACCTGTTCGTCAAATATATGGTAATGGCCATTAGTAATGGAACTGAAAGAACCAACATTTACTTTGGGGGTCAGCTTATTTAACCCTTAAAAATTAAAAACAACAAAATATCTTGAGCAATGGATGCAACTTCTTCTTCTTCTCATGAGGGAATCTTTTGGTTATTTCACAACAGAAAACTCAAATCCCCGAAACATCATTTCCTCCTTTTTGTACCCTTTTATCATATATTTTGTCAGATTTATAGATTGCACGCTCTTGGAAAGCTTCTGCCTCACTTCCTAACGGTCACTTGAAGCCATGTGAACCTATCCAGTCGTTTGATCTTTGAACTTAGTAATCTATTGTCCATACTCAGAATTTCATGATAAGCTGATGTATTTTTGTAACTATTGAATTTACTCGAAAAAGTATATTTGTCTATATCCATAATCATCACCACATGATTACATCGCACCAATGATCTAATTTATTTTTCCCTTGAATCTGAAATCAATAAATATAGAACTTGAAAGCAAGGTTGCACAGATACGGACACAAGTATCAGACACGATATGATATGGATGTGGATGTGCTAAAATTGGAAGGAAAAAAAAAACCACCAAAACAGATATGTTGTGGATACGACACTAAGTAGTATTATTTATATATTTATATATGTCAGTATGATATTTTATAATTCAATCATAGATTAAAAAAAAAGTATTAGAGGACTTTCGTGATAAAGTTTTAAGGGGGAAATTGCATAGAATTAGTGTCGTGAGGTTAAATCATTTCTGGACGAATTTATAAAGTATATAGTTCACATCTTATTACTGTTTTAAACTAAATACATGTTGAATTTATATAGAAGTATCCAACGAGAATCATATTGGGATGCATATCCAATATAGGTACATGAGCTTATCTAGAAGAATCACTGCATCACAGCTTGTAAGAAGAAAAAGGGAGGGGTATGGCCGGACAAGAAATATGAAAAAGAGAGACGAGGGGAGCTCGGGATATTGAGAGAAAATGTAGGAATAGGAAATATAAGAAACATATGGGGGAATAAAAGAAGAGGTCGAAAAAAAATATATAGCTTGAGAAAAAAGGAGGAAAGAAGGGACATATAGAAGAAGACAACAGTTGTGAATTACAAAAGAGAAAATAAATTATAAAGCATCGGGGTTTGATAACATGCAATTATGTGTATTAATGTCGGGAAGTTGTGGCAAGCAATATCAATTACTCAGTAATTTTCCATTTATTTTTTATTAACTTGGATCCACTAAATCTAGACTAACAGAAGGGGTTGCATATATATTTAGGAGAATATTTGAAAGAAAAGGTGAAGTGACATATATGCTAAAATCCCTTATAAATAACTTCAACAAAAACATACAATTTTACTATTGCCATATATGTGACACATTTGTATCCTGCTTTGCCATATTTCCATACATGTATGGCATCATATCTGATATCTGTATTGGTGCATCATAGGTGTATTGCCTGCCAATAACAACATCACGAAACATCCTATTGATTTTAACATGACTCCAACTGTGACAAGAAAACATAGATAATGGAATAGCATTAATACTGTGTAATCACATCTTTTATGAAATCTCACATCTAAACTAAAATGTTTGTGATGATAATCATGAACTCATTATACATATCCTCAGAAACTTAAGTGGATCATTTAATGCACCTTTCTGATGCCTGCTAAAATAGATATTACTTGGTATACTCTTATGCCTGCTAGATATTTCTGATTCCCTTGCTAAGATATTACTTGGTACACTCTCATGCTGCACCTCAGGTTAGTTTTTATCACTAGATTTTGATACAAGGCAAAACTGTAGGTGCTAGCCCTGGTTTCTAGTTCATGTCAGGTGGAAGGACTGAACACCATTATGAAGATGAATGGAATTCCAAATATTGTCATTGTAATTAAGAAAATGATATCATTCCGGGAACATTTTAATGTCGACTTACAAAAAAGAAAATCATTAGGGCATACTATCAAGAGGAACAATCATTTATGATCTGATAATGATCGAAATCCGACCCTAGTCTGCAAGAAGAGAAGAACTTGAGCAGAATCCAAACTTGACCTGATCATTTGCAAAGCTTAATGACCAAAGTTTGACAACCGCCCCCAAACCCCACCACCCAACAACCCCCAAAGATGTTAAAAGGTTAGACAATTTCACAACACCAAAAAGAATCTTAAGAGGGGAAAAAACTTAAGGACTGTTGAAATTTAACTTGACGGGCTTAACTCAGGCATAACATAGACTTAGGTTCTCACAATCAGTTATGACTGAACCAACTGTTGGCAGCAGAAACCCTTGGAGATCTTCCAAAAAGATACACGCAACATCAGGAAATGTAACTTGATCCTTATCCTATGAATATAAATTAATACAAAATTAAGACGGCTTGGCTCAGAAGCAAGAAGCATGCAACAAAACTGTCTGATGCATGCCAAAAAGCATATATATTTAAGAGTTGAGATAGATTGTTTCAGTGAATGCTGTTTTCTAGGAAATGATGATAGAACCATCCCTGTACCCATCAATGCTATTAGGATCTTTGATTCACAAGCTCAATGCTAAAATCTGGATTGCACAAAACCTCTATTCTCCAGAAAGACATTCGATCAGGATCCAGTTAGTCCTCACATTTAGTTCATTGTATGAATAATGGATCTGGCTGTCTAATTGATTATTATGATCCAAACGAGTGACTGACATGCAAAACAAAGTGAGAAATGCACAATTGATGTTCCAATAATACAATTCATTTTTTAGTTCCATGTCTAATCAGATTTGTTCAAAATAAAGAACTTTGCATCACAAATTTTCCTAAGCTTATACTAGCAATAATTTTAGGCTCCACAAATTCTAACAGGAAAAAAAGATGGGTTAAATTTGTTCTTTTCTTTCCCACTTGATGGTTGAAGATTGGTCTGTTTTCTACTCTACTTGCATCTGTGATTAATAATGTTAAATATAAAATTATGTCCCTCAACCCAAGGTTTGTGAACTCGGTTTTGGTTTCACCTCCTTAAAAAATTGAGTTTCAAATAGTTTCTCATGTTTCTTTAGTTTTAGTATGAGTTTCAGTTTCGGTTCGATTGAATTTAAAAGTTAAAAATATATACGTAGATCAAACTATAATAAATATTTTGTATCATATTGGAATAATAGTTTCAAAGGTCATTAGATTGTATAGTAATATTTTTCAATCAAGTTATAAAAATGAAGATTTGATTTATAAATGAATTTTTAGCATTTGTCTTCTTTTGCAAATATAAGAAGGTCATTAGATTGTATAATAATATTTTTCAATCAGGTTATAAAAATGAAGATTTGATTTATAAATGAATTTTAGCATTTGTCTTCTTTTGCAAATATAAGATCTGAAGAGGTTTACATGTAAATTTCTTCATTAAAAGTAAATGTTCTAAAACAGTTTATGGGGGATGAAACCCGAAATCGGTAACCCGCTTAACTTATGACTAAATATAAGTTTAATGGGTTTGGGTTAAGAAAACCCGAAACCCAATTGACTTATATGCCTCTCCTTCGCACTGTCTCAACCGTAGCTCGAGCGTTCCAAATGACGAGTGGCGACGGCTGCAAGGAATTGCAGCAAGATCTAGATCTGATCGATCCAAATCAGCTCTCTCTCTCGCCCCCCTGCCACCCTTCATTATTTTTTTTCCAAAATTTTATGGCTTAAGTTTAAGATTTTTGTTAAATCCATCTGCTTTCTTCTCTGATTCATGCTGAATCTATTTTCCTTCTCTCATCTGCTAATATCTTGTATTAGAGGCGGGGAGGCATAGGTGGTAGAAGCAACCCTAGGCCCCCTTGATTAGAGGTTAAGCACTGAGGTTAGGCGTTGCGCTTGAAATATTAAAAAAGAAAAGAAACAAGGGGGTAATGAATGAACGTGGTTATTGTTGTCGTCGTGTGTAGGCTTGTTGCTGGCCTTCGCAAGCCTCACCTAACTTGTTCCAACACCCCCCCCCCCCCCCCCACCACACACACACACACACCCAACACCCCCACCCCCACGGCTACGTGGACGTTGCATGTTGCCGCCATTTTGTAAGAAAGAAGAGGGAGTAGGGGGGTTAGTCGAACACAAACCTTTTTATAAGAAGCGGGACGAGTTGAACCAACTTCTAATTTGTTGGGTACCCCAATGGTTGAGTGTGCGCGCGCGGGTGTTTGGGTGGGGAATCTACATAGAGCCGACGCCTATATTGGATTCTACAAAAAAAACTTACAAATCATGTATTGTAATTTAACATTTTTTTCATAATATTTGTTTAGTTTAAAAATTTAATGCTTGTAAATAAAATAAATATTTGATGCCTAACTCAAGTGGTAAGGTTTTGTAACAAGTTATTGGAGGTATTAGGTTCAAGTCTTCGTCTGTCTTATTTTTTTTTTTTTACTTTATTTTATTACGTCCACACTAAAGTTTTACTTTAGTCTTCTACTTTATTTCCCCCACACTAAATAGTTTCCTGAGTTTGCCACTGGGGAGGGTTTGCTCAGTACTACAAAAGTAGTTGCATTGTCTTTATTAGAAGAAGTTATTTTTTTCTCATGGTTCTAGAAGTGGTAGTGATTAGTGAGAATTCCAAGTCCATTTGGGAATTCCTCCACCAAGTCGAAACTCAAACAAAACAAATAACTTTTACCCCAAATCTAAGTTGAACTTAGATCCAATCCTGAAGAATCTAATCCTGCCCAAGTTTGGAAGGGTAAAGATAGGAATAAGTCCACCCATCCACCAAAAGGTACTCCTCACTTTTATAAAAGGATCAAGGTCACTAAAAATTCAGCAAAAATGACCACACTTGAATTCAAAGTCTTAAAAGGTCCAAAAATTTTCATCACTAATCAAATATCAAGGGGAAAAAAAAAGTCTTTGGTTGTGGTGTTAGGATCAATTAGCGGAACCAATTTAGACTCCTCCATCTCACAATGAAAAAAGAATCCCAAATCCTACAAGGCATATCCAAATAATTTGATGTCTTTCCTTATTGTCCAATTAGATACTTAATATAACAAAAAAGCAACATGCTTCAGCAACAATTCAAACATATTTTGACTTACGTGGCATGGATAATCCTAATTAAAATTTTCAGTCAGGCTGAAAGAGTTTACAGATTTTATTGAGTGTATGAAAATTGAACCTAAAAAAGCTTATCGGGTTGGATGTGAATGACCCTTTTTTAATCCAAAACCCGATAAGTAACCCTGAAATAGTTTATACAATAACATATGTGTTCAAATGTGTTTGGGTAAAACTCATTTAGATTACAATAAATAGTTACAAAAAATATTGCTACAAACATAAAGTATAATTTCTAATAATTTTAATAAAATAGAATTGAATTACCACTATGATGATTAATATTTATTATCCTTTCTAACTCTTTTCAAGATCTGAAATTGACCCGAACCTGATAAGAAAGAAGAGAGTCCAACTTGAACTCAAGTCTATATCTAATTTATTTATAAGATTTGGATTCAGATGTTGCATGAATCCAACCCAAATCCAACCTCTTTACAACCCTAAGCTATGAAGCATGGACACACACACGACATGGACACGATGACGCGACAAATGCTTGAAAAGTCGGATACAAGGATACGACTATATGATTATGTGTGTGTTTATTTATATATAATACACATCAAAACCCATTGTGGTTAGGATGTGTTTTATTTAATTTAAAATAAAAATTGAATAAGCTTTCAATGATTTACATTTATAACTTCTAATCAAGTAAGAAAACCAAACATAAAAAAATCTAGAAAATGTCTCTAACTCTCAACTAATCATGAGGTGTTTTGGTTATACTAACATACTATTCCCTTATATCAAAGATATCTTCTGTTCATGTTCGTTTAAGTGACACGTGGCTCTAGGTATGCCCAACAAGTGATTTTTTATTTAAAGTCTGACACAGAATTTTCTGGATTTAAAAATCCGACGTGGCTCCAAAGTATCGGATACGTGTCCTGCAAGTGTTGATTTTGGACAAATGTCGGACATGGACACGGCACTCACTTTGGTGTGTCCGTGCTTCATCGCCCCTAAGGGCGTGTTTGTTTCATTGTAAAAGTCCATAAGTCGCAAGTGACAATTGCGACTTACGACTTACGGTGTTTGTTTTGAGTGTAAGTCGTAAAATGCACTAGCATCTCACTTATGATCCACTTACAATACAAACAGTTAATTTTGTGATCATGCAAATCACACTTGCAGCACAAATAATTAATTTTGTGTTCATACAAATTTGTATCGCAGATAGTTAATTGTAATTAGATTAATATTTTTATTATTAGATTAATTTTTTTAAATTATAAGAACTTTTTTAACTATTAGATTAAATATAATTATTAGATTAAAAATTTTATTAATAATTTAATATTTTTAATATTAGAATCTTTTTTATTACTAGATTAATATTTTTTATTACTAGATTAATATAATGTATTCCATTTAATTTTAATTCTTACTTTATTTATAGATTAGTAATATTTAATATTATTTTTTAATATTTTTAACATTTACTATTTTAATTTTTTAAATTTTATAATATATTATATTTTTAATTCTTAATTATTTGATATTTACTATTTTTAGTATTTTTTTTACTATTTTTAAATCACCAAACAATTAATTTTGTGATCAACTTTTTCACTTACGACTTACATATTTCAACAACCAAACACCATAAAACAGAATACACTTTTTCACTTACAATTTTACATTACCAACCAAACATCGTAAAACTTACTTGCATATAACTCACTTACAAGTTGCAGTTGTAAAAGAATATATCACTTAAGACTTACGACTTACGATCACTTACAATAACCAAACAAGTCCTAAGTATATTTGCTTGGTGTCCTATTCACCAAAAGGGTGGTCTTTGAGAGACCCGCTCTGCCAATAGGACAAACTACTGCTGCAATTGTGACTGAAAAGTGGCAAGGATAAAAGTTGAAAGAACAAGTTTTCCAGAAAGGTGAGGCAGCAGAAAAGAGCCCAAATTCCCCTTCATGACAGGTGATTTTCTGCTGTTGATGGTCACTCTAACATCAGAAGAAAAGTCTCCAGCATATCTCCGCAAGATCTCTAAATTTTGTTTATGATGTGGGGCAAAACGTTGGATTTGGTGATTGACTGGCGGCAAAAGCAAAGTTAGGGATGAATAAAAAGAGTTTGGTTTTGTTCTCCCTCATAAAAGAACTGGAAAAGAGTCTAGATATTTCGAACAATTGTTGAAAACCAATCAACACAGCATACAGAGTAAAAGGAAACCATATTTGAACATATACATTGCCCTTTAAATGTACAAAGCACCAACTTCATAGTAAGCTTCGTTATGGAGAATGGTTCATGATGTAGGATGAAAACGTGCAAACGATAACCATAATAGATGCAGATAAATGTCAGAAGTATGAAAATATTCAATTGGAATCCTTATTTCATTCCTATTACCTTTTTAGCAAGTATGGAAGTAAAGTCTGTCATTTGAACAATATTCACATATGCATCCATATCAATCAAAAGAGAACAATTACAAACATGCCAATGCTCCAATAGTCCTGTAAGCACCATAAAGTATAAGGATCATTTTAGACGTGTTCCTAGTGGCAGGGAAGAAAGATTATGAAATGGATATTATGAAATTTATTAGCAAGAAAAATGCAAGACTCCTCTTTAACTTCTACTAGCCGATAAAGAAAGATGTATACACAAAGAAGAGTATTTGCAAGACAAATTTGATCTCTTTTGATTTCTTTCTCATCATTATAACATATATCATGCAATTGACATATAAATATAGCAACATAGAGTATATATGATTGAGGAACCTAGCCAACATACCCATTTCATATTCTAAAGCTAAAAGAATCATTTCCACCTGAAATTATATGATCACTGGTCAGTACCTTTCCAAATATACACTATATAGAAGTACAGAGCTTCGCACACAACGATATTATTTGCAGGCGTACATGTAAGCATGAACAATCTAGTAATCCACATTCCCCTTCTGGAACCCACTTGAAGTTGCAGATGTTCTAGGGAAGCAAAACAGATAGAGGGCAACGGGCACCAACATACAGTATACATATGTATATACATTGCAAACATGTGATTCAATTTAGCAGTATAAATATGATAAACTAATCATTTGAATGGTTATCTGCTGCTCAAAGCTCAATATTTATTCTCTTTATGTTATTCACAGTTGTAAACTTCTTTTATATGATTAATTTATGACATGTACCTCGATTTTATCTCAATTTTGAATATACGTCAGCAGTCTCCGGACTGGGACCAAGCTGCCAAACTGCCAAAGATGACCACTAGAGATGGATCAGTTGGGGGCTTCAAAGGCAGCTAATTTCTATTTTAGAATTTCACATCCTGGAAAGTTAAATGCCACAGAATTACAAGTAGCTGATATTGGATACTGTCTGATGGATCTTTCTGAAATTATCATTAGTCCATTTACTCATATCATTTAGATGAACTAGGAATATGCATTTAAAATATTTGCCAAAAAAAACTTTGGCTTTACTTTAGGAAAAAAGTATAAACTCAAAATTTGATGCTGAGAAGATTTAGACTATGAAAATTAAAGTGTTGATGAGTCATCTCTCTATACTCTCATTTATAGGTAAATACAATTACAACTCATAATCAGTGTTTTAAATATCGGATATCGGCGATATATCGATCGGCAAAATTATATATCGGATATCGGATATCGGGTGATATATCGTGATATGGTACTAAATACCGGACGTCATTTTGAACGTCAACCAGATGAAGAATATACATGTGATTGCCTACATAAATCATATGAAACTACTTAAAACAAGTTTAGGTTCACAAACTCATAGGGGATATTTATCTCTTGTAAAAGCTCCTCAGATTTGTTTGTAAACACATGGCGATATATCGGATATATTCATCTCGGATATCGGCCGATATATCAGCCATGTTACGATATATCGGCCCATATCGGTCCAAAATGATATCTGGTAAAATTTTGCACTTATTGTATAGTTTTGAATAAAATACTAGCATCTCGACTAATATACCAGTATAACAGCCAAGATTTAAAATACTGCTCATAATACAAAGACTTATATGACAAGTAATTAGGTAACTACAATATAAGAATAAGAGTCTAATTTTACTCTTATCCCTATTCTACTCTTAATACAACCCATATATCACTCCTTGTACAAACTATATTCCTAACATATAGACTGGGTGATTGGAAATTTTAAGTAGGGTTTTTTCATTTCAACACCTAAAATCTTTGCTAATTCTGTATTCAGCCCATAAGTCTTTATATTTCTATATTGATACTCCAAATCTTTTAAGTTAGTACCAAAAAAAAACCTTTGTTAGTTGCACCGTCTATATGTTAAAAGATTGCTGGAATATTCTCTTTTTAGCTTTATATATTATATAATACTATTATAACTAACCAAATTACCCTTCATCTCTTTTCCTCTCTCACTAAACTCATTTCTCTTCTATTTTAACACACTTCTTTCTAACCCAATTACTATCAACCCAACCCGAACGGCTATTTCCCCTCCCCAACCCCAACGGATCCCTTCTCTCCCCCAACCTGAAGCTTCTCTTCTCTCACTTTCTCAAATAAATTCTCAACTACTCTGCTCTCTTTCTCAAACTTCAACTCCATTTCTTCTCAAACTTCAATCCCATTCACTTTTGTTGGGGGCTAGAAATGTATTTTGACCATGCTACCGTTAGAAAACAAACAACATGAGATTTTTTGTCCCAACTTAAAAGATTTGAGTGTCAAGTTGGAAATATAAAGATTTAAAGAGTGAATACAAAAGTAGCAAAGATTTCAGGTATCAACATGGGAAAAAAACCTTTCAAGTAACATCTGATATACCTAGGATGGGACTGAGATATTCTGTTAATGCTCCTCAGCTTATCTGTACAATTTGTGCCCACCGGAGCTAAGTATGAGACCTAGTGTTGGAGACGATAATCCAACGAGCTATTGGAAGATCTATTCGCGTAAGAGAAGGGATGCCAGAATTGGATTTGAATTGGATCTGATTAGGAGTAGCAGTCTTTCATTAGGAGTAGAAGTAGTTCTTTTATTAAATTTTGTTTTTTAATTAGTTTTATTATTATTTAAGGCACTTGTAATGCACATGACCTTTTATCTATATATACTCTTATAGAATTTATTTTGACATCAATGAATGAGTTATTAAAATTTAAAACTGATGAAGAATTTGAAAAAACCAATTTGAGGAGAATTAGTTTAGTAGTCTTTTATTTCCTTTTAGTAGTTTTTTATTTTCTTTTATTAGTTTTTCTTCATTCAAGGCACGTGGCCTCTTATCTATTTATACTCTTGTAGTCTTTTTCTTGAAATGAATGGATTATTAAATTTTGAGTGATTGAAATCCTAATTAGGGTACTTTCGAAATCTTTGTGAGTCGTGAAGCGGAAGAAAAATTCTCTTGGGTATGATGCCCAAATCTATCTGTCTGTGTGATGCATGGAGTAGATGATCAATTTACCTGAGTGAGAGGTATAAATTCTATCTTTTCCCTAAATCTCTAGATTAGTATATCCCCAATTTCCACAAACCCTCGTGTTTTCGCCTTCTGTCCTGCGTTAAATTTGATAGATTCTCCTGGGTGTGAAGCCTGAATTTAAATCTCTATATGTGATGCATGGAGTGAGTGATAAATTTACCAGCATGAGAGGCCCAAATCGTTATCTTTCTAAATTAGTTCATCCTCCATTTCCACAAACCCTACCTATTCCCCTTCTGTCCTGCGTCAAATTGGTATTAGAGTCAGGTTTCCTATTTTTTTTATAAAAAACCTCAAAAACCCTAGATTCAATTTTAGATTTCTTCTTTTTTCTATCTCATAAGTTTCCATGAAAAAAATCAAAACACTAGATCAGATCTCTATAGCCTTCTAAAAAAAACACTAATGAATATTCCCTGAAATTCCCTCGCAGATCACCAAAATTCCCAAATCCTATTATTCATCTTCTTCCTCTCTTCACCCGAACCAAACCCTAGCCTTAACTACAGTCAATGCCCCCATCGACCTACACCAATCTTCCTCCCCCAAACCAGAGCCCTAACCCTAAAACTTTTCCCTCCCTTTTTCCTAATTCCCTCGGCCAACACCCACTTGAACCCGTCCCCTCTGCCACCGAGCTGCTAATGACCCTAATCCCCTCTGGCAGTCTCACCTCCCCTTGACGAGACCCCGTCAACTCCACGAACGCACCTAGAGCTGACAGCAACCTCCAACTCCTCTCTCGACCTGCAGTCAGTGGCCTTCCCTGCGACAACAACTTCATCAACCTCAACCTGACTCGTCGCCGATGAGATATAGACAAGTCTCGACAAGGTCTTAACATAAATGTCAACAACCCAGATGTCATGTCTGGACTCAAACTTCGTCTTCGTCTTCGTCTTCGTCTTCGAGTCTCGATTCAACAGCACCGCTGCAACAACCCGAGATCTCGAGCTTCCACTTCGACTACGTCTTCTGCATCGAGTCTGGACTTCGACCACGCCGGCAATCTAACCCTGATTTTGCCACCGCGTCTCCCTTGTCGTCCACGAACCTCCATTGACAAGCACCCAACTTCATCGTTTTCAAGATCCATTTTCATCTCAATCTCGATCTCACCAGTTCCTCGACCTCGCCTGCTTCCTCTGACTCACCAGTGGCCATCCCACCACTCTGTTGACACTGCCGACTCCAAGCGATCTTCCTCACGTCGATCCAAGCACATTGCGGTACGTCAGGTCCAAATCCTTTCTAACCCGCTTCTCTTGTTTGAATCCAACCCGACAACAACCCAACCACTTCCATAGACCCGCTTTAAATCCAGCTTCGATGCCCTTCAATTTAAAACTAACCCGACCCGATCCATTTGCAAATTGGGCTCGTTTCAATGAACAAAGTTGATTTTTCAAAAATTCGAGGCGTTTTGTGTGAGACTCTTCTACGCATCCCAATGGATCTCGAGCTCGTATTGGTGGCATACGTCCTTCCAAAAGGTCTAAAAGATTTTGGAACGCTACAATTCCATTCCGACCTGTTTCAGATTCAGATCTGTTGGCAACAAATTCAGTCTCCAATTATTGAAATCTTTGTGTGTAGTACAAAGTGGTTGAAAGATTCACCCCAGATATGAAGTACTAATTATTGATTTCTAATTTCAGCCACCAACTGCGTCTGAGACAATGTGTTTATTGAAACAAACAAGGATGAGATCTTTAAAAAACTCGAGGACGAGTTTTCTCCAACCAGGAGAGAATTGATGGGTTACTTGAAAGACCAATTTGAGGAGAATTAGTTTAGTAGTCTTTTATTTTATTTTAGTAGCTTTTTATTTTCATTTATTAATTTTTTTATTCAAGACATGAGTAATGCACGTGGCCTCTTATCTATTTATACTCTTGCAGTTCTTTTACTTAGAATGAATTATTGAAATTTTGAGAGATTGAAACCTTATTGGGGTTTTGCGGAATCTTCTGTACGAGGCATGACGTGGGAGAGAGATTCTCCTGGGTGTGAAGCCTGCATCTATCTCTCTCTGTGTGATGCATAGAGTGGGTGATCAATTCACCTGAGTGAGAGGCCTGAATCGTTATTTTCTCTAGATTAGTTCATCTCCAATTTTCACAAATCCTAACTTCTTCCCTTCCATCTTGCATCAAAAATCATAATTGTGTTTCGCTTGAAATCTTTGCGTGTGATGCACGAAGTAGGAAAGCGATTCTCCTGAGTGTGATGCATGAAATCTTTATCTTTTCCTTAGTTTTTATAAACCCTAAATTCATCTTTTTCAATCTCATCACAAACCCTAATTTCTCCCTCGTTCTCATAAAACCCTAGCTTTTCCCCTTCCGTTGTTCGTCAAATTAGTATCAGAGCTAAATTTCTTACTCTACAAAAAACAAAGATCTAGATCTCTTTCTTCTCCTTTCCTTGCTCAATTTTCTATAGTTTCCAAAAATAACAAAAAGAATTATTTTTCAAAAATTACCCCCAAATTTTCTAGAAAATCCAAAAAAATCCTCAGAACATTGTTCATCTTCTTCTTTCCTCCTCTTTCTTTCAAAACCCAAAATCCTACCCTCTACTCTCTCATCCAGTCGCCACCGATTTCTCTCTTCTCCCTCACCGCAACCCCAAAGCCCTAACCCAACCTCCTCGTCGACATCCCTCCTCACAACCTACCTCACCATTACCACCAGGGTTCAAAGTCTCGGTCTCGGCCGTCGACTCGGCTGGCACCGAGACGGATTGGTCTCGGCGACTCGGATCGGACTCGGACGATACGCGCAAAACACTACATAGAACGCCAAAAAAATTATGAAAAAATCACGACAAATCGTAAAAAAAATGTAGACATCAAAATTCATGTATTACATATTCAAAACATATCACCTAACACTCAAAACATAACGTGAAAGAATAAATACAATGCGTCTTCGGTAGAAAGATATCAAAATACATGCATAATATAGTAAATTGCACAAAATAATTCATAAGTACCTGCTAATATAGTCATTTCCATATTGAATTACGAGGAGGCACAAAATCATCATTATCATCATCCCGCAATAAGTATAGAAACCAGGTATATAGTTTCCATAAGGATAATAATATGTTTGTGGGTGAGATCTTGTAGGCTGAGATGATTGGCCAGAGGATCCACTATCAGAGTAATATGGCGGTAGGGGTTGTGCAATATCAGCTCCATGATGATAATACCCAAAACCTCGATATTCAGTGCTGCTAGTAGAATATTCATCAGTGCTAGAATAATCAGTGCCAGAATATTGGCCAGATGTCAAACCCATCCCCTGTAAATGGCCTTCAAGACTATGATGACCGTGTGAGTAGTTATCATGTCCACTCGAATAATCATCGCTAGAACTGAAATCGACCAACCGATCCAAATGCCTACGCTGTTGCGAAATTCCTACTCGGGCTCCATGATTTGTATCTTGTGTGGCATAATATTCTGAATCCATGTCATAGCACCACCTCGTTGGCTTCCACCAATACCATGAGTCTCTTCATCATTACCGCCATCACCTCTACAACCGCTGTCACCACCATCACCATCACCGCCGTCACCATCATCGTTGCCATCACCGCCATCACCGTCACTTTCGTCACTACGACGAATACCTTCATCCATAGTGGTAACATCGGTTGTTCTCCCTCACGAATCCACTCATCCAAAATATCATGATTGAAAATATTGTTCAAATCAATTGGGTTGTAATAATCAATCAGTGTCGCTTTTGCATGTCAAGTTTCTTACTCGCAACCGCATATTGTAATGCACAAATACTAGTTTATGCAACTTGTTCATTGCCAACCGGTTGCGCAATTTTGTATGAATCAGCGACCTCGTGCTCCAATTTCTTTCACAACCCGATGAAGAACATGTTTGGCTTAAAACTTTGATGGCAATTTTCTACAGATTGGGAGCTTCTTCGCCATAATTAATCCACCAATCAGCTGGAAGATATTGTTGCACTGCTCTTCCAGTCAGTGAGCTTTCAAATTCTCCAACTCCATCCATAAATAATTTTATCTGTGAGAATACACATCACAAATGTTAATATTTGCATAACATTATATCGATGAAATAAATAAATTATTATTACCTCATTAATAGCCCTTGCTTGTTTATTCAAATCCGGCTCCAATCTTTTAATGACCTCCTTTAATCCATTTCTCACTTCTGGATGTGTAGAAAAGCTTTTTGAATATTAGAGTGTTGGATTTAAAAAATATGCTGCAATAATGTAAGCACATGATTGTTATGATATAACAGTTTTAATTTCTAATCAACATATATGATTTCTAGGCAAATGAATTACCAGCAGCATGCAAGTGTCTATACAATTGTCCCTCCCATCTTCTATCACTGATATCCCAGTACGTCTTCCAGTTCTTATTTGATACTTTTATAGCCAATTTTACTCTATCCATAACTTCATATATAATAGATAATGTAGGTTTCTTGTCCTGGTCTACTATCTTCAAGACTCTAACAAGAAGATCCATAATGTTTTGGACCTCTCTTGCCTTCTTCCAAAACCGGTCAGTCAGAATGAAATTAGAAACCTTATCTCGCACACGTCTTCTACTCCTTTCCTTGTTGAATTCACGCCATTCGGTAGTCGTACACATTCTTTTCAAATCTTGCTCATAGCGAATAAGGCTTTCAATAGAAATAAACTCGGCGGCAAACCGTGTTATACCTGGTCTCAATAAATCTCTATCTCTGATAAATAGCTTCATTAAATTCACCACTTTGAGGCTATTGTAAATGAATGATGTGATCATCTTAGCATCATCTAATGTCTCCTTGACTGATTTCACAGAGCCAATATCTTTAAGCATCAAATCAATGCAATGTGCTGCACAGGGAGACCAAAACAAATGTTTTCTCTTCTCCATCAACATGTGACCAGCTGCTTTGAAACTTGCCTCATTATCTATTACAACCTGCACGATATTTTCTTCACCAACTTCATCAACAACTTTATCCATTAGCGAGAATATATAATCAGAAGTCTTCGAGATATTAGTAGTATCAACAGAAGTATGGTAGATCATACTTCTATCACAATAAATCATGAAATTAACAATAGGCTTTCTATTCTGAGAACTCCAGCCATCACACATGATCGTGCCACCACACTGCGGCCACTTTATTTTTATTGAAGCAATATATACTTCAATTTCTTTCATTTCCTCCTCTAAATATAAATTGCCAATCTGGTACCCTGTAAGGCCTTTTACACCTGGGTCTGCCTCCGCAATAGTATTAATCATGCTTGGTAGTAAGGACCACTATCAGCTGCATTGAATGGTATTGCATTGTGAAAGAATTTCGTCATGAATTTTCCAATCTTTTTAATATTCTCAGTTGAGAACATGCTTTTGATTGATTTCTATTTTGTTGGGAACATGTAAGGATCAATACCACGAGCTGGCATTTCAGCTTATCTAGCTTCTCTCATAGTCATACTCCGACGCAATTCACGGTTAATCTCTGATCCTGAAGGCTGTGAACTACTGCTGTCAATATCAACTCCTTCTGCCGATCTCTAAGTCATTTCACGACTTTCTTTCATAGCTTGTTTTAGTTGTCTTCTTTCAACTCTTTCTAAACCATCAACTTCTTCAATTTCATTATCAGAAGCTTCATCGGTCACATCATAAAAATCTTCCTCACTTAAAGATCTCATAAGTCGCTCTTTCTTGGATTTTATGGCCGTTCTTTCTTTGCTACCTTTAGAAAGATGTCTGATTATTTGAGATACCTCTTTTGATACTCGCAAGTATCCTTCCACCTGACCGGGTACATGTGTTATATGTTGTCAATCTAGTGATACCACCATGGACTTGTTCCCACAATAATTACACTTCACAATTTTTCTACTTCCACCAACAGGGGTACCATGTTCCCATCCAATATCGCGTTGCTTTGGGGCCATACTGAAATTTAAAAAATTATCTGTTAAATTAAATTAAAACTAAAATTAACTAAATTAAAACAACATTAAATTAAACTCAATTAAATTAAACTAAATTAAATTAAACTAAACTAGTTTATACTAGATTAAGCTAAACTAACTTAATTACCTAACTTTAATAAAATTATTAAATTACCTAACTTAATTATACATATAAAATTTTATCAAATTAAATTAACCTAAATTACGTTTAACTAAACTAAACTAATTTAAATTACATTAAACTCAATTAAATGAAATCAGAGACAGGAACAGAGGGGGGGAAGAGGAACAGAGAGGAGGGGGAGAGAGAGGAACCGAGAGAGAGACGGAGACAGAGAGGGAGAGAGAGGGAGACACAGAGGGGGAGAGAGGGGGAGACACAGAGGGAGAGAGAGAGGGAGATTGTAACGCCCCGATCCGGCGGGTACGGAGACGTTACTGCGACGTATATACGCAGGTCAGAAATACCCTCACGTATATACGCTAAGCATCAGTACAGGCAAGAATCAGAGTACGGAAGCAAGTGGTGCATTATACATTCCAACATATGAGTACAATTACAAAGTTATCACCAGATGTGACGAATATTACAATAATATTACATCACCGATAGGCGCAAATGCGAGAATACAAAGGGATGTACAAGAATGAACAGTATAAAAGGCACTCACGAGTTTACAAAAGGAAAACTCGAGAGGCGCACAGGGAGCCTGGAAGGATAGAGCTCCAGCCGGTCTGCTGGGGATCCATACTACCGCTGCGCCACTCTGATCAGCAACTGGGAAAATCCACACGCTCCAAGCTCCATGACCTGGACATGAGGATCCAGGGGAGTCAGATAAAACTCCCCAGGCGAGTGGTGAGGCAAAAGCCAGATGGCGTGCATGAATAAGTCCACGTGTATCGATAAAACCGAATTATAAACATGCGTTGAAAACCGTGTCGTGAGCAGAAGCAGGCAGGAGCAAATAAATATCAAACAGGAAGTACTCAGGGTATGATAAGATAAGAACAGGAAACTGGTGGAATAGAACACGAGTGGTAAAGCAGGATGCAAGCAGGCATAATGTAGTAATCATAAAACCGGAAATCCGAAGTAAAGTCCGATACAGGCAAATTCGATTGTACAGGTTTAGGTCACGGCTCCATGAGATTAGTACCTCGAAGGAATAATCCAAACAAGGAAACCCTCATCTATATACCTTTAACTCATGTTACCGTAATCCAAGCGCGTACAACCTGAGTTACAGAACAGCGCAACAAATGGTCATAACAGGAATACATAACAGGCATAACAGGAATCATAACAAGCATAACGGGAGTTCATAACAGGCATAACAGGATACGTAGTTGGCATCTTTTATTATTATTACTCGTCTGACCCATATATCTAGGTATGTGTCCTGGTGTACATCTCAACACACATACATCCATATATAAGCAAGCTGAGGTTGTTAATGGAAGCTGATGAAGGACTGATAGCTCTTCTTATAGTAGTTCCCGTACGCCCGGGACCAGCCTGGGGGCCTTAAATCCCCTAACACGTATCTTCTGAGGGCCTGAAATCCCTCTAACACGAATCGTCAATATTTTATTCCATTACTATAAGCAAGGCATCATACCGGCATTCATCACTTCCTCCCATTCCCCGTGCAAGTTATCCTTTTTATGGCTTATCAATATTATCAGATTACGAGAATAACTGGTCATAACAGGAGATGGCCCTACAGATTCAAGAGGTGGCCCCCACAGATTCAAGAGGTGGCCCCCACCACGTATGTGATGTGGCACTTTGTTCCATGTGGTACTTTGCTCTGAGGGGGATGGATTCTAGAGGTGGCCCCCACCACGTATGTGGTGTGGCACTTTGCTCCGTGTGGCACTTAGTTCCATTCAGGATAACAAGTCACTGTATACAATACAGGATAACAAGGCAGGATTCCTGTAAACGTGATAATCACAAGGTCAAGTATTAATATAACAGGAGGATGATATTTGGCACTTGACCAATCATGTCAAGAGATTGATATTAATCCGGTGGCAAGTCATGTCATAACAAGGGGCCTTGCCAAGTAGTAGCATATCGGGGGTCAGGTGATACAAACAGGTGTTAAATAGTAACATGAGAATGACAGGCATGAAGTGATGGCATGACAAGTGTTAACATATCAGGTAAATACATGGCATGATGATAGAGTAGTAGCTGAGCACAATCAAGCGGAGCTGAGCAAGCTAGAAGTACAGACAGCAAACAGTATTTAACACTGGAGCGTCTGGCGAGGTTACCGGGACGACTCGGTTGAAGTGCGAGCGGTAAATCCGGCAGCAACTCGCCTAGACGAATCTAGTGGTAAAGCGCTGAACGCTGATCATGATAACCAGGCGGAGCTGAAAGACCTGACGGTCCCAATCACATCCCTTTCGAGATAGTGAGTGACCGGAGGCTGAAGGCTGAGAGACCTGACGATCCCAATCACTTCCCTTTCGAGACAGTGAGAGACCGGAGGCTGCACTGAGAAAGCTGACGGTCCCAATCACCTCTCTTTCAAGATAGTGAGAGACCGGAGGCTGAAGGGTCTGAGTACGCTCGGGGTTGAAGCGCACTCTCGGTGGCTACTAGCCATCCCAGGAGTGGGCAGAAACCCAGAGTCCAATCGACCACGAAGGGTTGGCCACGCATGGTATAAAGCAACAAGGTACATCACAGGCATGGTATATGTACAAGAATTAAACTACCCTAGTACAAGCATTCGTCACAGAGCAATACATGTCCAGACACTGGCACTCGGCCATACAAATACAGGGACTCAGCCCAATACATAATACATGAAAACATGGAGTAAAACACATGTCGACCCGACGAAGCGGGGAAACCCAAATGGAGGCGAGAGCGAGAACACTCGCCTAAATCACCGGAAAGCCGAAAAGTCTGGAATCCATGGAACTCGCGCACGCGCCATAATTATAATAATATATAAATATTTTTGGAGAGAGAAAGTGGGAAGGAGAGAGAAAGTGTTAGAAAAATAGAGAGAGAAAAGGGAGAGAGAATGGAGACGCGGAAATATAGGCAGATGCGGAAAAATAGACAGATGCGGGAAAATAGGCAGACGCGGAAAAATAGGCAGATGCGGGAAAATAGGCAGACGCGGAAAAGTAAGCAGATGCGGGAAAATAGGCAGACGCGAAAAAGTAAGCAGATGCGGAAAAATAGGCAGACGCGGAAAAGTAAGCAGATGCGGGAAAATAGGCAGACGCGGAAAAATAGGCAGATGCGGGAAAATAGGCAGACGCGGAAAAGTAAGCAGATGCGGGAAAATAGGCAGACGCGGAAAAGTAAGCAGATGCGGGAAAATAGGCAGACGCGGAAAAATAGGCAGACGCGGAAAAGTAAGCAGACGCGGGAAAATAGGCATACGCGGAAAGGTAAGCAGATGCGGGAAAATAGGCAGACGCGGAAAAATAGGCAGATGCGGGAAAATAGGCAGACGCGAAAAAGTAAGCAGATGCGGGAAAATAGGCAGATGCGAGTTTGCAATTGCCACCGGAATGATTACCGGAATAATCGTGAACGATTACCGGAATAATCACCGGAGATATTACCAACGAAGAGGAGCTCGGCCCCCAATCCTAAGGAGGTGGCCGGCCCTTGATGTAGTGAAGGGGTGGTGGTTGTGAAGATGATGATTTTGGTGGTGATGGAATTGTTGAAGAGGATGAGAGGAGAAGGAGAAATAGGTGTTGTGGTGGAGAAGATGGTGGTGGTGAAGGTTAATTTGAGGAAGATGATGAAGAAGAAGAAGGTGGAGTTGGTGGTGGCTTTGAGGAGGAAGAAGATGGAGATTGAGGTGATGTTGGTGGAGATGGAGGAAAGGGGGGTATAGCCGCCGGAGTTGGGGTCTCCTCGTCGGCGTCGTGGTGGCCGGAGACGCCGGCGGTGGTGGCCGGTTGGGTGCTGGCCTCTCATGGAGAAAAGAAGAAGGAAGAAAAATGAGGAGAAGAGAAGAAGAAAAGAAAGAGAAAGAAAAGAAAAAGAAAAAGGAAAAAGGGGGGTGATGATGAGGGATGTGATTGATGAGAGAGGGGGTGTGGTGATGGGATGTGGCCCACGTGGAGGGGAGTGGGCTGGATTTGGTGGGAGAAAAGAAAGGAAAGAAAGAGAAGAAAAGAATAGATTTGAATAAAATAATAATATTATAATATGGTCGCGAAAAATCGACTGTTCCAGAAAAATCCCCAAAAATACCCGGAGGTAGAAAACGTCATCCTGAGGACTAATACGAAATCGGTTTTCAGAAATAAAATCCCGTTTTCAAATTAAAAATCCGGAAGCCAACCGCCGATACCGGTCTACACCGGGTCGGCCGGATTTTGATAAATTCCGAAAAATCTCAGAAAATGTATTAAAGAATAAAATATGATTTTAAGAAGCAAAGTGAAAGCGGAATTCAGAAATTCAATCCCGATTATAAACTAAAAATCTTGGAATCAACCAGCGATACTGGCCGATACCGAATCTGGTGGAATTCATAAATTCATAAAATCCTCAGAAAAAGTATTTAGATAGAAAATGTGATTTTAAGAAATAATGTAAAAAGACACTTCTAGTGATCCCAATCCGTTTGTGAATTAAAAATCCGGGAATCGGTCAGCGGTACTGGTCGACACCGGTTTTGAAGACTTTCAACTTAATTCAGGAAAATTCCAGAAAATCATAGAAAATCTAAAATATTGGAAAATGATGTTTAAAACTGAAATCGGTTAAATCGGAATACCAGAATGTCCAAACCGAGCAATACTCTAGGATCGGGTCCTCGGTTCAGACTAGGGCTGACTCCGAGTCCGAGAATCCGGATCCAAGACAAAACGATCATGTAAATATCTCATAAAACAAAATAGATACAGGAAGTAAATCGAAAAATACGATCGAAAAATCTGAATACGCAACTAAGTACGTATTCCGGGAGCGGGGTGTTACAATCCATCCACCTTACAAAAAATTGCGTCCTCGCAATTTCGATAAGGGGTAAATTGAACACAAAGAGGACAAGGGTAGAATTTATACCAATTAAGATATGAAGCACTATAGGTAGGGCTCTCATATTGACCGAACAATAATCAGAATATAGATATCTTCTGCGCTTCTGGCTGTATAAATCTTTGAACAATGCCGAATAATACTGATTGATAACATAGCTTTGCAATAGGATTCCCGCAGTACTGCATACTTACTGTCGCTCCAAGAATGAGCCAGGATACCGAAGTTAAAGAAAACCTTGATAGTCCTGAGCATAATAAGGAAGACCAATAATTGAGAATTCCAAATACCAGGTATCGATCACTCTGAAAGATATAGCCGAGAATGTAGAATACCCGTAGAGAATCCCGGCTACTGACTTCTGAAAGATAACCCGATCGGGATCAATCCAGAGAATACCGAGCTTCATAGAGATGTCCGAAGAGATCATGTCATAACTTCATTCAGAACCAGCCACTACCTCTCTAGTCTATTCATATCTTAAGTTGGTATAAAGGCTTCGAAAAACCAAAACAGGGGAAGGATGGAAGGGATTAGGAATCAAAGGAAGAATGATCAAGAAAGAATAGATAACTCTGTACTTGTAGTTGGAGTGTATAACCAGGACTCAAGCATTCCAGTTGCAAATTTCTTTACCATTAATTTGCCATCTGGACGTACTGAGGATGCGAGAGCCTAGGCTCTGATACCACCCTGTAACGCCCCGATCCGGCGGGTACGGAGACGTTACTGCGACGTATATACGCAGGTCAGAAATACCCTCACGTATATACGCTAAGCATCAGTACAGGCAAGAATCAGAGTACAGAAGCAAGTGGTGCATTATACATTCCAACATATGAGTACAATTACAAAGTTATCACCAGATGTGACGAATATTACAATAATATTACATCACCGATAGGCGCAAATGCGAGAATACAAAGGGATGTACAAGAATGAACAGTATAAAAGGCACTCACGAGTTTACAAAAGGAAAACTCGAGAGGCGCACAGGGGGCCTGGAAGGATAGAGCTCCAGCCGGTCTGCTGGGGATCCATACTACCGCTGCGCCGCTCTGATCAGCAACTGGGAAAATCCACACGCTCCAAGCTCCATGACCTGGACATGAGGATCCAGGGGAGTCAGATAAAACTCCCCAGGCGAGTGGTGAGGCAAAAGCCAGATGGCGTGCATGAATAAGTCCACGTGTATCGATAAAACCGAATTATAAACATGCGTTGAAAACCGTGTCGTGAGCAGAAGCAGGCAGGAGCAAATAAATATCAAACAGGAAGTAGTCAGGGTATGATAAGATAAGAACAGGAGACTGGTGGAATAGAACACGAGTGGTAAAGCAGGATGCAAGCAGGCATAATGTAGTAATCATAAAACCGGAAATCCGAAGTAAAGTCCGATACAGGCAAATTCGATTGTACAGGTTTAGGTCACGGCTCCATGAGATTAGTACCTCGAAGGAATAATCCAAACAAGGAAACCCTCATCTATATACCTTTAACTCATGTTACCGTAATCCAAGCGCGTACAACCTGAGTTACAGAACAGCGCAACAAATGGTCATAACAGGAATACATAACAGGCATAACAGGAATCATAACAAGCATAACGGGAGTTCATAACAGGCATAACAGGATACGTAGTTGGCATCTTTTATTATTATTACTCGTCTGACCCATATATCTAGGTATGTGTCCTGGTGTACATCTCAACACACATACATCCATATATAAGCAAGCCGAGGTTGTTAATGGAAGCTGATGAAGGATTGATAGCTCTTTTTATAGTAGTTCCCGTACGTCCGGGACCAGCCTGGGGGCCTTAAATCCCCCTAACACGTATCTTCTGAGGGCCTGAAATCCCTCTAACACGAATCGTCAATATTTTATTCCATTACTATAAGCAAGGCATCATACCGGCATTCATCACTTCCTCCCATTCCCCGTGCAAGTTATCCCTTTTATGGCTTATCAATATTATCAGATTACAGGAATAACTGGTCATAACAGGAGATGGCCCTACAGATTCAAGAGGTGGCCCCCACAGATTCAAGAGGTGGCCCCCACCACGTATGTGATGTGGCACTTTGTTCCATGTGGCACTTTGCTCTGAGGGGGATGGATTCTAGAGGTGGCCCCCACAGATTCAAGAGGTGGCCCCCACCACGTATGTGGTGTGGCACTTTGCTCCGTGTGGCACTTAGTTCCATTCAGGATAACAAGTCACTGTATACAATACAGGATAACAAGGCAGGATTCCCGTAAACGTGATAATCACAAGGTCAAATATTAATATAACAGGAGGATGATATTTGGCACTTGACCAATCATGTCAAGAGATTGATATTAATCCGGTGGCAAGTCATGTCATAACAAGGGGCCTTGCCAAGTAGTAGCATATCGGGGGTCAGGTGATACAAACAGGTGTTAAATAGTAGCATGTGAATGACAGGCATGAAGTGATGGCATGACAAGTGTTAACATATCAGGTAAATATATGGCATGATGATAGAGTAGTAGCTGAGCACAATCAAGCGGAGCTGAGCAAGCTGGAAGTACAGACAGCAAACAGTATTTAACACTGGAGCGTCTGGCGAGGTTACCGGGACGACTCGGCTGAAGTGCGAGCGGTAAATCCGGCAGCAACTCGCCTAGACGAATCTAGTGGTAAAGCGCTGAACGCTGATCATGATAACCAGGCGGAGCTGAAAGACCTGACGGTCCCAATCACATCCCTTTCGAGATAGTGAGTGACCGGAGGCTGAAGGCTGAGAGACCTGACGATCCCAATCACTTCCCTTTCGAGACAGTGAGAGACCGGAGGCTGCACTGAGAAACCTGACGGTCCCAATCACCTCTCTTTCAAGATAGTGAGAGACCAGAGGCTGAAGGGTCTGAGTACGCTCGGGGTTGAAGCGCACTCTCGGTGGCTACTAGCCATCCCAGGAGTGGGCAGAAACCCAGAGTCCAATCGACCACGAAGGGTTGGCCACGCATGGTATAAAGCAACAAGGTACATCACAGGCATGGTATATGTACAAGAATTAAACTACCCTAGTACAAGCATTCGTCACAGAGCAATACATGTCCAGACACTGGCACTCGGCCATACAAATACAGGGACTCAGCCCAATACATAATACATGAAAACATGGAGTAAAACACATGTCGACCCGACGAAGCGGGGAAACCCAAATGGAGGCGAGAGCGAGAACACTCGCCTAAATCACCGGAAAGCCGAAAAGTCTGGAATCCATGGAACTCGCGCACGCGCCATAATTATAATAATATATAAATATTTTGGAGAGAGAAAGTGGGAAGGAGAGAGAAGGTGTTAGAAAAGTAGAGAGAGAAAAGGGAGAGAGAATGGAGACGCGGAAATATAGGCAGATGCGGGAAAAATAGGCAGATGCGAGAAAATAGGCAGACGCGGAAAAATAGGCAGATGCGGGAAAATAGGCAGACGCGGAAAAGTAAGCAGATGCGGGAAAATAGGCAGACGCGGAAAAGTAAGCAGATGCGGGAAAATAGGCAGACGCGGAAAAGTAAGCAGATGCGGGAAAATAGGCAGACGCGGAAAAGTAAGCAGATGCGGGAAAATAGGCATACGCGGAAAAGTAAGCAGATGCGGGAAAATAGGCAGACGCGGAAAAATAGGCAAATGCGGGAAAATAGGCAGACGCGGAAAAGTAAGCAGATGCGGGAAAATAGGCAGACGCGGAAAAGTAAGCAGATGCGGGAAAATAGGCAGACGCGAAAAAATAGGCAGATGCAGGAAAATAGGCAGACGCGGAAAAGTAAGCAGATGCGGGAAAATAGGCAGACGCGAAAAAGTAAGCAGATGCGGGAAAATAGGCAGACGCGGAAAAATAGGCAGATGCGGGAAAATAGACAGACGCGGAAAAGTAAGCAGATGCGGAAAAATAGGCAGATGCGAGTTTGCAATTGCCACCGGAATGATTACCGGAATAATCGTGAACGATTACCGGAATAATCATCGGAGATATTACCAACGAAGAGGAGCTCGGCCCCCAATCCTAAGGAGGTGGCCGGCCCTTGATGTAGTGAAGGGGTGGTGGTTGTGAAGATGATGATTTTGGTGGTGATGGAATTGTTGAAGAGGATGAGAGGAGGAGGAGAAATAGGTGTTGTGGTGGAGAAGATGGTTGTGGTGAAGGTTAATTTGAGGAAGATGATGAAGAAGAAGAAGGTGGAGTTGGTGGTGACTTTGAGGAGGAAGAAGATGGAGATTGAGGTGATGTTGGTGGAGATGGAGGAAAGGGGGGTATGGCCGCCGGAGTTGGGGTCTCCTCGTCGGCGTCGTGGTGGCCGGAGGCGCCGGCGGTGGTGGCCGGTTGGGTGCTGGCCTCTCATGGAGAAAAGAAGAAGGAAGAAAAATGAGGAGAAGAGAAGAAAAGAAAGAGAAAGAAAAGAAAAAGAAAAAGGAAAAAGGGGGGTGATGATGAGGGATGTGATTGATGAGAGAGGGGTGTGGTGATGGGATGTGGCCCACGTGGAGGGGAGTGGGCTGGATTTGGTGGGAGAAAAGAAAGGAAAGAAAGAGAAGAAAAGAATAGATTTGAATAAAATAATAATATTATAATATGGTCGCGAAAAATCGACTGTTCCAGAAAATCCCCAAAAATACCCGGAGGTAGAAAACGTCATCCTGAGGACTAATACGAAATCGGTTTTCAGAAATAAAATCCCGTTTTCAAATTAAAAATCCAGAAGCCAACCGCCGATACCGGTCTACACCGGGTCGGCCGGATTTTGATAAATTCCGAAAAATCCCAGAAAATGTATTAAAGAATAAAATATGATTTTAAGAAGCAAAGTGAAAGCGGAATTCAGAAATTCAATCCCGATTGTAAACTAAAAATCCTGGAATCAACCAGCGATACTGGCCGATACCGAATCTGGTGGAATTCATAAATTCATAAAATCCTCAGAAAAAGTATTTAGATAGAAAATGTGATTTTAAGAAATAATGTAAAAAGACACTTCTAGTGATCCCAATCCGTTTGTGAATTAAAAAACCGGAAATCGGTCAGCGGTACTGGTCGACACCGGTTTTGAAGACTTTCAACTTAATTCAGGAAAATTTCAGAAAATCATAGAAAATCTAAAATATTGGAAAATGATGTTTAAAACTGAAATCGGTTAAATCGGAATACCAGAATGTCCAAACCGAGCAATACTCTAGGATCGGGTCCTCGGTTCAGACTAGGGCTGACTCCGAGTCCGAGAATCCGGATCCAAGACAAAACGATCATGTAAATATCTCATAAAACAAAATAGATACAGGAAGTAAATCGAAAATACGATCGAAAAATCTGAATACGCAACTAAGTACGTATTCCGGGAGCGGGGTGTTACAGAGATAAACGGAGACAGAGAGGGAGACACAGAGGGAGAGAGAGGTACTGAGGGATAGAGAGAGACACAGAGGAAAAGAGAGGGACGGAGACAGAATGGGAGAGAGACGGAGACAGAGACAGAGAGAGGGACAGAGAGATCGACAGGGAGAGAGATCGACGCAGAGAGAGAGAGAGATCGACGGCGAGAGAAAGCGAGAGAGAGAGACGCAGAGGGAGAGAGGGAGAGAGATCGACGGAGAGAGAGAGAGGGAGAGAGAGGTACCTGTGAGGGGGAGAGATCGACGGCGAAGGCGAAGGCGACGGCGACGTGGCTCCTTTTTTTTCTTGCTTCAGCAACGTAGAGAGAGAGAGATCGAGAGAGAGATCTCTCTCTCCCTTTATGTCGTAGATTCACGAGTGCCGAGTCGACCCGGGTCGGGTCCGACTCGAAGTCGATTCGGTCAACTCAGCCGAGTCGCGTAAAACTCGGCCGAGTTGACCGAGTCGACTCGCCCTTCGACTCGGGTGTCTGAGTCATCTCTTTGATGGCCGAGTCAGATACGACTCGGCCGAGTCCTTGATCACTGATCACCACCCAACTTCACCCCACCACTCCGACATCGAACCAACCATGACTCGACGCCGAAGATATCCTTATAGTCATTGTTGAACCTAACCACCGCCTGTAAACTGTCTAAAAATCACTGAAGACAAGTCATCAGAGAAAAGAGTCTATACTCCAAACGCGAGGCTAATCATAGCCACTCGTGTAATGCCAAGACACAGAGCATGAAGCCCGCGCCTCGACATCAGTACAGTACCAAGACGCGAGGGTCAAAGCCCGCGTCCCAGCTGCACTGTAATAACCAAGAGGCGAAGCTCGAAGCCTGCGTCCTAGCATCACTACAGTGCCAAGACGCGAGGTTCGAAGCCCGCGTCTCGATATCACTACAATCTCAAGACATAGAGCCTGAAACCCGCGTCTGGCAGAGTTCGAAACCCGCGTCTGGCAGAGTTCGAAGTCAGCATCTAAAACGCGAGACTCAAAGTCCGTGTTCCGACTACAGAGAAGCTCTGCATCTCGGTTATAACTGCCATCATTACTGGGTCAATTACTGCCCACATAATGAGGGGAGTTAACCCCCATTATGAAGGGTTTTTAGGGGACAATTTTACCCCTGAAACCCTTATAAATAGCTCAGTTTGCTACTGAAGAGGGGTCAGAAGTTGTAGAGGAAAAATCAGAATCGGTCGATAAAAAACATTAGAGAGTGGATTTTTTGGTCAGATGCTCTTAATCGGAGGAGTACTGAAGAAAGAGTTCAATTATTCTAACAACTTGCTGAGTACAAGTTTGTTCTTACCTCAAGTCTCTTTGAGATTTTATTGGACAGGAGCTGTGCTACTCCGTCCATAGTCTGAAGAGAAGATTCCCAGAAGATTGTGACATTCACCCGGTCAACAGAAAACAAGATTTACTTTCCACCGTTACATCAAGAACCCAGCATTAAATAAAGAGAAGATTTGAGCTTGAATATCTTCTCTCTTGTAATTAAAATTTTTGAGATTGTTGTAATCTTTAATTGATTCAAGAAAATTTTATTACGATCCTCTAAATTTTTCCCAAGCTAAACAAGAGATGGCGACTCCGCTAGGGACAACTTTCTCTACTGACGAGTAAGTTGTGGTGTAAGGTGATGTCACCTTCATGGGGAGAACGGTCGAATCACTTATCGTGAAATTTGACCAGGCAAAGTATGAAGAGTTCCTCTCTTCTGGCTCCAAGAGCCCTAGGGCGTGGCAGTACCGCAAAGTTTCCTCAGAGATCCGCTCTCAAGTCCCTTCAGAGACTTCTCCAGAGGTGGCCGGTGCAAAGAGCGTCATGGCTGGCCGCATCGCACGTAAGGCCCGCGTCAATGTCTCCCCTGAAACCCGCAAGGCCAACGTCATTGAAGGCCAATTTGGCCACGCCCTTCCTCTTCCTAAACTCCAGGTTACCGGGGGTTCCCAGCAACCCATGAAGCGTAACCGGAATGTCGAGCGTCGACAAAGGCGACGCGCACGTCAACTACAAACGCAAGAAGCCTGAACAACTATCTGTCTCGACGCGCGCGTCAACTACAGACGCAAGAAGCCGGAACAATTATCTGTCTAGCAGATACAGAACACGAGGCTCAGGCCCGCGTCTCTTATGAGTTACGTCAGACGCGCGAAGTCCGCGTTTGGAGACCAAAATGCGAAGCTCAAAAGGCTTGTGTTTCTGAGACTTCACCTCTCAAACGCGACGTTCAGCAGCGCGAGGACCGTGCCTCTTCTCAGAGACACGAGACCCGCGTCTCTACGACAGAACGCGGCACTCAGAAGGTCCGTTTTTCTCAAATGTCGCTAGCCAGATGCGATAATCAGCAACGCGAGGTCCGCGTCTCTTCTCAGCAGAGGCACAAGACCAGCATTTCAAAGTCAAAACGCGAGAGCCGCGTCCGTTCTACAGAATATAAGCTCCGCGTTTCTGAACCCTGCGTTCCAGAATTGCGATGCAAGGATGGCTCTCAGAAGCTGAAAAGCCCTCGAAAACCCGAGGCTAATCTCTTTGATCCCCCTCCGACAGATCTAAGGGATTATTTGACAAAACAAAGGAGTGCTAATCAGATCGCTCCATCATGTTGCTGTGAAAGGCTCATCACGGCAATGCTCTCTGAATGTCGTTGCAGCTCACATGTAAGCAAGCAGTCGGTATTCAGACGATTAACCTCAACCTCCTGATTAGCCAAAAGGTGTCGTTCCAACAGAAAGAGAACCTTCTCTGATACGGAGTATCCCGAAGTCACTGCAAACATGGCAGGTCCAAGTACTACGCCAAGCAGAAGTAGGGAAAAACAACCAGCAGTAAGCTCTGATGAGTCTGATGATGAACCGAAAGGAGTGTACCGCCATAAACGCACTCGAACTGGCGTGGTAGCCCCAGTTGACTACAGTGCCCTAATCCGGGGCATTGAAGTAAGTGAATCACACTGCCATTGCGGAATCACAGGCCTCTAACTCTTCTGTAGAGAAGGAAGCTTTCGCGTATATGGCAAACACTCCTGAGAAGATGAGCTTCGAACAGCAAGCCCAGGTCCAAAAGGAACAACTGGATATGATTCGCGCCTAACAAGAATCTATTGATACCCTCAAACAGATGCTTGCACAATTGCTTGAGGGTAAGAAGAAGCCGAAGGCCAAAACTTCTTCTAAGAAGTCTAAAGGCAAGCAGAAAGAAGGGAGAGCTCATCTTCTGTACATACAGAGGAGGAACAGTTCAATTCCGAGTTGTCTAAGTCTCTATCTGAAGAGGAAGGCAATTCAGAGAGTAGGAGCACTTATTCTAAAAGAATGAATAAACTAGAGCCGCGTCTGGAAGCCCGCACCAATTGTAACCCCCTGCTCCCCGGTGTACGTATCACCGTATCAGTACCCGATACGACGTATAAAATTGATTTGACCTCCGTGGTAGTCCGATTGAGCTGATTGCAGTTTAAAAATCATTTTCTAATATTTGAGATTTTTCAGAATTTTCTGGAATTTTTCTGGATTATTTTGGAAAATCTCCGTAGTCGGTGTCGACCGATACCGATAATTGGCTTTCCGATTTTTATTTCACAAACTGGAGTAGAATTTTGGGAATCCGCTTTCACCAGTTGTCTTAGAATCGTATTATCTACGTTAGGGTATTTTCGGAGATTTTTTTGAATTTATCGAAAATCCGGCCAAACCTGTGTCGCCCGTGTCGGCGAGACACTCCGGGATTTTTAATTTGCAAACCGGATCGAGTTTCTGCAAACCGTCTTCATATTATGTCTTAGACTAATATTCCCTAATTTTCCTAATTTTTGGGGACTGTTCGGCACTAGTCAAATTCGGACCCTATTAAATAAATAATTATAATAACATATCTTAACCCTTATCCCATTTCATATTTCATTACACTGTACGTGGCCAGATTTTTCCAGCGACTTCATTAACCGACATTAGATATTTTTTACCTCTTCTACACTCTTCCTAATTGATATCTTAATATTATATATAAACCTATTACCTTTTAACCCTAAACTAATAATCTCTCTTTTTCTCTCTCTCTCTCTCACACACTCAGCCCGTCGCCAACACCCCAACGCCACCCATCACAGCCCCAACCTTCACTGCCGACCACCCAACACACCACCACCGGCCACCCAACACACCACCACCGGCCACTTCCCCACCTCTCTCTTTCACTGTACAAAACCACCACCACCACCACCGGGTCTTCCTATCTCCGGCCACCGTACCCTCACCGGAGCTCCGACCTTTGCCGGAGCCCCGCGCGCGCGCGCAGCCGGAGCACCACCGCGCCCGCCTCTGCCGCAGCCAGCAGCAGCCCCGTGGGCGGTTGCGGCCACTGGTCACAGCGCGCAGCGCTGTGCAGGGGAGAAAAGCCAAACCCATAACGGGTTTGGTTACTTACCCGATCCGGACCCGCAAACCCACAACCCTGTTCTTATAAAAGGTATTATAAACGTAACCTGAACGTGTTTGGGACTAGAACTCGGTCATTTAACGTCGGAATCGCGCGTTCTTGGTCTCGTTGGAATCAGGACAGCGAGAACTTCAATCCTATGGCCAGTTTGTGAGTGTTTTCCTTTTATAAATTATATTTTATCATGTTTAGTAATCTTGATCGGTTGCCTTAGCATACTCGTCGTGTTGACCGGTTACTCACTGTAACAACTATAACTACCGGTTAATAAATGGTACTTAATAAAAGACTAGTATAACGATTCGTTACACATAATTAATATCATAAGATGGCGACCGACATTACAACTAGGGATAGCTGATACTCGATTAGATATGATCACCGGTAATCGCCTCACATTAGACACCATGACTATATGTATCCGTAAGTATTACCCGAACATACTAAGCACACTGAATACTATATATACCCAGTACAACCAGATATTGATTCCACACAGTACATGATATATTGTCATTCACGGATACACAGACACTGTTATTACATGTACTATCACGAGGGTATTACACGGATTATGGCTACACATATATGCTCCACTGATACACGGCTAGACCAATGCACGGCCTACCGCATGTCATATGATTGTGATCATCGTTACATGGATTCCGGTGCACAATTATGTCATGTTTACATATCACTGTTATACATGCATGCATGGTTACTATATGCTTGTCATGTGGATCACCGTTCATATTGCATGTCATACTCATGTATTCTGGTCATATGGATCCCCGTGCATATTACATGTATTATTGTTCCATGGTACCGTATTCATGTTATATGATTGTTTCCTATTACTGATATGGATCTTCCTGTTACTGGACATGAGAGCTGTTGATATGCGATATGTGGCACATCGATTGTTCCCGTTTCCCGTTATATTGTTCCCGTTATATTGTTCCCGTTTCCCGTTATATTGTTCTATGCTATCAACAGAGCTCAGGTCCAGTTATCATGTTACCCGTATCATGTACTGTATTTGTTCTTGTTATACTATATACTTGATATATCAGATAATAATGATAATTTGGGTATGGGGGAGACTTGACGGTTGATTAGATCATATCGGGTGGATGTCTGGATCCATTGTTCGTCCCACTACAGGGGACGGGGTAGTGCTGGCTACCATCTGTTACTCATGAGCATCCCGTTATTGTTTTAGCTCATTGAGATTCCCGTTACATGTTACAGCCCTAGCGGGCTGGCCCTGGTCTCAGCAGCCAGGGATCTGATAAGGCCGTTGTCCCGGGTATGTACGGGATACACCCACCCGATAAGAACTCCTCGACCATGAGTTTCCAATTAACATAATAAAACAGTATACACAATAGTGACGTCGGGAACACTTGTTATTTGGTCATTCTCTCGTTTGGATAATGGTACCCGTAGGCCATGTCCGGATGGGTTCGACTGGAGTGCGGGCTCCAGTATGAACTGCCAGTGGTATGGGACACTGGAAGAGATTGATTAAAATACCAGGTGGTACTGGTTGCTACTATTGTATAAAAGACATGACTTACCTGATACATGTATGCTATCTAGTTACTGTCCCTGATTTTATCTGCTAT
Source organism: Agave tequilana (assembly GCA_038442645.1). Classification (NCBI taxonomy): domain Eukaryota; kingdom Viridiplantae; phylum Streptophyta; class Magnoliopsida; order Asparagales; family Asparagaceae; genus Agave; species Agave tequilana. The sequence goes on from JAVJIF010000669.1 coordinate 71,072, forward strand.
CCTGTTACATGTATATTTTGTTACTTTTCCTGGTACATGTTACATTGTCTGTAGTGGCACACTACGCATGTTCTGCATTGCATATATTCTGTTTCCTGTATTGCAGACATTAGTACGGTATATACACAACACTGTATTGTAGTTATATTGCATATGCCACCTGCATGTTCATTTCTATCACGTCACTACTAGATGACCATAGACATGACCCGATGATAACCGGCTTGGGGATGGTATTAAAAGATGACATGTATATATTTTCTACTGCTCACATGTTTATCTATTTCCACTGCATATGATAATCTTCTTATATGGTATCATGCTTATCATATCCTTAGTATATGGTATCACCAGTACAACAGGATGTATTATATATTATTATTATCGTGCTTGTATTACTATTGTATCTATTACTGCCTCCTTCATTTTACCACTCACTAGGTCGCTTTCTGACGACCCTGGGTTTGCATGCCCAGGTTGGAGATCCGAGTTACCGTAGCTTCAGAGAGTGCCTTGGAGTCACATGGGAGATTCCTCATCGGGACTATTTCTAGGTATCTTAGTGCTTTATTTCTGTTATCTTATTTGTCATCATTTTTCATATCTGTCATGATCGCTGACCCTTTCTGCAGGTATTCTTGTACTTATTTCATACTGGAACTCATGACTATATGGAGGTAATGTACTGTACTGAGGCTTAACGTACGCGTGAGCGTGTATTCACCTCGCGTATGTACGTCGCCATAACGTCCTCGTATCTTTAGGATCGGGGCGTTACACCAATCGGAAAGGCCTCCAAGAAGTAGAGTGGTCCAGCCATACCCGGCAGAATGGGATCTTGTCCCTTATCCTCCTAAGTTCAAAGCTCCGACCCTACAAGCCTTTGACGGCAAAGGGTCACCGAACCAACATATCTACTACTTCAAGTCTCAGACAGGGAACGTAGTAGCAAATGATGTCATCTTGGTGCGTTTGTTCGTCGGCACTCTGAAAGGACTCGCCTTTGAATGGTTCGTGAAACTCCCCGAAGACTCCATCAAGAACTGGGGTGATTTGGAGAAGCTTTTCCTTACACGCTTCTTCGAAGACGACTCGGAGGTTACCATGCCAACTCTCCTGGCAACAAAGCAACGAAAAGGAGAGTCAGTCAGAACATTTGTAGAAAGATTTCAGAATATGGCACTCTGATGTCCTAGCGGTATGACCCAGTCCACCCTGGTGGAAAATGTCGTCACAATTTGCAAACCTCACTCCTAATCCAGATAGAAATTGTTGAAAGCCATACCTGGAAATAATTAGTCCAGCAAGGCGAACGGCAGAAGAGATTGTCGCCAAGGTTAAGGTAGAAGAAAATAAGCCCAGACCCGAAAAGTCAACAAGGCGCACGCCAGAAGTATCTTTCCAGTCAAAAAGGAAGGATACATTGGCAACATAGACGAAATCTCCCGTTAAGCCTCAGCCGACCAGAGGGAGTGATCTTCAAGTCAGCCGCGCGCCAACAGGCAGTACTCCTTCAAGGACGAGCATGTCGATTCGTTGTTCAAGTTACTCAACAAGAGCAACATATTAAAACTTCCTGAAGCTAAACGTCCAAAGGAGGTCGACAAGACCGACAATCCCAACTACTGCTTGTACCACAGGATGCTGAGGCACCCTGCCAAGAGCTGTTACATCTTCAAAGATATCCTCCAAGTTTTAATTGATGCAGAGGTGCTTAAGCTCCGCCCGGAACAGAAGAAAGTGACGACAAACATGACGTCATTTCTTCAGTTTGGGGATCAACCTCCGACACCGGCCGGAGTAGTTCTCATCCCGAAAGGGGAATTAAGAATGATCAATACAGATCTACACCACCAGCAAGAGAAAGGTCTCGTGCCTGTTCCTACGCCTCAGGGATAAATCATGTGGGTTCATCCCGACCTTGTGGAAAGCCAACAATGGACTACTGTTACCAATAAAAAGTCCAAAAGCAAGGCAAAAACTGCACCTTGTAATGTGGTGTGTGCCTCTTCCCGGAAAGTAGACTGATGTCCCCTCACTAACCGATTCGGAGAAAGAGACAATCGTCCTTGCCGCAGAGCTCAATATACCGCTCGTGGCCGAAACTCGTTCGGGTCAGTCGTATTTGAAGAAATACGATGAGTTGGTGGCAAATCCACCTAAACCTACTTCAGAGCCAACCAGTCATCCACGATGCAACCTGTGGAGAAGCAGAAGGAGCTTCGGTATTCCAAGGCTCTCCCAAAAGGACAAAACGGAAGGATCATCAGCACCTTACCGCTTTGATGTCTTTAGCTCAACTGGCCAACATCCCAGCTAGGATCACTCTTTACGAGCTCCTAAGACTGACTAATTCAACAAGAGAAGCTCTGAGAGAAGCTCTAACTGATGCTGAGGTCTTCATGGCCCAGATCCCGGCTGGACCACAGGAGGAAGATGAAGAAGACTGCCTCCACACCTCTCAACATGCCCCCTGCATCACCTTCACGCCAGACGACATGCAGGTCAAGGGGAAACATAATAGGCCCCTGTACTTCACAGAGATCCAGGATCCGCGTTGAGCATTATGTCTCACCGGGTCATGCAGCACTTGGAGATCCCCACTCACCGATTGAGCGCCACCCAAATCACTATTTATGATTTCAATGCCAATGGTACGCGCCCAATGGGGAAGATCAAACTCAAATGTCAGATTGGGGATCTAAGATCTGAAGTGACGTGCTATGTGATTGATGCTGACACTTCGTATAATTTGCTGCTGGGACGACCGTTGATTCATCGTAACTCCACCGTCCCCTCCACTCTCCATCAAGTCATGAAGTATATTGACGGAGGTGGAAAAGTTCGAACGTTGATCGCCGAAAGGCATCCGTATAAGAGGGTAGAGAATTACTTCACAGACTTCCTCCTATACCAAGATTCTCTGGAGACGAACGAGAATCCCCAGCCAGAAGAACTAGACTCTGGTAATGAAGCTGACATTGAACCAGAGGCAGAGGAAGAATATCTTTGGGAGCTGAGCCTACTTGTAACGAGCATTAATAAGCTCGATGTCAATAACCCCGCAAATGATGTAGGCGAGTGGTATATTAATGAAGAGTTAGATTTGACTTACTTTTCTGTGTTTGCTTCTGATTCTGTGTCGTCAGACACTACTACCGATGTAAATGATGTCCCCTGGTCAGCAATAGATGCTCTGACATCATTGTATGTACCGATAAGGTCATCCCTCACGGCATATCAAGGCGTCAGTGATGCACAAGGATCGTTATTCATGGTCCCAGCAAGACGCAAAGGCCAAAGCTAATCCTTTTTGGAAGAGTCGAGTCCAAATCAATGACTCGCGAAGACTCTAAAAGCGAGGATGAATCTCCTCAATTCTCTCACTATGAACCAAATATACTCAGAATGATAGAGAACATGGAGTACGACCTAACAAATGGTCCTGGCTTGAACTTTGGCAAAGGAGAACACTGCTTCGATCCTTCGTTTCAAAAGAAAAAGCCCATGATTATTATCATCGAACCGCAGGGGGTTGGGCTATGTGTCAACTCCAATCTCGTCGGCCTCTGAGTCTGAAGAGTCATTATATCACTACCGCTCGTCAGGCACGTCATCGTGGGAGTCAGATGTCAGTGTCGGCAGCATCTTCAAAGAAATCTCGGTAAACATGATTTCAACAAGCCACCCGAAAGATGGAAATGAAGAAATGATCCAGTCAAATACAGATCATTGGATCAAGCACCTAAAAACTCTCTGGGACATTCGCTTCGAACAACGTGAACCACCCACAGAGGACAAAGTCACCCAGATCAAGCTGGGAGATGAGGCTAATCCTAAGCCCACCTTTATAAGCGAAAGCTTATCACCCCCCGAGAAGGAAGATCTAATATCTCTTGTGCGGGAGTATATAAATGTTTTCGCTTGGATTACGATATACCGGGCTTGATCCTCAAGTGGCTATGCATCGCCTCAACATCAATTCGGATGTGAAACCAGTCAAACAACAGCAGCGACGGTTCCATCCAGAAATAATTGAAACAATCCAGTCGGAAGTCAAGAAGCTTATAGACTCCGATTTTATCAGGGAGGAGAGGAACACCCTGATTGGGTAGCCAATATCGTCCCAGTTACCAAGAAAAATGAAAAGATACGGGTTTGCATTGATTCGCGATCTAAATGAGGTATGTCCTAAAGATGAATTCCCCCTTCCAATCACAGATGTCATGATCGACAACACGTGTGGTTTTGAATGGATGTCCTTCTTGGATAGATTCTCGGGATACAATCAAATCAAGATGTACCCTGACGATGAAAAGTATACATCTTTCAGGACGCCATTAGGGGTGTGTTGCTATATTGTCATGCCCTTCGGATTAAAGAACACGAGGGCAACATACCAGAGAGCTATGAATGAAAATTTCCACGAGCATATACGCAAAACAGTGGAATGCTACGTCGACGACATTGCAGTAAAAAGCCGTGCCAAAAGCGATTACATAGCAGATCTGAAGACAGTATTCGATATCATGCGGGCACATCAGTTAAAAATGAATCCCACCAAATCATTCCTGCGGGTAGCCAGCGGTAAATTCCTAGAGTTTGTTGTTACATTCAAAGGAATCCACCTTGACCCAGAGAAAGTCCGCGCTTTCTAGGAGATATAACCTCCAAAAAGTCTTAGAGAGCTTTGCGGACGGAGGTTTATCTCCAATCTCTCAGGACGGTGCCAAACCCTTCACCAAATTGATGAAGAAAGGTGTTTCATTTAATTGGGACGATGCTTGCCAACAAGCGTTCGAGAAAATCAAACGGTACCTCACGCGACCACCTGTCCTTACAGCTCTGGTGTCAAGAAAACCTTTCCTGATATACGCCTGAGCAATGAATCATTCTTTAAGAGCTTTCCTAGCCCAGAATAATGATCAGAGACACGAGCAGGCAATCTACTACTTGAGTAGAACTATGATAGGAGCCGAACATCGGTATAACCCAATCGAAAAGAAATATTTGGCGTTGGTATTCGCCGTCCAGAAAATGCGACACTACTTGGTGGGCCAAACTATACGTGTCATATCAAAAGTCAATCCTTTAAGATTGTTTATGACAACCATCATCACTAAATGGTCGATTGGCAAAATAGGCCATGTTGCTCTCCCAATATGATATGCAATTCCTGCCACAAAAAGCTGTGAAGGGATGGGCGGTGGCAGATTTCCTGGCTGAGCATCCAGATCCAAGGGCGACTAAACTTTATGAGGACCTCCTAGACGAGGTCGCTGAAGTTTGCTTGACCCAGATCTTTCGAAGGACAGGTGTGGCAACTCTTCTTCGACGGCGCATTGAGAACGGGTCCGCGAGGAAATATCGTAGCAGGAGTGGGTGTAGTACTTGTCTCCCCACATAATTACGTAATCCCTCGTGCATTCTCATTAACCGAGCCATGTTCCAACAATGTAGCGGAATACAATGCTCTCTTGATCGGGATACAAATCGCCGATGAGATTGGCGTTAAAAATCTCGAAGTATATGGTGACTCAAAGCTCATCGTTAACCAGATTCGCGGGGAGTACGAAGTCAGACATGAAGACTTGGTACCTTATCATAACGCAACTATCTACATGGCCGAGAGGTTCGGAAACTTTTACATCGACCATGTACCTCGCCAGCAAAATACGCATGCAGATGCACTGGCATCTCCCGCTACTTCCCTGGCTCTTCCAGCCGGAGTAGTAGAGAAAATAATCGTCTATAGCCATGACCTGTATTGTTCAAGATTCGCTTTTGAAGATAACCAAAAGCCGACAGGAGACCGTCAAGTCAAAGAAGCTCTAGAGACTTCAACAGGTCCAGAGCTCAGGGATTGACGATTCCCTACATCGACAATGCATTGTACGATATCTTTCCTGATGACCCAAAAGAGGCAGCTGCCATTAGAAGGAAGCCCCTAAATTCTACTACAATGCGATTACAAGAACACGGTGTCGTCGATCGCATGATGGGATCCCCCTCCGTTGCCCGTCACAAAAGGAGGCACAGGAAATACTCAAAGAAGCGCATGACGGCATGTGTGGAGCTTATCAGCCTAGTCCAAAGCTTGGAGATCGACTCCGAAGACTGGGGTATTATTGGCCAAAGATGATCCCAAACGCCATCGCTTACGCCAAGTGATGTCACGCCTGTCAGATCCATGGTGACTTCATTCACCAAACACCAGGACATCTTCGCCCTATAACTTCTTCCTGGCCATTCGAGATGTGGGGAATAGACGTGGTTGGCCCTATAAGCCCACCTGCATCAAAAAGACAGCGGTATATCTTAGCTATAACCGATTACTTCTCTAAATGGGCTGAAGCTATTCCCTTGAGGGAAGTAAAGACATCTGACGTGATCAGGTTCGTTAAACATCACGTCATTTACCGCTTTGACGTGCCACGACGGATTATCCACGATAATGGCCTCAGTTCGTCAGCGAAGCCTTTCAAAGATTCTGCAACAAGTTCAGAATCAGAGTTGTCTCCAACGGCATACTATCGAGCCGCTAACGGCCTTACTGAAGCTTACAACAAGACTATTAGAAAACTTCTCAAGAAATTCGTCTCGAAAAGCCAACGTGACTGGGACGACAAATTAGTTGATGCTTATGGGCTTATCGCACGACGGTTCAAACCTCGATGAAAGCTACACCGTTTTCTTTGGTATATGGGTGTGAAGCTGTACTCCCATTAGAAATTCAGATCCCATCTCTACGCGTCGCCTTGACAACAGAGATGACAAATGAGGAGAAACATCGAATGCGACTCCAAGAGCTGGAGGCTTTAGATGATAAACGCCTACAAGCTCAACAGCAAATCGAGCTCTATCAAGCTCGAATTACCAGAGCCTTCAACAAGAAAGTTAAGGAGCAGACTTTCAAGAAAGGTGAGCTTGTCTTAGCCATCAGAAGACTCGTGGTGATGACACATGACCAAAGAAAAATTTCAGCCCAAATGGGAAGGATCATTTGTAGTGGAGTCGGTCTATTCAAATGGAGCATATCGCCTTATAACCCCAAACGGCGATACGCTCATGATGCCAATCCACGGCAAATTCTTGAAGAAATACTATCTTTGATAGCATTCTTCTCCTGATCAGGTTAATACTACACCTCTGATCGAAACTTCCAGGATCCAAGATGTTTGGAAGGACGCTAAAGAAAAGCTTCTTTCTTCCTTCACTGGATCACATCACGGTCGATCAGTGTCGAGTCGATCGAACGTTGCTTACATCATGATGTATGATGTAAACATTGAAAGAAGATACAAAGTGCAAGACTTTAATTTTAGCCTTGTTACTCTTCTCTAGCTTATCTATGGACATCTGATGCCTCCGACGGCTAAGGATAGAGGAAAATGTTGGCTTTTAAGTCCAACATAAGTCTTCGACAACTCATCATGCTGACGGGAATAGCATGGCTCGCCCAACTAAAACGGTAGTTGGTAAAGGCACACCAAATCCGTTGATAGCTGAGGGTTTGCTAAAAATCCTAAGGGACTTGGTCCCATCCTTTCCTCCAAAATCTCCTACCAATTCTCACCCACAGAATGGTAGTACCACAGAAATACATGTGTTCATTTCACCAACGAAATGAGATGGAACTTGTCACGTTAACAGTAAACCTCTGACAAGCCAGATTTCCCGATCCCCAACATCTTCAGTCAAGTTAATACTAAACCTCTACAACAAAACTCATTTAAAATCTCCGTTGTTATGTTAATATTATACCTCTAACAACACGCCTCCCATGTCCCTAGAAAATCAATAATTGTCACGTAATATTACACCTCTGACAATTCATTTTATTTTCCACCAAAGTCCCCTACCAATTCTCTCTTATAGAGTGGTAGGTCCACAAGCTCAATCATTGCTTAGTTTAATACCACACCTCTAACAGTGGAAGGTTTCAATACTCCCCAGCGAGTACGAACTTCACTTGTCTCTCCCTTGCATGGAGTCACAAGTCCTCGAAATTACTCATATCGCAAATCAATTCTTGTCAAATTAACACTACACCTCTTACATTCCAAACTTCACTTGTCTCTCCCTTGCATGGAGTCACAAGTCCTCAAAATTGCTCATATCGCAAATTAATTTTTGTCAAGTTAATACTACACCTCTGACATTCCAAAGTCCACTTGTCAATTCTCATTAATAGAATGATAAGTCTTCAAAATTGCTTATATCGCAAATCAAATGTTGTCATGTTAACATCACCTCTAACAAATTACTGTTAAGTTTAACACTACACCTCTAACAGTGATTAAGTTACTGCCAAGTTCAATATTAAACCTCTGACAGTCACTTTTCCTCAGGCTTCCATATCGAAGCTGAGATGAGCGATGCTAAGTTTAACACACCTCTAGCATTCAGTTCATTGTTAAGTTCAACAATACACCTATGACAATGACTTTCCCTCGAACTTCCATATCGAAGTCGAGATGACTAATGTCAAGTTCAAAATTACACCTCTAGCATTACCTCTACTGCCAAGTTTAACATGACACCTATGACAGTGATATTTTCAGTTTCCCCAAAGGAAGCTGAAATTTCTATGGAGCTAAGTTAACATCACACCTCTAGTTCACGTTCTTGTCAAGTTAATATCACACCTCTGACAAGATTTAATTCAACCCGTTAAATTAATATCACACCTCTAACGATAAAGATTCTTCTAGATCCCCAATGAGTCTAGTTTCACTTGTCATTCTCATTCATAGATTGGCAAGTCCACAGAAACCATCCCACTCCTGTCAAGTTAATATCACACCTTTGACAGTAATTTTAAATTTCTTAAATAGAATTTTTAACTTTGACTTGCTAAGTTAAATATCACATTTCTAGCAAATCAAAAGAAATCACTTTTATTTGTCTGATTTTCAATACAAAGAGGAAGTCAAGACATATAAGAAGACAGGAAAAAGTGTCACTTTTATTGATATTCAAACATATGAAAGTGATACAAGGCGCTCTCTTATACAATAAGATTGAGTGTTACAACAAAGGAGTACAAAGAAGTCCCTCTTGCTCAGTGAAAGGTTGCACGCACTTCTCAAAACATTAAAGATACACGAAGTTCGTCCTCTTGACTGCGGCCAGGAATAGCAGATCAACTTCCTCTCCTCTTGAGAACAAGGGTGTTTCTCGAGGTCGAAATGCAGATAAGCATTCTGATTCCACCTGACCAACTGGTGTGAAGATCTTCATAAGGTCATAATCCATCGCTTAATGGGAAACTCCACCACCAGAAAGTCATCCAACGAGCATGGGTTTTTCGTCGTTGTAACTTCTTTGGGTGAGATTAGTGAAGGGAGGATCCGAGACCTTACCGGTGACGTCCTCTTTCCCATGACCTTCAAAGGCGTCATACCCACTGTGACCATGAAGAACCCGAGGCATTACTGGTGAGTCATGTCCAATAAGGCGTTGATGTGTATCAGCAACCACGCGGATCCTCCTCGCCCTTAGCCAGAAGCTCTGACTTCCCGAGTGCTCGCCAATCGAACAAGCTGGCTGGTCCAAATATTCTCCCATGAACCCAGCAAAGACGCTAGAACCGGCATTATCAATATGACCAGAACCTGTAAGAAACAAAAACCCAAAGGTTAAAATTCTGCAAAGACAGAAACAAGAAGTCAGAAGCACAAACGCGAGGCTGAAGTCATGAACTCCAGACGTGGATTTAACCGACGCAGGGATAGAAAGTATGGATCCAAACGCAGTCTGGTGTTAGACTCGCGTCTGATATGTGAGACGCGAGGTATAAATCAAAGACGCAGACGCGGGTCTTAAAAACTGCCTGAGGTAACTTCAAGATGCAGAGTTCGTCACACTCGCGTCTGAGATGCAAGGCTTGTCATGTTCGCGTCCAGAGGTCTCAAAAGAGCAAACTTAAAATTCTCTAAGTCAAGAACCCCAAACGCGAGCTTTATATGCAAAACTCGCGTTTCAAGAACCAAATGCAGAGTTCACCATACTTGCGTCTGAAGAACTTGAGACTTAGACTTTGAAGTCAATGAGCTCGTGTTTCATCAAGTAATGTGAAAGGCGCGTTTGCAGAGCAGGGACGCATGAATCCTAAGAACAAGATTTCAGAAAGATCAAGAAACGGAGTCTCTTCATGGACAAGGATGACAGAACTTCAGAGAGACCGAGCCTTATTATAGCAAAAGCCAGTTCTTACCCGAAGAAGAATTCTTTGGAAGTTGGACTTTCGAAGATTGAAAGAAAGCATGGAAGCTTTGTGTTCTTTTTTGTTCTTCAGAGCACATGCCCTTGAAGGGAAGGTGGACAATCAAGACGGAAAACTTCAGAGCGTGTGCTCGTGAAGGACAACAGTCAAGATGACTGACTGTTAAGAGGCTGTGGCCTATTTATAGGCTCGCTAGAAGGCCTATAATTAATGGCATAAAAATCAAAATCATCAGCCTTAATTCCTACATGAATATCAAATCCAGTGTGGATGAGAGACGTGGATTTTTACTCCGGGAAACACCAAAGACACAAGTCTCCAACCGTCAACGCCGACTTGACATTGAAAGATCCAACAAAATCTTTAAGACGGATTGCATGTGACGCTTTGGAGGCTGCGTCCTGAATCCGCGTCCTTTCACAAGTTTAAAGGTTGCGTCCTGAAGTCCTCGTCCTTTCACAAGCTTGAAGGCTGTGTCGTTCTTGCACATACTCGAAAGCCGCGTCCAGAAGTCCGCGACCTTTCACAAGCCTGAGGGTTGCGTTCCCTTTATCAAATTGGAGAAAGCAGAGCCGCGTCCTCTAAATGATCCAGAGCCGCGTCCTCTCAGTGATCCAGAACCGCGTCCTCATAATGAGCCAGAGTTGCGTCTCCATCAACAGTTGAGTCGCATCTCTCTTGATAAACCAGAGTTGCGTTTCTCTTAACAGTTCAGAGTCGCGTCTCTCTTGATAAACTAGAGTCGTGTTTCTCTTAACAGTTCAGAGTCGAGTCGCGTCTCTCTTGATAGACCAGAGTCGCGTTTCTCTCAACAGTTCAGAGTCATCTCTCTTGATAAATCAAAGACGCGTCTCCACTGCAAATGAGAGTCGTGTCCTAAACACAAACTCAGTGCAGCCTGAGTTTATTTTCTATCATTCATGGTCGCGTCTCAACAAAAAATGACTAAGGACTGTGTTTCCACAATAGTCAAGGATTGCGACTATGAAACATGAATTCGTCCACGCAACGAAGAGACCATCTGATTCTCAATGCAAAGAAAGACTAAAGACGAGACAAGAATTTGATAACTTTTAGTATTTGATAAAAAAAATGATAAAAGTAATACAAACACTCTCTTATTTGACAAATGGAGTGTTATGAAAAATGGGAAAATACAAAAGGGGAAGAAGGCTAATAATCCTACTCGCCAAAGAATAGATCCATTCCTGGAGGCGCTGCATCTCCTGCTGGCGTGCCTTCTTGACTTTCGCCCAAGTTTGAACCCGCAACTCTTCCTCTGATAAGAATTTCTTCGTAGCCAGCTGCGTCTGAAGAGACTCCAACCTGAAGGAATGAGCAGTAAGATCTTCTTGGACCAGCTTCTTGGCAACTTCTAGCTCTTCCAACCTTTTTCTGGCGCCAGCAAGCTTCTACTCATTGACTTGAATCAAGGCTTGCGCCTAGCAATAGCTGCCCGAGCAGTGATAATGACTTGCTCCGCACTCTTGGTGACGACCTCGGATTCCTTCGAATCGTCAACCAACCTTTGGGAGTCGGCTTGAAAGTTGTGGAGATGACGAGCCTCTTCAGCCATCTGTCATCTCTTTTCGCTCGTGTTCTTGAGCAGTGAGAAGCTTACTCAGTGTCGACTGAGCCTCGTCCATCGGACTAACCTTTTCCAGGGTCCTTAGTTCCCTCAGGCATATCCCCAGCTGTTCAACCAGCGTCAGATACACCCTAACTTGCTCCGGGCTTCCAGTGTGACGAATGTTTTCAATCTGATTCTCAAGAAGCATCCGAGCAAACTCGAAAGAACTTCCCCCAGAAAGGACTAACTCAATGCAGGACTTCATGGAGGCGAAAAATTGTTGCACCATTTGATGCGCTAATTCTTCCATGATGTCGGTGGCTAGAGATAACCCTGCTGATGCACTCCCGAATTTCTTTTCCATGATAGTATGGGTAGTATCCACAGAGACGGAAGACAACTCAACTTGTACAGGGACAAGGCCAACAGCAGGCTCTTGCGACGTTGAGGTCGTGGCCAACACCTCTGGAACGGTTATTGTGGTAGCCTCCACAGCAACAGGGGCAGCAACAAACTCCACAGCATTGGGTTCACCGGCCGAAGTCTGAACCGCGTTGTCCTCTGCGCCAATGCTCGCCATGGGATCCTCTACAACCATAACATCAATGTCAGTAATAACAATGAAAAAAGAGAGTATATGGCACATCTTTGTTCTCTTACCAAGTTGAGAATATAAAAACGGCAAGTCTTTGGACAAGCCACTTAGGGATGAGGGTTCTCCGATCTCAGTGGTTACACCCTCACGAGGCATCTCGGTAGCAGGAACTTCAAGGCCCTCTTACTAGGCCAGCTCCTGAATCATCTCCTCAATGTGAGAAGAAGTTGTGGCTTCACTACCTGTAACCACCCCTGTAGAAGAAATTCAAAGAAAATATTAAAACATTTTCCCAACTTGATGGAGAAACAATTAAGGAGGATAGAAGAAATACCCTCAGTGGTAGCAATCTCTCCTGACGGCGAAACCATTGCAGGGACGTACATTTGCATCTCTTCCTCTGAAATATGTGAGAATCAGAGATCAAAGTATCGGCCGAGTCGGATATATCGGCCGAGTCGGATACGACTCGGCCGAGTCGTATCCGACTCGGCCCCTGCCGAATTGACTCGGAACCCCGAGTCGACCGACGGGCGCCGAGTCGACCCGGGTCGGGTCCGACTCAGACTCGACTCGGTCAACTCGGCGCCCGTGAACCTACTTTTAAAGGGGCTGAGTGAGAGAGAGAGATCAGATCTGATCTCTCTCTCTCTCTCGCTCACGCTACCCCCTCCCTCTCGCGTCCCCCCGCGTCGCCCTCGCCGTCGCCATCGCGTCGCCCTCGCCCTCGCAGGTAATTCTCCCTCTCTCCCTCTCTCTCTCCGTCTCTCTCCCGCTGTGTCTCTCTCTCTGTCGGACTCTCTCCCTCTCCCTCTCAGTCTCTCTCTCTCCCCCTCTCCCTCTCTCTGTGCCTCTCTCTCCCTATCTGTCTCCGTCTCTCTCTCTCCTCCTCTGTGTCTCCCTCTCTCTCCCTCTTTGTCTCCGTCTCTCTCTCCCTCTCCCTCTCCCTCTCTCTCTCTGTCCCTCTCTCCCTCTGTCTCCGTCTCTCTCTCCCTCTGTGTCTCTCTCTGTTGGACTCTCTCTCCCTCTCTCCCCCTCTCAGTCTCTCCCTCTCCCTCTCTCTGTGTCTCTCTCTGTCCCTCTCTCTCCATCTCTGTTTCTCTCTCCCCCTCTCCCTCTCCCTCTCAGTTTCTCTCTCCCCCTCTCCCTCTCTCTCCTCCTCTGTGTCTCCCTCTCTCTCCTCTGTCTCCGTCTCTCTCCCGCTCTCTCTGTTCCTCTCTCTCTCCCTCAGTTTAATTTATTTGAGTTTAATGTAATTTAATTTACTTTAGTTTAGTTAAAGTTAATTTAAGTCAATTTAATTTAATAAAATTTTGTAATTATAATTAAGTTAGGTTATTTAATAATTTTATTGAAGTTAGGTAATTAAGTTAGTGTAGGTTAATCTAGTATAAACTAGTTTAGTTTAATTTAATTTAGTTTCATTTAATTGAGTTTAATTTAATTTAAATTAGTTTAGTTAACTTAATTTAGGTTAATTTAATTTAATAAAGTTTTGTAATTAAGTTAGGTAATTTAATAATTTTATTGAAGTTAGGTAATTAAGTTAGCGTTGCTTAATCTAGTATAAACTAGTTTAGTTTAATTTAATTTAGTTTCATTTAATTGAGTTTAATTTATGTTGTTTTAATTTAGTTAATTTTAGTTTTAATTTAATTTAACAGATATTTTTTTTAAATTTCAGTATGGCTCCAAAGCAACGCGATATTGGATGGGAACATGGTACCCCTGTTGGTGGAAGTAGAAAACTTGTGAAGTGTAATTATTGTGGGAAACAAGTCCATGGTGGTATCACTAGATTGAAGCAGCATATAGCACATGTACCCGGTCAGGTGGAAGGATGCTTGCGAGTATCAAAAGAGGTATCTCAAATAATGAGATGACATCTTTCTGAAGGTAGCAAAGAAAGAGCGGCCATAAAATTCAAAAAAGAGCGACTTATGAGATCTTTAAGTGAGGAAGATTTTTATGATGTGACCGAAGAAGATTCTGATAATGAAATTAAAGAAGTTGGTGGTTTAGAAGGAGTTGAAAAAAGACAACTAAAACAAGATATGAAAGAAAGTCGTGAAATGGCTTGGAGATCGGTAGAAGGAGTTGATATTGGTGGCAGTAGTTCGCAGCCTTCAGGATCAGGGAGTAACCGTGGATTGCGTCGGAGTATGACTATGAGAGAAGCTGAAATTCCAGCTCGTGGTATTGATCCTTACATGTTCCCAACAAAACAGAAATCAATCAAAAGCATGTTCTCAACTGAGAATATTAAAAAGGTTGGGAAATCCGTGACGAAATTCTTTCACTACAATGCAATACCATTCAATGCAGCTGATAGTGGTCCTTACTACCAAGCCATGATTAATACTATTGCGGAGGCAGGCCCAGGTGTAAAAGGCCCTACAGGGTACCAGATTGGCAATCTATATTTAGAGGAGGAAATGAAAGAATTGAAGTATATATTGCTTCAATAAAAACAAAATGGCCGCAGTATGTTTGCACGATCATGTGTGACGGATGGAGTTCTCATAATAGAAATCCTATTGTTAATTTCATGATTTATTGTGATAGAAGCATCTACACCATACTTCTGTTGATACCACTAATATCTCGAAGACTGCTGAGTATATATTCTCGCTAATGGATAAAGTTGTTGATGAAGTTGGTGAAGAAAATATCGTGCAGGTTATAACAGATAATGAGGCAAGTTTCAAAGCAGCTGGTCACATGTTGATGGAGAAGAGAAAACATTTGTTTTGGTCTCCCTGTGCAGCACATTGCATTGATTTGATGCTTGAAGATATTGGCTCTTTGAAATCAGTCAAGAAGACATTGGATGATGCTAAGATGATCACATCATTCATTTACAATAGCCTCAAAGTGGTGAATTTAATGAAGTTATTTACCAGAGATAGAGATTTGTTGAGACCAGGTATAACACGGTTTGCCACCGAGTTTATTTCTATTGAAAGCCTTATTCGCTATGAGCAAGATTTGAAAAGAATGTGTACGACTACCGAATGGCGTGAATTCAACAAGAAAAGTAGTAGAAGTGTGCGAGATAAGGTTTCTAATCTCATTCTGACTGACCGGTTTTGGAAGAAGGCAAGAGAGGTCCAAAACATTATGGATCCTCTTGTTAGAGTCTTGAAGATAGTGGACCAGGACAAGAAACCTACACTATCTATTATATATGAAGCTATGGATAGAGCAAAATTGACTATAAAGGCATCAAATAAGAACTGGAAGACGTACTGGGATATCATTGATAGAAGATGGGAGGGACAATTGCATAGACACTTGCATGCTGCTGGTAATTCATTTGCCTAAAAATCATATTTGTTGACTAGAAATTAAAACTGTCATATCATAACAATCATGTGCTTACATTATTGCAGCATATTTTTTAAATCCAGCACTCTAATATTCAAAAAACTTTTCTACACATCCAGAAGTGAGAAATGGATTAAAGGAGGTCATTAAAAGATTGGAGCCAGATTTGAATAAACAAGCAAGAGCTATTAATGAGGTAATAATAATTTATTTATTTCATCGATATAATGTTATGCAAATATTAACACTTGTGATGTGTATTCTCAAAGATAAAATTATTTGTGGATGGAGTTGGAGAATTTGGAAGCTCACTAACTAGAAGAGCAGTGCAACAATCTCTTCCAGCTGATTGGTGGATTAATTATGGCGAAGAAGCTCCCAATCTGCAGAAAATTACCATCAAAGTATTAAGCCAAACATGTTCTTCATCGGGTTTTGAAAGAAATTGGAGCACGTGGTCGCTGATTCATACAAAATTGCGCAACCGATTGGCAATGAAAAAGTTGCATAAATTAGTATTTGTGCATTACAATATGCGGTTGCGAGTAAGAAACTTGACATGCAAAAGCGACACTGATGATTATTACAACCCAATTGATCTGAACAATATTTTCAATGATGATGATATTTTGGATGAGTGGATTCGTGAGGGAGAACAGTCGATGTTACCACCAGATGACTTAGGTTGGTTGGATGAAGGTATTCGTCGTACTGACGAAAGTGGCGGTGATGATGGTGATGGCGGTGATGATGACAGCGGTGATGATGATGGCGGTGATGGTGGTGGCAGTGATGGTGGTGAGGGTGATGGTGGTGATGGTGGTAATGGTGAAGAGACTCATGGTGTTGGTGGAAGCCAACGAGGTGGTGCTTTAACATGGGATTCAGAATATTATGCCACACAAGATACCGATCATGGAGACCGGGCGGGGATTTCGCAACAGCGTAGGCATTTGGATCGGTTGGTCGAATTCAGTTCTACCGATGATTATTCGAGTGGACATGATAACTACTCACATGGTCATCATAGTCTTGAAGGCCATTTACAAGGGTTGGGTTTGACATCTGGCCAATATTCTGGCACTGATTATTCTAGCACTGGTGAATATTCTACTAGCAGCGCTGAATATCGAGGTTTTGGGTATTATCACCATGGAGCTGATATTGCACAACCCCTACCGCCATATTACTCTGATAGTGGATCCTCTGGCCAATCATCTCAGCCTACAGGATCTCACCCACAAACATATTATTATCCTTATGGAAACTATATGCCTGATTTCTATACTTATCGCGGGGATGATGACAATGATGATTTTGTGCCTCCTCGTAATTCAATGTAGAAATGACTATATTAGCAGGTACTTATGAATTATTTTGTGCAATTTACTATATTATGCATGTATTTTGATATTTTTCTACCGACGACGCTTGTATTTATGCTTTCACGTTATGTTTTGAGTGTTAGGTGATATGTTTTGAATATGTAATACATGAATTTTGATGTTTACATTTTTTATGATTTGTCATGATTTTTTCATAATTTTTTTGGCGTTCTATGTAGCGTTTTGCGCGTATCGTCCGAGTCCGATCCGAGTCGCCGAGACCGATCCGTCTCGGTGCCGGCCGAGTCGGCGGCCGAGACCGAGACTTTGAACCATGGTGAGAATTTGCTGGTAACAGAAAGAGCGAGTTCATCACCGAAGTCGACTTCTTCGCCGAAATAATATTCATGATCCTCAGACGACGAGACGACAATTGGACCCAAGAAGTCTCAGTGATCGGAGCTTTGCCACTGAGAATCCCGGTGGTGGGGCTCGGCTCCACAACCCGGAAAGTAAGCATCAATATATTGGGAGACCCCGGTTGTTGCACCTCCGCCTCTCTCTTGAGCTGAAGAAGTTCCAGACTGAGTTGAAACTCCTGGAATCTCAACCTCAACGCTCTTCACCACTTCTTCAGGTCGTTCAACCTCTTCGGCCATAGTGGAATCTCCTGCAGGCTCTCCCTCCGCCAGGATTGCAGGACCTCTACTGCGCAACCCTCGGGGATGAAGGGTTGAAGCTGCCTCTTCTTCTTCCTCCTCCTGCTCCTCAGCACCAGGAGGGATTACTTCAGGCATCCGGGCTGAAGCCTCATCCTCAGATCCTTTCTTAGCCTTCTTCGGGCTGGGCTCGCCTAGAGAAACGGAGGCACGAGGACATTTAGGCACAGCTTGCCGAATCCTTCTGGTGGGTTGCTCCTCGGTTGCTACTACCCGAGGCTCCGGCTCCGCAGCTGCTATCCCAGTTCGGCTGGCCTCCCTACTGGTCTCCCTCATTGCTTCCCTTTCTGTTTCCCTCTCAGCCTCTTGGTACTCGCTCATCCCTCGCGTGCGTCTCTTGGAGCCCAACTTGGATTTATAAGATGCCTTAATACTCTTAATACAAGAAGTATTCATTCCAAAGCCAGGCACCTTGTTAGCGAGAAGGTACCATGTGCAGAAATCGAGGCTTGTATAACAGTTCGGCGTCCTGTGAGGTAGACTGAAACAGCCCTTATTCCCCAGTTACACTGTAGTACCATGCCGAGCGCCTTCAAATAGGTTGTTGCTGAAGCGAAGCCAGTGTTGGGGTTGCCAACATACAGTTGATCATAACTGAACTGCCTAGCAAAACGACTAGGCATGTAAGGTTCGATCGTACACGAATCACCTTGCCAAAAGATCAAATATCCGGGCCGAATGTTGATTAACCACCAAAAGACTCCAGACGGCAGCCGCGTGAAATCATCTGGTCCTGCAAGGTCGGCAAACTGATTCCCATAAGACGCACCAGAAATCTCAGGGAAGCATCGATCAAGCTGATAATTCGAGCTGCTCAGAATAGCTTTTTGAACATAGCACATATAGTACTGTGACCAGCTCGAATTCTCCAGCCTCTGCACAAAAGGGACGGAGCCTTCTGAGGGAGACACTATCGTCATCAGTGAGAGGCAGTGCATGACGTACCAAGCCATCAGGTACGTGTACGAAAGCTCGACTCTGGGATTGGGAGTCTTCACTTCTGGCCTCCCCTCTGAATCCACCACTTGCCTGCCCTGGGAGTCTACAATAGCTTTCACTTGGCACAGGCTTTTGGTCAACACCCGCAAGCTACTTTGGATGCCTGCTACCATCGCTTGAAGAAGAGAGATTGACTTCCTATGCGCTAGCAGAACCGCCGGGTATACCACATCAGCGACAATCACTTCATGCGGCAGCATTGGCACCATGCAACGCTTCAACCACAACATGAGGAAGCCCGCCAGTAGAGCCCGGTCAGATATGGGAATCCGGGCCTGATAGTGAAAACTTTCAAAAAATCGTATCAGGCTTGAAAGTATCCTTGTTCGACTTTGTCGTATACGAGCTTGTGGAGGCACTGATCCTCTCGGCAATCTCTTCATCAGTGCAAGGAGCCAGACTAATCACTGGGTTAGACTTTTCATTTATGTCATTGAACAGGTAGCTCGCCCAGGACATCTGTTTAACGCCCATGTTCCTCCAGACGGATATTTGCCCGCAGATATGGAAGTGACACAACACTTCCCAATAAGTCTCATACACCTGAGGATCCTCTTTCTTCAATAGGTGAAGCTCCTCAGTAGTCGGGACATACTCTTCATATAGGGCATCTCCAATTACTAACCCCGAGACTTCGTACAACTCATGAAGAGCGAGCCCCATCTCTCCAATCAGGGTAAAAAAAAATGTGCTTGTCAGAGGATTGTAACGCTCCAAGATGCCATAAAAGTGGTGGGAGCTCTGCGGGAGGCCATACTGCACGGCCCTAACCGAATGGTATAATCTCACCTGCTTTAGCAAATCCCCGAGCTCAGCGAGAACAAATCCAACCATCCTACCCCACCATGACTTGTTGGTAAAGTGGACCCACCCGAGCGGACGAAAATCAGTGGGAAATCACCCCTCACCTTCAGGAATTGATTAATGAAGGTGGTGGCCAACTGAGGGGTTTCTCCTTTCAGATACCCGGCCCTGACCAATCCGGGATATAAACCAAATACATCTTTTCCGTGGCCAGCAGGGTATGCTTCCTTTACACCCAATTTGTCGAGGGACACACCGGAGATAGACTTAGAAAGGTCCCACTCCATTGCACGGTGTACCGACGTGTGCTGAAGATAGGCTAAGGGGTACATCCTCTCCATGATGGCAAGAAAAAACCTCATGTTCCCTATCTGACGGAGCCACTTATAGTCTCTGTCATGCAAGACCCTATCTTCCTCAGTGATAGCGTCGCCAAAAAAAGAAGTCAGGTTTCTTCAACACAACGCGGGTGTCAGACTCGAATTGCCCATTGGTCATGATCTCCCGGAAGGTCAGCATACTAGGGTTGCTAAGCGTGACCCGACGCTCTCTTGACTTCAGAGCAAACACTGGAGTAGTCCTTTGAAGAACGAAGGTCAGATTCGAATCAGCACACCTACATGTCCAAAATGGCACTTCTTGTACAAAGAACTGGAGGAATATCGCACTGCAAAGAGGACAACACATAGTCAGAAATCTAAAAGAAAAATGACTAAGTGTTTGAAGCTCAGACACAGGATTGAGTCTAGACGCGAAAATCAGCAAAACTCGCGTCTAAACTCAAAGACGCGAGGCTCGCATAAAGCCCGCGTTTTAAATTCCACAACTTAGAAATTTCTTTAAGTGTTGGACTCAGACGCAAGACTTAGCGAAGCCCTCGTCCAGTCTCAAAGACGTGAGGTTCACATGAAGTCCGCGTCTGAACTTTTTCCCACTTAGAGAAATTCTTTAAGTGTTGGGATCAAAACGTAAGGCTCAACGAAGCCCGCGTTCAACAAACAGATACGGACTCGAGCTGATGAAGCAAAAGACACAGAGGTCGTCAAACCCGCGTCTTGCCTACCAGTACAAGAGCCGTGTCTGAATGTCAAAACGCGGACATAAGCCTCGCGTTGGCGGTTCAGTTCAGAAGAAACTTAAGAGTTAAGACAACTCTTCAAGTCCCTTAATGGTGAAACAGTTCAAATGGTTTTTACCTGAAATGGGGGCTTCCTGCGTGGAAGAGCCGCCCATTTGGACCTCTGGAGCAGCAGCGCCCGAAGACGAAGCGACAGGTTTTGTTTTCGGGGCCATGTTAACCGAGGATTCTTTGTAAAAGAAGGGAAAAAAAGCTCGGAGCTTTTCTTAAGTTCTGAAAGTCCTCAACGCAGGGCTCAATGGAGAAGAAAAGAGTTCTAATGATGACTCTTGAAAGACTGATGTCTTTTATAGACATTGTAATCCACCGAGATACGCGGCACATGTCTCGAGCCCAATCTCCGCCTGACGCGTGGCACGCGCCTTGAACGCGAAACTCGCTAAGGGAAAGGCGTCTCTTCAAGCTCCACCCGACATGTGGCACGCGCCTTAAACGCGATCCTTGCGTATTAAGGGAAAGACGTCTCCTCAGCCCCGCCAGACACGTGGCAATGCCCCAGAACGCGAGTCTCTCCTTTAACAGGACCGCATCTCTTTAAAGAAGGACCGCGTCACAACCTTGAAGTCCGCGTTACTTCAACAAAGTGAGAGATGTGTCTCCACTTCAAGTTCGCGTCTCTCCAATATATAAAAAAAAGTCGCATTTCTACTTCAAATGAGGTCTGTGTTTCCAAGGCAACATGACCTCTGCGTCTACAATACTTGCGTTCAGTCTTTACTTCTGCAATCAGTTCAACAGTACACTGACACAAGCATTGACTATTCTCCCTTGTTCAACAGTACACCAACAACCAGCTCAGAACACCGAGAAGATCCGGACTGCGTATCAGACACTCACAACGATCATTTCTCGTGGCTTCAAAGAGTTTAACAATACACTCACAGAGACCAAAACCCAAACAAGATCAAGCTCAAGATATCTCAGAAGATTGTTAGTCCAATCTTGAGAGCATTGTTGCTAAGAGAAAAGTCCAAAGTATTTCGAAACCCGTCTCAGTCAACTACGGAGTTTGAAAACTTTGGAGGGGGTTCTGTAGACTGTCTAAAAATCACTGAAGACAAGTCATCAGAGAGTCTATACTCCAGACGCGAGGCTAATCATAGCCACTCGTGTAATGCCAAGACGCAGAGCATGAAGCCCGCGCCTCGACATCAGTACAGTATCAAGACGCGAGGGTCGAAGCCCGCGTCCCAGCTGCACTGTAATAACCAAGAAGCGAAGCTCGATGCCCGCGTCCTGACATCACTGCAGTGCCAAGACGCGAGGTTCGAAGCTCGCGTCTCGATATCACTACAATCTCAAGACGCAGAGCCTGAAGCCCACGTCTGGCGGAGTTCGAAACCCGCGTCTGCCAAGTCGGCATCCAAAACGCGAGACTCAAAGCCCGCGTTCTGACTACAGAGAAGCTCTGCATCTCGGTTATAACTGCCGTCATTACTGGGTCAATTACTACCCACATAATGAGGGGAGTTAACCCCCATTATGGAGGATTTTTAGAGGACAATTTTACCCCTGAAACCCATATAAATAGCTCAGTTTGCTACTGAAGAGAGATCGAAGTTGTAGAGGAAAAATCAGAATCGGTCGATAAAAAGATTGAGAGTGGACTTTTGGTCAGATACTCTTAATCGGAGGAGTACTGAAGAAAGAGTTCAACTCTTCTAACAACTTGCTGAGTACAAGTTTGTTCTTACCTCAAGTCTCTTTGAGATTTTGTTAGACAGGAGTTGTGCTACTCCGTCCATAGTCCGAAGAGAAGATTCCCAAATTGTGACATTCACCCGGTCAACGGAAAACAAGATTTACTTTCCACCGCTACATCAAGAACCCAGCATTAAACAAAGAGAAGATTTGAGCTTAAATATCTTCTCTCTCTTGTAATCGAAATTTTTTGAGATTTTTGTAATCTTTCATTGATTCAAGAAATTTTATTACGATCCTCTAAATTTTCCCGAGTCAAACGCCACCAGATCTCCCTCGCTACAAGATGCATTACTCAAATCTCATGGATCTCATTGACTTCTCAGATCCTTGAGGACCTTCAACAACAATGTCGATCTCATCACCGTCGACAATCTTTGCCCTCGACTTCGAATCACATGGGTCTCATTGACTTCTCAGATCCTTGCCGACCTTCAACAACGACATCGATTTCATCGCCGCTGACAATCTTTGCCCTCGACTTTAACTTTGACAGCTCCTGCTGCATTCGATCTCGCATTGTCGCATGTAATCTCAGGTCCTGTCTCGCCTGTTATGCCCAGCCAACGCCATCACCAGCCTCATCGACCTTTGTTGCCCTTGCCGTCATCGCCCGAGTTAGCCTCTCTGCCTTTAACAAGGCCCAGATCTGCAGAACCCGCAAAAAGGTTCGGGTTTGACCTCTGCAGCACGTGACCCACTTCAATTCTCAACAAGCCTAATATGTATCTTCAGATCCGACCCGCACCCGCAAGTAATATGTAGATCCGACCCGGTTCGCGGTCAAATCTGACCCAACAATCAACAACCTAACCAGCAGCTTAATTTTCAATAAAATCTGACCCGACTTCAGCAACCCACCCACTCCACTTCAGCAACCAGACCCGTTTGTTGCCCTGAGTTGGTTTTCAAGTCGTTTCTCATTTGAAAGCCGATTTAATCCATTTTCAACACGTTGAATTTGTGAGAGACTCCTTCGCGTCCCTATGTCTCTGCGTGCAAGTTCTAACAGGGCGGAGATGAGATATTTAACATGATGCTTATGGAGCTCAGAGCCATCCGACTTCTGTACCAAGAAAGCACTGGCGAGATTAGGATAGGATGACTGGGGAGGAATTCAGATCTAGAGCCAGATGACTGGGGAGGAATTCAGATCTAGAGCCAGCTAAGCCCGAGCACAAGTCAGAGCCAGCTAAGCCCGAGCCTAAGTCAAATCTGAAGCCATATATGCCGGAGTTAAGCCAGATCCAGAATCAAATCTTAAGCCAGGGTTAGAGGTACATAAGAAAAAAAAACAAAGTCAAGTGTCAGAATCAAATCTGACACTCTGAGCTTAAATCAAACTTCAATCCAGAGATTGAATCCATTCTCGAGCCCGACACAATATTTGATCCAATACCACTAACTAAGTCCGAGCTCGAACCAGAAGCAATGTTTAGTCCAGTGCCACAACCGAGTCCCAACCGAGCATGAAGCAGCGCATGATCCAATGCCATTAGGCCCACTACCGTCATAGTTGGTGACTTCTTTGTCCGACAAATTATCATCAATCCAGCCTTTCGAGAGAGAATAAAAGCTTGATCCGGTGCCATTGCAGTCAGAGTTGATCAGTTCTTTGTCCAACAAGTAATCATCGATTCAACCTTTCATGTTAACAATGTCACATGAGTATGATCCTTTCAAATCTTTTTAACTAAGGTGTCCTATGAAATGGGGATTTATTGCAGTTTATAGCTATAAAAGCTAGGACGAACATCCAGTCTAACCTTTACGTTTAAGGTTTTTCATGATGTCGCATTTTAAAACTCAAGAATGAGTTTTCCCATCAAAGGAGGATTGGTGGAGACGATGAAGATTCAACGAGCTATTGAAAGACCTATTCGCATAAAAGAAAGTCGGAATTGGATTTGATTAGGAGTAGTAATTATTTATTAGAAGTATAAATAGTTCTTTTATCAGTTTTTCTTTCCTTTTATTAGTTTTTTTATTATTTAAGGCACAAGTAATACACATGATCTTTTATCTATATAACTCTTGTAGAATTTATTTGAGATCAATGAATAAGTTATTAAATTTGAAACTCTAATTGTATTTCTTTTGAAATCTTTGTATGCGATGTATAAAGTGGGAGAGCGATTCTCCTTTGTGCAAGGCCTGAAATCTATCTCTTAGTTTCGATACCTATATTTGTCTTTCCCAATCTCACCACAAGCCTAATTTCTTCCCCAATCTCATGAATCCCTAGCTTTCCTCCTTCCGTCCCGCATCAAATTGATGGGACGATAAAGATTCAGTGAGCATTTGGAAACCTTATTTGCGTAAAAGGAAAGCTGGAATTGGATTTGAATTCGATTTGATTAGGAGTAGTAGCCTTTTATTAGAAGTTTTTTTATAGTTTATTTTTATTATTTAAGGCATGAGTAATGCACGTGGCCTTTGATTGATAAAACTCTTGTAGAACTTATTTTGAGATCAATGAATCAGTTATTAAAATCTGAAACACTAATTAAGTTTCTCTTGAAATCTTTGTGTGTGATACATGAAGTGAGAGAGCGATTCTCTGTACGTGGCCCGAAATCTTTATCTTTTGCTTAGTTTCGATAAACCTAGATTTGTTTTTTTCAATCCCACCACAAACCCTAATTTCTTTCCCAATCCCACAAATCCTAGTTTTTCCCCTTCCGTCCTTCGTCAAATTGATGGAGACGATGAAGATCCTATGAGCTATTGGAAGACCGATTCGCATAGGAGAAGGAAAGTAGAATTGGATTTGATTAGTAGTAGTCTTTTAAGAGAAGTTGAAGTAGTTTTTTATTAGTTTTTCTTTTTTATTAGCTTTTTATTAATTAAGGCACGAGTAATGCACGTGGCCTTTTATTATATATACTCTTGTAGAAATTACTTTGAGATCAATGAATGAGTTATTAAATTTTAAAACCCTAATTGTGTTTCTCTTGAAATCTTTGTGTGTAATGTATGAAATAGGAGAGTGATTCCCCTGGATGTAAGGCCCGAAATATTTATCTTTTTCTTAGTTTCGATAACCCTAGATTTGTCTTTCCCAATCCCACCACAAACCCCAATTTCTTCCCTAATCCCATAAACCCTAGCTTTTCCCATTCAGTTGTGTCACCTAAGGTGTGTAATATGCTTTCATAATGATTGCAAATGCTTCTATCAGGAAACAACTATTAACTGTACATGCTCCTCTTCAACATGTCTATGGCTCATTTGGTTGAAAAGCAATAGAGGAGTTCCAAGCAATCGATGGTGACAAGATCTAGATATTCATGAGAATAGTAATCTACCTGCTTAAGGCCTTCTAAAGGTTTTAGTCAATTATGTAATAGTATTTATCAAACTGTAAACAAAATAAACATAAGAAAATGGCATAATAATCAACAGATCCCCAGTCCATCATTGCACGTAAAAGTCCAACTAGATATGAAGAGATACTACTGAGTTCTAAATCAGAAAACAAAAGTTAGCGATAGCTGAAGAAATCTGATCTTTAACTAGTGTACAACATGAAGGTTTAAATGAAGTTACAAATTTCCAAATGAAAACGGACCTCATTCCCAATTCACTAGTTTACAGAGTTTTTAAACTATATAAATCAATATCTAATATGCTCCTAAGTCCATAAAGTCAATTATGAATTAAAAATGAATGCACAAAAGTATTCTATATTGCAACTCCAAATGAGATATGTAAACACCTTTGAAACAAATAAATCTATATTTTTAAAAAAGAATAAGTTACAAAAGTGCAGGTGATTTTACTTTGTCGAAATCCTTCACAAGACTGGGCTCTAGAGTGTTCTTGTAGTCTGCCCCAAGCTCCTTCTATCACATCAGCTGCACATGAAGACAAAGAATTTTCACTAATGATTGTATCCATGATGCCATCATGCACACATAAAACACAATGCTTACCTCTTAATTCAAGGACTTCACACATTTCACTCCCAGCTGCTTGTTCATGCCTACTCTTTTCTTATTTGGGAATGTCATTTGAAGCTGTGATATCACCAACCACAGCTATCAAAATCAAGAGTCTATCATGCAGACACAACAGACATGAATACTCGATGTGTACATATATACAATAAGATAACAATGCAACAGTTGGCATGCCATTAGATGACCTAAAGCATGTATCTTGATTCTTGCATGGAGAAGACTACATTCAGTATAGTTTATACAAAAATCAAACCAACTAAAGGAAAGAAACCTGAAGTTATTATCTTCGACAATATCATGCGCGATTGCAATCTTGATACCCCGCAAGAGAGATCAGATCAGTCAACTTACAACATATAATTTAATAATTGACTAGACTGAACCACTTAATGCAAAAATCAAAGAATACAGAGATACAATTTTTTTTCCATTGATTGTGTTGTGCTAGTTGAAGCGACGGTACTGTTTCACTATAGATAAATAGAAAAGGTAGAGGAGACTGATATGAGTAAGAGGATAGTCAAACTGGATGATAGCTCAGATGTAAACATAATCTGTTAAGCATTGAGGAATCTCGCATAGAAAAACCGCTCAATTCTTGCTTTCCATGAGCACACACTCAATAGAGAAGTGTAGCAATAACTAGAAATATGTGTGCGCGTTATAACGGATCTGAGAGATTTTTGTGCCCAAACCCCTTCAACAGGTATAAACCTATCACATTTCATCTTTAATAAGCTCATGACGCCTCCAGATGAAGTGTCCAAAGATAGAAATTTGGTGGCTGAAATGCATACTAAAGCATCTCAAAGCAAGGATGCTTATCTGACACAGCATCTTTCTTTATGATCCAATGACCCAAGCTTATTAAAATTGGATAAGTACCAAATGGTGAATGCAAGAAGAAGCTCATTAGAAAAGTATAGTTGCCTTAGAGATGTGTTATCTAAGCTGAAGTCAGGCACTAAGCTGAAGTCAGGCACGGAAACATGACATGGTGAGTCTCAATGGATTATACACAACAAAATAACCATTAAGATTAAACTTGCACTGACTGTTCAAGTGTTCATTAAGTTGATGAAATAAAGAATGCAAATTTCTTGCAGAATTCAGGACTTTGAAAAACAAAATACTGAAAACTAGAAAATAAGCTGATATAAACCTGGCAAAAGAGATAAATAGATATCAATGAATGAAACTAACAAGCAGAGAATAAACCAAAAAGACGTCAATACAAAAAATTAAGAAACACATATAAGGCTGAGGCATTAGTGGGGTAGATCCTAACCTTTCTCTATTTGCACCAGGAAGGTCCGCAACAATCAAAGCCATTAGTGTCATGCAATAAATGTGAATCAGCAATCAATTCGAGCCCTTAATTCCTATGACTGATACATCCTTTCCTTTTTGTTGTCTAAAAATGAGACAATTATAAATTTAAAAATATAGTCCAAACAAGAAGCATGTGAAAATATTCATTTGAATAAATTACACAAGCAGACATCTATCTAAGCATATGAATAGCAATAATCTCTAGTCTCTAAAAGTGGCATAACTTATGTGCTACAGAAGATTATGAAAAATGTGACCTTTGCATACAAAAAAAAATAAAAGGATGCCAACTAGAGAAGGAAATATATGAATCCATGCCTGTCTTATACTGGAAGCTTTAATTCTCATGATGTCCTCTTGAATGGTAGATAATATTAATGCAAGAAAAAATGTAGTATAGGCATGGAACCTTATCTTAGTACACAGTTTATCAGTGTTATACTCAATAAAAGTCATGAATAGCTGTGCTCAATAGGGGTGGCATAAGGATGGCAATTGGGCCGTGCCGGGCCAAACCCGGCCAACAGGCGGGCGGCCCGGCCTGGGTGCCCCGGGCCAGACCCGAGCCGGCCCGTGCTGGCCGGTCATTAAAAAAATAAAAACTTAAAAAACAAAAAAACTTTAAAAAAACTTTAAAAATCCAAAAAAACTTTAAAAAATCTTAAATATTCCCAAAAATTACTTATTCAAGTTGTGCTAAAATTAGCAAAGAATATTACAAGACGTGAAATGAAAATATATATTTTTATTAATGATCCAATAAAATAGATAATTGATACAAATACAATTGAAGTATAAATCAATTTTTTTTCAAATTTATCATTAATACATAAAAAAAAGTACAAGTCTTCATTCTTCATACATTTTATCAATTATAAATAAAAAAAATACAAGTCTTCATTCATCTTCTGGGGAGTCTTTTAGAGAATCTTCGATGAGATCGTCAATTATTTTATTTTGACTTCTCTTTTCCGCATCCAGTCAATCTTTCCCGCATATAGTCATCCCGATCGCATCCATGTCAGACGGTTCCTCGTATCAGTCAGCACTCGACTACCTGTACTAAAAGTAGATTCCGAAGCTACTGTATATGCCAGAGGAGTTAGTAAATCACGTACTATGATGGAAAGCACAGGATAAGTTAACGTCTATGATTTCACCATACCAAAATATCAAAATTTTCAAATCCTGACTCTTGATCGATCTCAAGAGTTACAGCACGTTGTATATACTAATGAAGTTCATTTAAAGAGTCAGAAGTTCTAGATTTTTGGAAGCTGATAAAAGACCAGAAAATAATAAACTTCTACTATTAGAGGTTGAAAGACTTTGAGATGAAAAAGAATGTTTATTTCCGTAAGTAGTTTCATAAAAATCATATAACTTATTTATAGAAAAATCAATATCTTCCCACATTAGGGCAAAACTATCCTCATAGTCCATCCTTTCATAAAAAATTTCAAGTAAAAATTTATATCAATTAAATTTAATCCTAGGATCTATAATAGCAGCAAAATAAAAGATAAAAAAATTCTTTAAAATATTTATTAATTTTTTTCTTCATGGGAGCAATAATATCTCATATAGAAACAATATTTCTACATTCAGAAAAATTTTTACTTACTTCAGTTAACTCAAAATATTATACTCGTCGTTGGGTAATAAATACCAGAAAATAATTTTGTTATTCTTTCAAAACTTTTTTAAAATTCACAAATCCATTCACAAATTTGTCATTCCTCATCAGAAATAAACATGTAGGCAATTCTACAAAAATAAACCTATTTATTGCCTCCTTATAAGGAATCGCTTTACTCAACATATTATGTGTTGAGTTCCAACGAGTTCTTACATGTAACAACACG
Source organism: Agave tequilana (assembly GCA_038442645.1). Lineage (NCBI taxonomy): Eukaryota > Viridiplantae > Streptophyta > Magnoliopsida > Asparagales > Asparagaceae > Agave > Agave tequilana. Next base: position 100,637 of record JAVJIF010000669.1, read on the forward strand.
CATTATAATTTTACTAAGATTTAAAGCATTATGAGGATGAGAAAACTTTTTAAAACGATCTTTTATTTAAAACCCATCATAATCAATAAAATACGCAATAATAACAATATAATGGTAGTTGTTAATGGCTTCCCAACAATCAGAAGTAAGTGCAATTTTATGGAGCAAAATGATGTGGGAAAGTCCAAGTATTTATAGAGGAGGAGAAAGTATTTTTTTACAATTTTTTTGCAAAAAAAAACACAAAAACACATCATATACCCGTTAGGGGGGTTTGCAAAAAAAATTGCAACACACCCCCACGGCTATAATAATCGTTGGGTGAAGGCTGGGGGTTTTTGCAAATAAAAATTGCAAAAACCCCTCCCAATGGCTCTTAGAGCCATTGGGCTGCGGGCCGAGCCGGCTGGTCGCAACCTAGCCCGGCCAGCCCAACAGCTGAGCCGTTGGCCTGCCATTCTGGGCCGGGCCGAATCGGTGGGGCGTGCCAAGCACATGCCAGGCCTGGGTCTGGCACGGCCCACCGGGCCATGGGCCGCCAAAAAGCGGACCCAGGGCCGGCCTACAAAAACCCCGGACCCGGGCCGGGTTTGGCCCGGGTCCTGCCTGGGCCGGGCCGGGCCCAGGCTAACCCAGGTCGTGCCCTGGTAGGGTAAAGGTCTTACCCTACCTTACCTTGAATATTTAACCCTTTACCTTTACCCTAATGGATAATTTACAAATCATATTTAGCCTACCCTATAGCATAACAAGTAAACTTTTTCTTTACCCTATAGCGTAAATGGGTAAAACAGGTAAAATATTTTAGTGACTTAAAATTAATTTATTAGAATAAGAAAAGAAACGGTGATGAAAAAAATTATCATTGCAACAATTTTAGAAGTTTTCTCCTACTCATATATTAATCTAATACAAGAGTATAGATCAATAAGAAAGTACAATTTCTTCAAAATTTGTTGTATATGGCAGGACCTTAATATGGTATCAGAGCAACCTAGGTTCGAATCCCACAAATCACGTATTTAAAAAGCATGTTAAAAAGAAAATACCACTGAACAAAAGCCCAAGTTTCGGCCCATAACAAAGGCGCTCGACCTACTGGGCTTATTAGAATATAAAATATTACCCTACCCCTTCAGACTTTTGGTGTAGTGGCAGGACCTTAATAGTGTTGAACAAATGGTGCACTCTTTTCACCTCCATCCAATTATGGTTCAGACTAAAGAATAAAAAATTCCCAATGTGGACAAAAGTTAGACAAGAGGCCTTCTGTGTTGGTTTCATATCAATCTACAAATGCAAAGTTTTTGAGTACATTTCCAACCAATCTGTGACATCATGTCACCTTTAACAGCTCTGCCAATTAGAATGATAACTTGTCTACTTCTAGAATAGATAGATTTATTATTACATCCATGAGGAATAAGTACATCCATACGTAACTGCTCTAGGGATTTGATCAACAATCAGAATCAGTAGTTGTAGAATTAATTTGAGCATACCAACCCCAATTCTAGAAATGGCTATTAAATTTAATAGCCAACTTCTAAGAATAGCAATTGAACTTATTCACAATTCTCAAAGTTGTCATTAAGTTGTTTTGTCAATTAGTTGGCTAGAAACCTCCATTCTAGTCTTGCATCAACAGAATGCCACCAAATAGCACCTAGAGCTGCACAAGAAATCAAGCATGTGCATCTAAAAGACTAAAACTCTTCCCCAGCTACTTTTATATAACATATCATCTGAGTGCTGACACACCGGTTTAAGTATACAAGTTCGCCTAACATAAACAGAAAGGCTACCACTCAAGTAAAGTATTCTAGAAACATTAGTATTCATTTTTCTTTTTCCATATGAATTTGAAATCAGAACCATGAATTAAGACAAAATTAATCTGACAAAGTCCTAGACTGACATACACCTGATCTTTTATCCAAGCAACATAAACCAAGTGAATTCCATAACAGATGCAATTTGATTTTCCATTATTGCTAAAGAAAAGCGCAACATGAAATACAAAGTCTCTGATAACCATCACGAAAATTCAGGGCAACATAGAATTTACAGAATAAATGGGCGATTCATGAACCAGCCTGCTTGCATGAAGGGTCCTCTTGAAGCCCCCAATGCAAAAAAGCTAATGTCATAACCTTCTTAGCTAACTGCTGACTTGCCACTGACACATGGCTCAGTGGTTAGGGCATGGAGTGTGGGTTGCAAGACGGGCTACAGCTTTTGTTTTAAAACAAAAAAATAAAATCAACTGCTGACTTCTCTGAAACAACCACGAATACCTGGAGACCGTACCATCTTAATGAAATTCAAGAAGTTCTAATCAGATCATCAGTACTTCAAACTCCAAAGATGTTGTCTCTTTTTTTTTGTTCTTTTGTTTTGGTTTTTTTCCTTTTGTTTTTTTTTTCCTTTTTGGAGAATATATCGTAGCATGATGCAAATAGTATTTGACCTCTTGCCCACTACAACAAAGTATAACATGTGCTGCAGGGGCACTTGCAAGACGTTAAAGTTATGCAAACCTTGTCCACTCCCTAAGCTTAACCCCCTTCTCCATCTTATTTCATATGATGGCCGAGAAGACAGAGAACCTTTGTCTAGTGTGTACAAAACACATCCCTTCTTATTCTTGCTTATTCTATCTTCACATGTAAAATCTGATGCTAATTTCCAACGTTGTCAAGACAAGTAATAGCATAAGCTTTCAACTTTACATTCATAAGGCATAGATAGGTAAGACTGTCCAAGGATCTAACATTATGGCCATGGCATTTAATGGGCTATCTTCACCAATTCATAGTTCATTTCTGAAAGTTCTTCAGATTACAATTGTGCACTAACGTGCTATAAAAGAGCTTATCTTCTCACTAACAATAGCAAACCACTCAACTGAGTTGATTTTGAAAAATAAGATAAGCAAGCAAAATGTCCACCAACAATCCTTTTCGGACTATCTCTAGATTCTAGAGTATGCAAATTCAAAAGGACAGCTTATGATTAAGCCGTTATGGAACGTTTTCCTTTTTTCTTACTCTTTTTTTTTCCCTAAGTCATAGAGTGCCATTTGTGATGGCAAACAGCAATACCGCATTTGTTTAACCATTCTCATAATATCATATCTATCCAAGAAAACCATATAGCAAACTGGCTCTGATGTTCTCCTTGCCTGAACTGTAGCTAGACCATACATCTTGGTCCCGCGCTTTATAGTTCTTTTTTCGCTTGAGATTACTTCATCAACACCATGTACATATGGCAACAATATTGATACGCTTGTGCACTAGCGTTAAACTCAATGGCAGAGATTTGCACCTGGCAAGCTTTCATAATGGTTCAATTCAAGGGCACATATTTATAGGCCTAGCTCCTAAAAATGGAAGGCCCTAATTTTGAAACTAATCAT
>JAVJIF010000670.1:0-99790 GCA_038442645.1 Agave tequilana
AACACAATTCCATATGAAATCTTTCCAAGACTCGATTGATATACCCTTTCTGAGACAATCCTAGCAATTCTCGGATCTATCCCTGAAGATCTCTATGCCAATAACATAAGTTGCCTCACCATATCAACCATCTGAAATTCTTGGTAAGATAGCTTTTAGTTTCATACAGCAAACCAATATCACTACTGGCTAACAAGATATCATCCACATACAGAACCAAAAATACAAACTCGCTCCCACTGATCTTTAGATATATACACTGATCAACATGTTTTTCTGTAATCCAAAATAGGTAATGGGATCATTAAACTTTATATACCATTGCCTGGAGCTTGTTTAAGTCCGTATATGGATTTCTTTAATTTGCAAGCCAAGTGTTCTTTACTTTTATTTGCGAACCCTTCAGGTTGCTCCATGTAAATTTCCTCATCCAATCTCCATTTAGAAAAGCTGTTTTCACATCCATTGATGTAACTCCAAATCATAATGAGTTACAAGTGCCATAATGATTCTAAGAGAGTCCTTCTTTGATACTGGAGAGAAGGTTTCTCTATAATCAATGCCTTCCTTCTGAGTGAAACCTTTGGCCACAAGTCTGGCCTTATATCGTTCGATATTGCCTTTAGAGTCGCGCTTGGTCTTAAAGACCCATTTACACCGACTTTCTTACAGTTATTATGCAATTCAACGAGATCCCAGACTTGGTTTTGGTTCATAGATTTCAACTCATCATTCATAGCATCAATCCATTTACTAGAATCATTGCATTCTATGGCTTGTGAAAATGAAACTGGATCTTTATTTATCCCAATATCATAATCAGATTCCTGTAGATACACCACATAATCATCTGAAATGGCAGATCTTCTTTCCCTTTGAGATCTTCTCAAAGCTGCCGTTGTGGTGGTTCTACTATATTTTCAATGGCGATATCCTCATGAAGTGGTGAACCAATATCATTATGTTGTTCTGGTATCTCAACTTGATGATCAAGCTGAGGGACAACAATTTCTCTTGAAGGAAATGGTATTGGGATATTTAGCCTTAACACTTCAAGATCTACTTTTCTTGGTTCATCACTCCCACTAATTCACCATTCTCCAGGAATCTGGCATTACCAGTTTCAACAATCTTGTACTATGGTTAGGGTATAAAATTTGTACCCCTTAGACTTATCTGGATAACCAATGAAATACCCAGATATGTCCTTGAGTCTAATTTCTTTTCTTGTGGATTATATATTCTAGCCTCTGCTGGACAACCCAAACATGTAAATGTCTTAAACTAGGTTTCCTACCAGTCCACAACTCGAAAGGAGTCGTTGGGACTGCCTTACTAGGAACTCTGTTTAAGATATACATATCGTCTTTAAGGCTTCATTCCACAATGAATTAGGTACATTAGAGAAGCTCATCATGCTCCTAACCATATCCATAAGTGTTCGGTTTCGCCTTTCAGCAACACCATTCTGCTGAGGCGTACCTGGCATTGTGTATTGAGCACAAATACCACACGCTTTTCTAGAAATTTGGCAAATGGGCCAGGATGTTGTCCTGACTCATCATATCTACCATAAAACTCACCACCTCGATCTGATCTTATGATTTTAACTTTTCTATCTAATTGTCTCTCGACTTCTGTAATGAACACCTCAAGGATGTCAACAGCCTGAGACTTTTCATTAATTAGATATACATAACCATAACGTGACAGATCATCTATAAAGGTAATGAAATATCTCTCTCCCGTAAAACATGGAATAGAGAGTGGTCCGCAAATGTCTGTATGAATTATCTCAAGAAGCTCTTTACTTCTTGTGGCACCTTTCTTAGTGTGTTTGGTTTGCTTTCCTTTTATGCAATCCACACACACATCAAAATCAGTGAAGTCTAGGTTATCCAAAATCTCATTCTTCACTAATCTTATAATTCTATCCCTGGAGATATGCCCCAGTCGTCTATGCCACAAGATAGAGGATTTTTCATTAATTAAACTCACGTTTAATAAACATTCGAATGCAGAGATAAAAGAGATTGTGCAACTCATCATTCAATGAAATTTTATATAAACCATCACATAAATTCCATGTCCAACCGACATTGAATTATACATTAACTGAGTTTTCCACAACTGAATAAAACAGAATATCCAACAACATCTAATTTGGATAATGACATTAAGTTTCTAGAAATCGAAGTACATAAAAAGTATCTTCAAGATCCATCTGATGACCCCGTCTCCAAGAGTACAATAAGTACCAACATATTCGACCTCCACTTTGAGACGGTTCCCCATAAAGACGAATCTTTCACTTTCCTTCGGTTTCCGGGTTGTAAGGAATCCCTGCATTGAATTAGTTTGTGAGTTGTGGCCCAGAGTCAATCCACCAAGTATTAGAAGGAACTTCAGCAAGATTTGATTCATAACATACAAAAGAAAGATTCATACCTTTCTTTTCGAACCAGCTTTCCTCTTGTTGCAGTCCCTTCTTCACATGTCCTTTTCTGTCACAGAAGTAGCATTTAACAGTGAAAGTCTTTCCATGACCTGACTACCTCCCCAGGTTCATACCCCTTTCCTTGGTGGAAACCTCTTACCTCTTCCATATTTACCTTTCTTATGGATAGCCCCTTGAGACACTACCAACACTGAGTGATGTCCTTCTTGCCTCAGCCTCACTTCCTCTTGTACACACATACCAGTCAGCTCATTCAGATTCCACTTATCCTTATGTGTATTGTAATGAATCTTGAATGGCCCGAACTGAGAAGGAAGTGAGTTGAGGATGAACTGTACCAAGAAGGATTCATCCACTTTCATTCCCAGTGTACCGAACTTGGCAGCCTTATCATCAGTCATGTTAAGGATGTGTTGTTGAACTCCTCTACTACCATCATATTTCATGGTAGTCAGTTCAGCCATAAGGGTGCCAGCTAATGACTTATCTGCAGACTTAAATCGGTCTTTACAGCAGTTAATAGTTCAGATGCCTTATTAGTATGTGGAGTGAAGTCTTGATGTTATTGGCTATGGTCATCTTGATGAACATGAGACTGAGTCTATTCGACCTTTCCCAAGCTTTGGCATGGCTAACCTGTTCTGCTGTACTTTCAGCAGTCACTTCATCAGGTTTCTCTACTAAAAGAGCCATGTCTAGTCCAGAACACCCAGTGTAAATTGGACATGTTCAAACCACTCTGAGAAGTTTGTACCATCCAGGGCTGGAATGCTAGTTGCATGAGTGTGAAGGAAAGTGGGGACGTTCACTGAAATAAAATAGACGTAGCTCACATTAATGCCTCGAATCAATACAAAACACTTTAAATTTAATGAAGATGAACTATTGATATCACTTTGATTTCTCCTTTGGGCGAAATCTAAGCATATCTAGTGTTCACTCTTTAGGTGAGAACTTTTATCACCTATGTAGGTCTAATATAATTTATGTCACTTAGATAGTAAGTCATGTTACCTTTGGGTATCCAATTCTACACCACTAAGTTACATAATTTATACTACCCTACTCCGGTTCATAATTAGTTGAAAGAGACTTTCCTTTGGGCCAGTCCCAATCTCCTAACTAGAACCGCCATCGAGAATATTATTGTCCTTAATGTCACCCTCATTGACAAGTCTTTTATGTAGTTGTATATTCATAAGGTTTACTAACATAGGTCACTTTGGCAACTACTAAATCAATAAGCCTTATGAATACAAAACTAACCAATAATATTCTCTAATCTTTTATTTGAGTAATACTATAATACTCCAATTCTATTACTTGACCAACATCAATCAATATTAACACAATAACTTAAATGTGTAACATACATTATGATTGAATTAAACAAGCATTAGTCGACTGGTCCAGATAAACCTAGTCGACTAAGGCTAAGTCAAGTCGACTGCAAAGAAAGATTATTTGACTTGGGTCAATACAAGTCGACTATACATTTAGGTCTAGTCGACTAAGGCAGAGAAAGGTTAGTCGACTATACCAATATTATTAGTCGACTATAAATTTTATTAGTCGACTACACATTTTATTAGTCGACTCCTGTTGGAAGGCAACTCTCGGTTAAATTATTAGTCGACTTGGAAAAGAGTTAGTCGACTACACAAAAATCCAAGTCGACTCCTGTAGTAAAACAGAGTTTCTCAACTTTCTGAAAATAGAATTAGTCGACTATAGTTTTGGGCTAGTCGACTAATAGTCGACGAAGCAGTTATCAAAGGCAGTTTCTGCTTAATCGACTTAATCCAAATTAGGGAAAATTAGGGTTTCTAATTCCTGAATTTTGATCCCAATTAATTGCATAATCTGAGGAATATTACCAGTATATTAGGGTTATTAATCCTCTACAAATTCTACAATTAAAAGATCAAAAATTGATTTTATGAATTGTTAATCAAAAACCCTAATTTCCCATAATCTTTAATCCAAAATGTATTGATTCTAAAACACAGGCTCTGATACCAAATGTAAGAAATTAAACTGAAATGCGATAATAATAAAGCATGGATTTAGAATCAACACATCTCAAGAATCGAATGCATACTAAATCAATACTAAATCAACATACCTGAAGCCATTGATTAATAGGAAGATGAATGGATGAAGACCTTATCCTTTTTTTAATCCTGCAATAGCTTTAATCTGCAATGATCCTCTTCTCTCTGTCCTTCTCTTATCACAAACCCTAATTTCTCAAAGGTGATGGAGTCCTCAAACAAGGGAGGAAGTTTGTGTTTTTTTCACAGGATGAGAGAAGTGGGTCTCATTTGCAAGTAATCATGTTTGATAAAACCACCATCATGGTTTATATACCATACATGATTATTAAAACTTTACACAAAATGTAACTTAACATGGGCATCTTATTATATCAGTTAACTTTAATTAGGAATCCATGTTAATTAACCAAGGTTATTGGGCCACCTTAATGTGAGATTAACAGTTAGAGCAAAAACGTGGACCCCGAAATCTTCATCAGCAACCCACCGCAGCTAAGAATTGCCCAAGTTAGAGTTGCCAAGTAAGTCAACATCTGATGTGGCAACGACAAGATCTACTTCAAAGAAGCAATGGTCAAAGCATGGACGGGACAGGAAATCAGGTTCAAAAGGCACCGTCTTAGAGGAGCTGCTAGTTTAAGAGATCCCAACTCATCCTAAATTTTGTGCCAATTTTCATTTTTCATTCTTTCCCCCAGTAGTCTGTCCAAGTTATTCATTGTGGGGCCGGGGTGATTGTTTAGTAGTCGGGGTTTATTCAGGAAAGAACAAAGCTATAATTTTTTGTTCTCAAATTATTTATAGTTATTCATGTTTATTGTATATAACCAATTCAAAATAATGGTGTATGAGCTGCCGTGTTCCCCCAAGACCTATCTTTGTTGATACCATGATGAAAACAAAAGGATGCATGGTTCATAATTCTCTTTTCGGTTGCAATTTTTCGCCATATGTTTTTTTACTAGACTGACCGAATATCTATGAACTTTGTTAATTTTCAGAACAATACAATGTTTTACTGCATTGAACAAAATTTTGGCCTCGGAATCAAAATAGGTTGGCCATCTCTCAGCGAAAGATTTTGATCCATAAGATCAGGTTCCTTGAGGGTTTGTCAGTAATATTGGCCATTGTTGTTGTGCAAAGATGCATGGTATATTTGCTATCCATATTGCCAATTCAGGTTGTGGTGCAAAGTGCATGGTGTATCTGGAATGATTCTATCGATGTTATGTACTGTTCCTACTTGAAGCCAATAACTAGATTTTGCAATCGTGACAAAATCAAAATTATAATAAGACAGTTTACTCTACTGTTCTCAATCAACAGATTTGTCAAGCACTGCAGGGAGACAAAGCTGCCATAGTCAAAACATTGAGCACTCTACTTCGAGCTGGATAGCTTTACAGGGAACAACGTAGACAAGGAAACATTCCAAGTGATCCTTTTGTCTGTCCAATGCTTCTCATGGTATTTGTCTCAAGATCGCAATTAAATTCACAGTTATATACTAACACAAGAAACCCAACAGAAATCTTTTATTGATGCATTATTCTTTTATTACTAGTGTAGTTGGTCAGATTTTGACATCATCAAGATCGTAACATGTGCCCCACCTACTGAGGGCATCACTTCTCTGCTAGCAGGCCCAACTCACATACAAGCCTAATATGGGCTCAGGAAAAAAGCCTCGGGAATTGGCCCAAGAAGAAAGTCTTGGGCCTCGTCCCCACTCACATCTGATCAGATATCATTCATTTCGGATCATTACCCAATCGGAGTTGTACGACTCTCCAGGACGCCAATAATCAGTACAAGAATCCTTCCCAGAGTCAAGCAAGGCTCCGAACAAAGACCCACTGAAGCCTGCTACTCATGTGTTGCTTACAACCGGATGGCACGATCTCTGCGATTCACGATCTAGCTACGCTGTCATATCATCTCAACGTTCTGAACGTTATAATGCCCATATATTAATGCTGGCTGTTATGGATAGTGGCGGATATCTCTGCATGGCGATCTCAACAATCAAGCATCGTGATCTTGGCAATACAAGGAGTACATAACGTGCATATCATGCGTTATGTAGATCCAAAATATCCGCACCCACAACGACAACTCAAGCGGATATAAATACATCTCTTCTCCATCGAGAAAGGAGTTCACTTCTGATTATTACGTCAAACCCTAGAAATTATACTCGCAACATCACTCTGCAGATTCATTATAATCCTATGACACTACAGTGAATTCTCTTCCTCTCTATAGTTTTTCCTTTTGGGTTTTTCACGTAAATTCTTTATTGTTTGTGATTACTTACATCTAATCTACTCACTTACAATTCGTGTGTGTGGAGAAATTTCTTGAGATTTTTTTTCATATATTGGTGCTTTCATTGAGATCTCCTGAATTCACACTCAAGATCTCTTCTCCCTTTCCAAACCCTTCTTAAAAAGCCTCCCAAACGGAAATGGCCACACTAAGGAAGAACGCATCCCAGGCCGCCGTCGCTACTACTTCAAAAGGCAAGTCGACGGCTGCAGGGGGCACGGGTCATACCGACACTCATCAGCCCCATCTCGATGTTCACATCGAAGACGTCGGAGAAGAGCATTCTTCCCGAGCAACTGTGCTGGAGGCAGGGACCAACGAATATAGAATCCAGCTCCCTGCTGAAGGCCAGCTCCTCTAATTCTCGCCAGCCTCTAAAGACAATTGGACGAGCAACGGGCGGATGTGGTTCATGAGCGCGAGGAGGCTGTTCTGGAGAAAAACGCGACGATCCGCTTCCAGAATCAACTCGTCACTCAGATCGAGATCCTTCAGAATCACAGTCCACTAGGAATCAGGGAGCAGAAGGGTCTTGGGCTCCCCCATCCCACTTCTTACTGTAAGAACCACCCACACTAAGAGTAATCAAAGGCGTGTTAGATCTGACTTTCCGAGTGATGACGAGCACTCTGAGAATTCTGCCCCCACAAGGCTCTGAAGTCACTCCCATCGAGGACATTGAGGAGATTGTTCGAAGGGGATCGAGAAAGCAAGTCAACAACTCTGAAAGGAGGTGGAGCCTTTCTGCTTGAGAACTTCCGACTCACCACTCTCGTAGGAAATCACCTCTCACCGCTTCTCCAAAAAGTTCATCACGTCGAGCTTCGAGTGCTACTCTGAGGTGACCGATCCCATCCAAAACCTCTAGTAGTACCAAGACAAGATGGTGGTCCACTCTCATGATGACCTCCTCCAGTCTCAAGGGCCGCCTACAACTAGTTCCACTCTCTTCTGAGGTACTCACTCTGGATTTCAAAGAGGTGAAGTAAGCTTTCTATCACCAATACACTTTCCAATAGGAAGATGAAGCCCAAAGAGAGCCTCAAACATTACGTCAGTTACTTCAGAGCCAAATATCATTAGTGTATGACTGCAATGACGACGTGGCCACAACAATGTTGATCAGTGGGTTGCAAGTCTCTCAATCCTACAACACTTGGTTAAGCATGAAGTCACCAGGATGAGGGACATCTTCTCTCGGGCTCGGAAGTACATGTAGATCAAGGATGCTACCTGGGACAAAACAAGTCGCTCCCCCAAATGAGAGAATGAAGGAAAAATAGTAACCACAGCCTGTTCCGCTGAAAAAGAATCAAAATCAAGTTGTCAGAGCAGTAAACAAGCCTGCATGGAATCCGGCTAGACCTATGTTTGGAACACACATATTGCATAAACATTATTACATTCCTACACATATTCTGTAATAAATCATTATAAACTCACTTGTCTTAATGTCCTAATCCTTGCAGGATGATAAAGAGAAGATAAGCATGAACCTATCCAAATAAACCCAAAAGTTCAAATCAAATAGGATCGACTCAAATTCAGAGAATCTTTAGTCTATCTTATCTGAGGATTAGATTTACCAGATAAGATAAACTATAAAATTTAAAGAAAAAATAAATTTTTTAGGACCCTATTGGGTTTATTGAGGATAAATGGATAGAGAGAAGATCAATATATAAGATGAAGCAATTAGATTCGGATTCAGATTGAATATAGTTTAGTATTTTAATCATAACTTTCGCTACCGAATCTCAAATTTGATGATTCAAGATGATCCAGAAAGAAGATTTAAAGGCTATATCTTATGTTGATCACTGTTTCGAATTCTATCATCTGATAAGCAATATTCAGTAATCAACACGCCAATAATCTGCAAATCAGAATTCTGAATAAATCAAGTTAGGAGATAAGGAGAAGATTGAAATTCAAAAATAGCCAACTCTTTCTTTCTCCCTACGCTCTCCCTTATCACTATTTTCTTATAATACCTGTATTCATTAAGAGAGAGAGAGAGTGAGTACACAAGAGAGCTGAAAAGTCAGAAAAAGAGAGTTTTGAGCGTTGTAATGCGAGATTGGAGAGGATCAAAGGCTTTGTATTTGATGCTTATTGAATAAATTCAGAATTCTTCTTCACGATCTTGCAGCGTTCAGTCTAAGTCTTTCTTATTTTTCTCTTTTTTTTCTTATGCTATTCATTTCTTACATATTTGATTCCATGAAGTCATCTTTTTCTTTTATTAGCTTCTTTTGTTTTCAGCATCGCTTGGAGGAGAGAGACAATAGGCAACGACAAGAAACAAGTTCACTGTTCATCTTCCTCTTCCCTTCGTACTAATCTCTTAATTTCTTTTTTTTACTTTGGTTATTCAAATCTTCGCAAAAAGTTAGTATTTCTTTCTTCCTACGCTTTCTTCATATTTTATTTTTCTTTTACTTTATTCATATTTTTATTTTGCTTTTACTTTCTTCTACAAGATCTTTATTTATTTATTTATTTTTAAAAAAATAAAATTTAAATCTTCATCCAAGGGATTTCTCAATAGAATAAGATAAAAGTGAGATTTTAATAACTAAATTTTCATGAACAAGTCTCTGTGGATTCGATCTTATGCTTGCCACTACACACCTTGTTAAAAAGATTCTATCAAGTTTAGGTTTCATAACTTATACGTGATTCAACAACGATGGAGTTTTTCATGAATTTCGAAATGCGAACAGTTTTTTAGCGTCATTGTCAGGGACTTGTGAAATTTTTTTTGTTTTAAAAATCAACATCTAACCTTTTTCTAGTTTAATATTAAAAAATTAAAAAAATTATCAAAATTAAAAAAATTCAGAAAGTTAAATCTTAAAAAATTCAAATTCTTTTCTTTTTTTATTATTTTTTTCTATCTCTAAGATTTAATTTCAAATTTTCTTTTGCAGGGATATTGTATGAAACAAGGAAGACTTGCACAACAACAAAAAGCATGCTTGCTTATGACATATTGCTTTGCTAAAATAAAAATAAATAAAAAACTTACTTACTTCAGAGTCGTCGGAAAGGTTAGTATTTTCTAGCTCTACCACCAATCTCTTGTCAGTGGGGTTTTGGAGGTACTTATTGATTGAATTTTTGTGCTGCATTAGAGCATACTTGCATAAAAGAACTTAAGAGCCGTCCCCCCCACATAAGGTCGGGATTTCATCACCCGTTCCTTGGCTCAAAAATCACAACTACATATAAGTTTTTTTTCCAAGCATGAACTAATTTAAATCAATTAGAACTCAGCCACTAGATTTCGAGCTCATTTAAGTGGAACCATTTTGGAAGACTCCGGTGAACACTTTCAAACTTTCGAAGAGGAAAACTTCCTTATCTAGAAATGATGACTTACCCATTGCGGCGGTGCCTGGCCTAGAGAAAGAACTGAATCTCTTGTTTGACAGATTCAACCGGTAAACTCACTATCCTTCTAACCCAGTTAGGAGCTATCTAAGTAGGGAGAATTCTATTCTCTTAAGATTGTGGTTGAAAAAATAACTGATTAGCTTTAAATTAAATTCAAGATTAAAAAAATACTTGATTGTAATTGATTGGTTGAGTCATCTTGTGTGTAATCTTATTTAGGATTTAAAAATCCTTCATCAGGGTAGTACCCTAGTTCACGCGAAAGTGGGTTTGTATTAAGGTCGATTAGAATCCATTATTGTTTCTAACCCGACTGCAACAATGGGTGATGCTAATGAAACCAAGCAAATGACCTTAAAGGATTATATGTATCCTACAAGGTCCACCCAACCTTCTTGTATCACCTTGCCAGCCCTTACGGCAAATTTTGAGATTAAATCCGGGATGATACAGATGCTTCCCAGTCTTTCGAGGATTGGCAAATGAGAACCCATATCAACACGTTAGAAAATTTGAGGATATTTGTGGGACCATGAAGTATCATCAAATGACAGAGAAATCCCTAAAACTTAGGTTATTCCCCTTTTCTCTAAAAGAAAGAGCCAAATATTGGCTTCTTTCTCTCTAACCGGGTTCAATTTCTACTTAGGTAGGATTAGCCGAAGCTTCTATAGGAAGTCTATTCTAAGAAGAAAACTGCTACCATACGTCAAGCCCTCACACCTTCCATCAACTACAAGGGGAGACGTTCTTCACATATTTTAAAAGATTCAAGGATCTTTTACTTGAGTGTCCCCATCACGGATTCAAAAGATCCTTTTGATTCAAATTCTTTATGAAGGGTTAGACTACTCGAATAAGACCATGATTGAGTCCCTTTGCAATGGAACATTCATGAGCAAAACAGTCGATGATGCATGGCAATTCTTTGAAGAGGTAGCAGAAAATACTCTAGAATGGGAGCCTGTTAGTGTTGAAATAAGCAACTTACCACCTCAACTGCCACTAACAAGGGTGAGATACATAAAGTCAACCCTAATTTTAAGAGTGATGCCAAATTGACATCAGTTGTATGAAGACTTGAAGCATTAGAATTGAGCAAGGAAGCACAACTTTTAGCTCCTGAACCATCCAAGCCAGTGGTGTCTCCCGTATATGTCCTTTGTGACAGCCGAGACCACTTAGTTGAATAACACCCCGGGTTGCCAATTATCAAAGCGGAGTAAGCAAATGTACTCAATACATTTCGCAAGCCCAATCCCAACAACAACCCATTTAGTGAAACATACAATCTGGGATGGTGGAATCATCCCAACCTTTCATGGAAGTCTCCTCAAGGACAAAGATATGGTGGATCATCATCATTTCAAGGACCATCTTCTAATAATTAATTTCACAAGGGAATCAATTCAATGCAACACCATCTATTCCTCCATATGTCCCTCCCAATCAAAGAAGACCATCTTTAGAGGACACTCTCCAACAATTCATGCAGAGCCAACTAATAACTAATCAAACTCAAGCCCAATGTGTCACAATCAGGATCAGACGATAGCCAGGCTCGAGGTTTAGATAGAACAGTTAGCTGCAACTGTTAGGAAGAGAGAGAAAGAACATTTTCCTAGTCAAACTGTGCCACCCGAGAGGACTCAAAATACTCCATAGGCCAGTTTGAAATTAGTTCTGATTCAAACCGTCAAGTCCAAGCCATCCACACTTTACGGTCAGGCAAGAGAGTGGATAACCAAGTCCAAGATCCACCAAACAATCCTAATATTGTAAAAGAAAAAGAAAAAGGAACCAAAGGAGTTAACAAAGAAAGATGATCAAGTTATTATTGACAATCAAGATAAATCTTTTGTGCCCAAAGCCCCATTTCCTCAACGTCATCAACCAACTAGGAAGAAAATCACTGAGGGAATTTTGGAGGTTTTCAAAAACATCCAAACCAATATTCCCTTCTTGGATGCCATTAATCAGATACCTTCATATGCTAAATTTCTAAAGGACCTAACAATGGTCAAGAGAAAAGTTCTGTGCCTCATGAAGCTGCATTTTCTACACATGCATCATGTCCTCATCTAGCAACTCATTGCACCCAAATATAAAGATCCAGGGAGTCCAACTATTTTTATTAGGATAGGAGATCAGGATATGGATTGGTGTCTACTAGATTTAGGGGCAAGTGTAAACCTTTTACCCTATTCTGTGTACAAACATTAGGTTTAGGGGAGCTACAATCCACTAACCTTACATTGCTTCTAGCAGATAGGTCAATTAAGGTCACTAAGGGAATTGTGAGGATGTTATTTTGAAGGTCGACGAATTCAATTTTCCTGCTGACTTTGTGTTCTTAGATACTAAACCAATTAGAGATCCAAGCAATCACTCCCCTGTAATTTTAGGGAGACCACTCCTTGCTACTGCTGATGCTGTTATTAGACGTAGAATGGAGTCATGACCTTGTCATTTGGGAATATGACAGTTGAGCTAAATGTTTTCTATGCTAGTTCCCAACCACATGTAATGGACGACCATGAGGAGGTCAATATGATTGATATGTCGTCAATCACACCTTTGAGGAGCCTTTCTATGAAGACCCCTTGGAGAAATGCTTAGCCCATTTTGGAATGAATTTTGATATTAAGGAGTCTATAGAAGAGGTGAACGCATTGTTAGATTTTGTTCCCATCATGGACACCAACCTATGGAGACCTAAGGTAGAACCCTCACCATTGTCAACATCTGTTCCTGTTCCATCAATCGTTGAGCCTCCCAAGTTGGAGATCAAACTTTACCCGATACATTGAAGTATGCCTTCCTAGATGAGTCAGAAACCTTACCTGTAATCATATCATCTCATTTAGATAAGGACCAAGAAGAAAAAGTTGTTAGATGTTCTTGAGGAACATAAGGAAGCCATAGGATGGATCATAGCAGACATCAAGGGAATTAGCCCCTCTATGGTAATGCACCAAATTCATTTTGAAGAGAATGCCAGATCTCGAGAGAATCACAGAGGCTTTTAAACCCTATTTTGAAAGAGGTGGTGAGAGCAGAGATAATAAAATTGTTAGATGCAGGTATCATTTACCCTATCTCTGATAGTCAGTGGGTTAGTCCGATATAAGTTGTACCCAAAAGTCCGGAGTCACAGTTGTTACTAATGAGAATAATGAGTTGGTTCCAACTCGTGTTCAAACTGATTGGAGAGTGTGCATAGACTATAGAAAACTCAACTCCATGACTAAGAAAGATCATTTTCCTCTGCCTTTCATCGACCAAATGTTAGAACGTATTATCGGTCACGCTTATTATTCCTTCCTCGATGATTGTTCAGGATATAACCAAATTCACATTGCTCGTGAGGACCAAGAGAAAATGACATTCACATGTCCGTTTGGCACATTTGTATATCATCGCATGCCCTTTGGGCTATGCAATGCACCGGCTACTTATTGAGTTTAAACCTGCACACAAAAATACAGAATTTCAAAACTTCAAAAATAGAATGTGCAAGTGCTCAATTCTATCGCAATAGCAAGTGACTATGCGGGTCGTGATCCACAAGGAGGGACTAGCGATGGAAGCTTTTTTAGTAAGTTCTCTTTAGGCTACAAAGTATGGTTGAAGTTCTTCTTAGTTCTTTAAAAGAAAAAGGAAAATTTGAGCTAAAGTTGAATTAGGAAGAAGATGGTAGATTAAGAAGATGGATAAACTAGAAATGATATGTACAAAGAAATGGAAAAGGAGTGATAAAAAAAGTTGTAGATTGTGGTGTTCTAAACTAAAATTAAAAAAAAGAATCTAAAAGTTACTTACCTCCTTTGGCCAAATGCTTACCTTGAATCTTTTGCAATGATGTTACCTTGAAGTGAGGTGATCAACGTATAGCCCATAAGAGTTGATTCCCGTCTCCTCCATATTATATCATCAAGACGTTGCAAGTATGAAGTGATACAGAATAAAACTCAAAATCCATCGTCATGAGCTATTGGTGACACTGGCAAAGGCAAGGCTCTTTTGATGCTTTAAGACTCACTTGGATAGCAATTGGTACCAAAAGAAGAAAAGTAGAGAAGAAGAAGAAGAACAAAATAAAGTACATACAAAAGAGAAACTACAGATTCGATTTTATAACAATAAGATAAAAGAAGAAAATCTTACACCGGTATCACTCTCAGCACAAGCTTCATTCTCATTCTCCTATGAAACTCTGATCTCCTCTGATTTACATAAATTAAAACTGAAAATTACATGAAAAGAAAAACAAAAACCTACACTACAAAAAAAATGAAAAAGTGGACTAAATTCTATCTCTGCATCCTTGCTCCCTGTACGCTCTGAAAATCTCAGTATTTATAGGCAAAACCCAATATAGGAGAGCGTATGAAGATAGGGGGAGAAAACGCTCCCCCTAACTCACCAACAAAGCCGCGAAAATGCGGCATTTGCCGCATTTTCGCGGCCAAGGTGTGGCCAGGTGGCCACACCCTGTTAGTGGTATTCCCTGGCGTCGCGATTTGCTTTTATCTTCAGCTGGATTTGCAGTTTAAGTCCGAAATTTTGACGAAATGACCTTTGATCTTTGGCTTCAACCGATTAATTTGTAGGGATTTGTTCTAACTGGTTTTCAACCGATCTGAACCGACCTGATCTGCCCTGATTTACTGACTTCAAATTAATTCTGATTTAAATCAGAATTTGATGGGCTTTTGGGCTCATTTCTCTTCCTTCTCCTTTAGGAATGAGCCTGCAAATAAATTAAACAATAATTAAGAAAAAGCAGAGTTTATTCCATAATAAGTATGAGAATATGATAATGAATGTGAAATATTAGCGACCGATCACACCCCAATACCTATCTTTTGCTCGTCCTCGAGCAAAATAACTAAACTATACTAAGGATTATTAGACCACTTTCGCAGGTCACGCGATTGCACTGAGCATGTGCAACAAGCCGTTAAACCTCTAGGTTTTTCCTAGAGGACGAGTTTTTTCTCTTGAGGGTTTTCAGTAGATTACACCCACAAAATCCGTAAAGAAAGAGAAAAATGTTAGTATTTTGAAAGAAAATATTTAAAATATTATTATAAGATTTAAGTAATCTATAAGTTATAGAAAAACAGAATTTTTCATTCCTAAATTTAGTCTCTATTCAAAAATTTGTTATCAATCAAAGTAAGGGGTCAAATTGTACTTCTCATCTAGTCTATATTTTACCCTAAGTCATTTGCACCTTGTGACCGTGAAAATTTTGATTAAGGGTTCTTTAACTCTAACTCTTATGCCTTATTTATATATATATATATATATATATATATATATATATATATATATATATATATATATATATATATATATATATATATATATTTTGGTGGTATTATTCCTTAGTTTTATTAGGCTTTCTAATCTACCTATGTAACGAGTATTTAATCGATCACTCCCAAACCAAACGGTCTTAGGGCACCGGGTGAGAAAACACCCCAAGGACTTTAGGACTCGAGCAAACAAGGCCTAAAAACTAAGGATTTTATTATATGTACTGCTTTTAGGCGTGAATACTTTTGCTTTATTAGGCACGAATACCCAGCTTAATCAGAGGATTTATATATATATACTTTTCTCAAATGTATCTAATCATCTTTCGCATAAATACTAAGGCTTGCTTAGGCCAAAGCACCTAGCTAATCAATATTAGATTTGTTTATCTTTTATATATTTTTTTAAGGCATAAGAATCTTTGTTTTTGGACCCTAAGTGTGTACGTGTATGAAGTGTGCATATTTCAGTAAGGTAAAGATCAAGACTAAATTACTTTGACAAATTATCTTCCTAACCCTAAAAATCAAACAAATAATATTATTTTGATCAAGTTTAAGAAATCCTAATTTTGATTTTTCTATTCCTTAAAATTGACTTAATTTCTTACAAAAAATATGTCAAAATATTGTTCTATTTTCAAAAGTTTTTAAAAGTAAAGAAAATATTAATAAATTTTTTTAATAAAAAGAAAAACCTAAGTTATGTTAGAACCCCCCCACACCCATCTCATGCATTGCCCTCAATGTATGAATTAATGCATAGATGCATGAAAAAGAAGATAGGGAAGAAAAATACTACCTTAAGATGGTAGTTCCGGTGGTGGTCTGATTGGTCCACAAAATGCGGCCCAATCGACTTTGCATGGAGTTCGGAGAAATCCACCAGAAATCTCTCTAATATAACCCACTAAAATGATGTATACATGAAGAATTTTTATTAAAATTTAACCCCAACTATTTCCAGATTCCATAATTAATTTCGGAGTCAATTTTGTCAACCGCCTTGTCCCAAAATGGAGTGTGAAAAAATAGAATGATTGACTTGGACTTAGGAAGTACGGGAACTAATACCGACTCAGGAAAGTGACTTAAGTCAAGTAAACGTTTAGGAGTCGAGATTGGTTCAGGAAGTGGGTCAAATCAAGAAGTTGAAACTTGAGTCCACATTCATTTTCTCACAATAGAATGTGACTTAATATTGGTAATTCAAGTTCAAGAATGATAGCTATGAGAATCAGAATTGACTCTAAAATATTACTCAAGTTGGGTAACAAAAGGAGTCAATATTGATTCAGGAATTTGAACTGGATCACAAAATTGAGAATCTAGGTCACATTTCTCATTGGGTTCAATTTCATAAAAATAAGAACTTGCCAATTTGTCAATGGGACTTTCAAAAGTATGAAATTGGTCATGTTCAATATGATGATCATCAAAGATGGGCGATTCAATTTCATCATGAATTGGTACAGGATCCAATGTTGACTCAGAAAAAGATTGAAATTAGGTGAAGACACCGGAGTCATAATTGAATCAGGAAGTAGAATTGAACCACTAAGTTGAGATTCATGATCATATTCATTCTCAAGTTTAATTTCAAGAAAGGGATAACTTGCCAAACTATCAATGTCATTTTCAAAATTTAGAGTTTGGGTAAGTTCAAATGACTGTGCTGAAATGGAACCTTGTTTTCCAAAATAACGTGACTCTTCGGCTCTAACAGAATGGTTAGCGACATCATAAATGGTCAAACGGTGAGAACGTAGAGTTTAGATCATCATGTCATGATTACGAGCGTTTTGAGCCTGAGTCATGACTTCGAGCATCTTTTCATAGTTGATTGGTTCATCGTTTTGTTGTGATTGGTCTTGAAAAGATGAAGTGTTATTTTAGAATTGGTGGTGAAATTGTGAGTCCATCAGATTTTGTGATTGTTGTTTGGACTCACGCATACTCATTTCCAAAATTGATGATTTTCTATTTTGGACTGGTGGAACTGAGTATGAATCTTGAAAATATTGTGGACAAGGTGGATAAGGAGGACAAGTTGGTTAAAAATTAGACTTGGGGGAGGTGAATCCCCATTGACTCTATGAAGAGTTGAAATTATTCTGGAAATTATGGTCATAAGATTGGGGGCATGAGTTATATTAATTCGAATAAGACCAATCCGGCACACTATGTTGGTTGGGGGTTGGTAATATCCGAAAAAGAGGTTGGTGTGTAATATGGATTACCAATAAAATTGAAAAAATTATTCTTATAAGCCATATCACACAATAAAACACAAACAAAGGAAAAAAAACAAATAAACAAATAAAAAGAAAGAAAAATCTAACCTAAGTTAGGGTAAACCTTAGACCTAGACGACTCCTAACTGGTTAGACTGTCCACTGGGGGTATATTGTCGAATCTGACCACAAGTTAATCAGCCAGGTAGGGGCAAGATTGGTGGGAGGAATCCGTACAGAAGCGACGGGCCTAATTAAGTCAAACCACCAGCCTTCGGGGTTTCACCCCTTAATCCCCAACCTTAGTCATCGATTTGGCAAGAGTCAGATTCAAATCAACTTTCCCCTTAGGTCAGTCTCCTATTTGAGTCCGAGATGTCCCTAAGGCCAACGTCTACTCAGTTTTAGTTAAGCTTGGATTAGTGAGTGAGGAGATTGTTTGTGGGCTAAGAGAGGGTAATGACTTCCCCACCTTATCTTGTTAATAGGGCAAACCCTTAAATCAATTTAGTGCAGTGTACAAGTATATAGAAAAAAGTAATATTCAAGCAATATTTCATACAACAATGAACCTTATACTAAATGCTATGCACACATACCTTGGCTCCAACACTCTTCAACAGTAAATAAAAAATGTAATTAAATAGACGCGTGCCTAAATGCAAAGTCTAAATCATTTTTAGCATTTACAATCAATTTTTTACTTTTGTGTTAGAAATGTATATACAGTGAGTCAAACAAGGAGATAAATGCTGCAGAAATTCAGATTTTCAATTCAGCCAACCTGTAAAATACAGGTTAGTAGTTCGCTTATTTTTCCACTATAATGTAGCAAATCTGAGGGATTCTGGGCTCTGCTTTTTAGAGCAAAGTCCAGAGCTACTTATTTGTCCACTGCAGCAAAAATTCCTTGTTGTTAAGTTTGTACATTAAAACAAAGAAGAAAGTTAACAAAAAAAGTAAACTTTAAAGAGAATTACTTACCGTCCCTCTCCAACAACGACGCAAAATTTGATTGAGTTTAAACCTGCACACAAAATACAGAATTTCAGAACTTTAAAAATAGAATGTGCAACTGCTCAATTCTACCGCAATAGCAAGTGGCTATGTGGGTCGTGATCTACAAGGAGGGACTAGCGATGAAAGCTTTTTTAGTAAGTTCTCTTTTAGGCTACAAAGTATGGTTAAAGTTCTTCTTTAGTTCTTTAAAAGAAAAAGGAAAAATTGAGTTAAAGTTGAATTAGGAAGAAGATGGTAGATTAAGACGATGGATAAACTAGAAATGATATGTACAAAGAAATGAAAAATGAGTGATAAAAGAAGTGATAGATTGTGGTGTTTTAAACTAAAGAATTAAAAGAAAAGAATCTAAAAGTTACTTACCTCCTTTAGTCAAATGCTTACCTTGAATCTTTTGCAATGATGTTACCTTGAAGTGAGGTGATCAACATATAACCCATAAGAGTTGATTCCCGTCTCCTCCACATTATATCATCAAGACGTTGCAAGTATGAAGTAATACAGAATGAAACTCAAAACCATTGTCATGAGCTATCGTGGCACTCGCAAAGGCAAGGCTCTTTTGATGCTTTAAGACTCACTTGGATAGCAATTGGTACCAAAAGAAGAAAAGTAGAGAAGAAAAAGAAGAACAAAAATAAAGTACATACACAAGAGAAATTACAGATTCGATTTTATAACAATAAGAGAAAAGAAGAAAATCTTACACCGGTGTCACTCTCAGCACAAGCTTCATTCTCATTCTCCTATGAAACTCTGATCTACATAAATTAAAACTGAAAATTACATGAAAAGAAAAACAAAAACCTATACTATAAAAAATAGAAAAGTGAACTAAATTCTATCTCTGCATCCTCGCTCCCTGTACGCTCTGAAAATCACAGTATTTATAGGCAAAACCCAATATACGAGAGCGTATGAAGATAGGGTGAGCAAACGCTCCCCCTAACTCACCAACAAAGCTGCGGACGCGGCATTTGCCGCATTTCCGCGGCTGGCCACACCGTATTGGTGGTATTCCCTGGCGTCGCGATTTGCTTTTATCTTCAGCTGGATTTGTAGTTTAAGTCCGGGATTTTGACGAAATGGCCTTTGATCTTTGGCTTCAACCGATTGATTTATAGGGATTTGTTCCAACTGATTTTCAACCGATCTGAACCGACCTGATCTGCCCTGATTTACTGACTTTAAATTAATTCTGATTTAAATCAGAATTTGATGGGCTTTTGCGCTTATTTCTCTTCCCTCTCCTTTAGAAATAGGCCTGCAAATAAATTAAATAATAATTAGGAAAAAGCAGAGTTTATTCCATAATAAGTATGAGAATATGATAATGAATGTGAAATATTAGCGACCGATCAGCTACTTTTTTGCGGTGTATGTTGAGCATCTTTTCAGATATGGTTGAGCGATTTCTAGAGATTTTCATAGATGACTTCTCTATCTTTGGTGTACTTTTGATGAGGGTTTATATCATCTATCTTTGGTATTGATAAGATGCAAGGAGAAGAACCTAGTTCTTAATTGAAAAAATGCTATTTCATGGTGAAATCTGGGATTGTCTCAGGACACATTGTTTCTGATAGAGGTATAGAGGTTGCTAAAACTAAGGTAGAGCTAATCGCCAAATTATCACCACCTAGAACTGTTCGGGAGGTGTGATCTTTCTTAGGCCATGCTGGATTTTACCGTCGCTTTATCAAAGATTTTTCCAAAATCTCTAAACCTATTTGTGAGCTTGTCGCAAAGGATGTTCCCTTTGAGTTCACCCCTTCTTATTTGGAAGCCTTTGAAAGGCTATAGACCGAGTTAACCTCAGCACCCATCATCCAACCACCTGATTGGAATCTCCCATTTGAGGTAATGTGTGACCCTTCCGACTATGCTGTAGGGGTTGTCCTAGGCCAACAAGTGGATATATTTCCTTATGTCATTGACTATGCCAGTAAGACTCTTAACAACGCCCAACTGAACTATTCCACCACTGAAAAAGAGTTGTTGGCAGTCGTTTTCGCTCTTGACAAATTCTGTCCATACCTTATAGGTTCTAAGATCCTAATCTACACCGATCATGTAGCTTTAAAGTACCTTCTCACGAAAAAAATGCTAAAGCCCGTTTAATCTTTTGGATCTTACTCCTATAGGAATTCGACTTAGAAATCCATGATAAAAAGGGAGCTGAGAATGTTGTAGCAGATCATTTATCTAGGATTGTGGTTGAATCTGTGTCCAACTCACTATCTGTCTTTGAGACATTTCCGGATGAGCAGTTAATGTCCATCTCCTCTTTAATTGCTCCATGGTATGCTGACATTGTCACGGAACAAATGCCCGATTCATGGACCAAGCAAGAACGACTGCGTTTTTTAGCTAGGGCCAAATGGTTCTTCTGGGATAAACCATACTTGTTCAAGTACTGTCCCGATTAGATCACTCGACGCTGCATTCCTAACTCAGAATTTAGGAGCATTCTTTCATTTTGCCATGACCAAGCCTGTGGAGGCCATTTTAGTGGGAAGAAAACTGCTGCAAAAATTTTGTAATGTGGTTTTTATTGGCCCACTCTATTTCGCGACGCTCATGTTTACTGTCAATCATGTGATCATTGTCAAAGATTAAGGAAGATTGCACGTCAGAATGAAATGCCGTTAAACCCGATCTTAGTTGTCGAAATCTTTAATGTTTGGGGCATTGACTTCATGGGCCCCTTTCCTATATCCCATATGTAACCCCCTGCTTCCTGATGTACGTATCACAGTATCAGTACGCGATACGGCGTATAATATTGATTTGACCTTCGTGGTAGTCCGATTGAGTTGATTTCAGTTTCAAAAAATCATTTTCTAATATTTTAGATTTTTCAGGATTTTCTGGAAATTTTCTGGATTATTTTGGAAAATCTCCGTTGTCGGTGTCGACCGATACCGATAATCGGCTCTATGATTTTTCTTTCACAAACGGAGTAGAATTTTGAGAATCCTCTTTCACCATGTGTCTTAGAATCGTATTATCTACGTTAGGATATTTTTGGGATTTTTCTGAATTTATCAAAAATCCGACCAAACCGGTGTCGCCCGGTATCGGGACAGCTTCCGAAATTTTTAACTTACAAACCGGATTGAATTTCTTCAAACCATTTTCATATTATGTCTCAGGGTAATATTCTCTATTTTTTTTAATTTTTGGGCACTATTCGGAGCTGGTCAAATATTGGGCCAATATTATAATAATAAAATATTATTTTTTTAAAAAAATCTTTCTTTTCATTTCTTTTCTTCTTCCTTCTTCCCGAAGGCTCCCCCACCGCCTATTCTCTCTCCCCCTTTATTTAAAATCCCTCTCCTCCCTCTCGTTCACTCCATCTCTCTCTCCCGTTCCTCGTCGCCGCTGGCCTGGGCGGGCGAAGCCACCGCCGGCAAGGCCGGGCTGGCCGGCCGGCCTGCTGAGCCGCGGCAGCGGCTGCTACCGCAGCGGCTGCTACCGCAGCGGCTGCTACTGCCTATTTCGGGTTCGGGTGGAAACCCAAACCCTCCACCTGTTCCCCAACCCTATTGGGTTTGGGTTAGACCCTTAACCCTTCACCCCTTTACCCATTAATTTAAGTTAAACGGGTTTGGGTATTGGATCTAAACCAGACCCGTTATCTCACCAAACCCGCATTCGAAACCCAATAAAGGTAAACTTGCAGAAAACCCCCCTGCTTCTATTTATTAATTGCATTTAAATATTATTATTACATATTTAACCCCATTTTATGATTTTTAGCGTTCGGGCGATATCGGGAGCATCCGGACTCCGATTTGGATGATTCTGAATCCGTTGCGATCGTGGGAAAGAGAGATACCTTCCCATGGCTAAGTTGTGAGTGTTTTCCTTGTAATAAATCATATTTATTTATGTTTCATGAATTGGGTGATTGTTTAGGTAAATAAATCGTGATTATGGGTAACTCACTAGATTGTTAATTAATGACTTAATTATAGAAAAGGCATATTGGGTGATGCATGATAACATAACCAATAACATAATATTTGCATCTGCTTCATGATTTCATATAACATATAACATCTAGTTCACATAATGTATACCTGATAGATAACCATAGTAAAAAGGTTAGATTATTATTCCACATGATTTTCTTCCATCTATCACATCTGTCACTTCATAGCCATCAATCATGATTACGTAGTACTGTTATATGTGCACTGATACACGCGGACTCCATGATATCAGATACGGTCACTGTTACACTATCACCCTTACAAACTCCCGATACACGGAATACTGTATTGCATATAAAGATCTGTTACACGCTCTACCGTTAGTTGATATTTCACCATTTCATAGATACCGAAATTCACGACACTATTCCTGCATGTTTGGGACCTACTGATATACGGCTACCCTAGTACACTGGATACCGCATGTTATATTGATATCATCATTACATGGATGCTCGATACATTGTTATCTCATGTTCACACATCACCCATGCTCATCACACGAGAGTACATGTATGTATTGTTTCCATCTTATTGTCATATGACTCACCGTGCACCTTACATGTATTATTGTTCCCTGTTATCCCTGTATTCCTCTTATATGATTGTTTCCTGTTACTGATATGGATTTCCCGTTACTGGACATGAGAGCTGTTGATATGCGATATGTGGAATCCCACATCTATTGTTCCCGTTTCCCGTTATATTGTTCCTGTTATATTGTTCTCATTTCCCGTTATATTGTTCTATGCTATCAACAGAGCTCAGGTCCAGTTAACATGCTACCCGTATCATGTCCTGTATTTGTTCTTGTTACATTGTATACTTGACATATCAAATCATAAAGCTAACTTGGGTATGGGGAAGACTTGACGGTTGAGTAGATCTTATCGGGTGATGTACTGGATCCATATTGTTAGTCACACTGCAGGGAACGGTAGTGCTGCCTACCAATAGCTCCATGAGCTCCCGTTACTTGATTCGTGCTCCCCTCTTAGCGGAGGGCCCTGGTCTCAGCAGCCAGGGGTCCGTTTAAGGCCGTGATCTCGGGTATGCACGGGATACACCTACCCAATAAGAACTCCTCGACCACGGGTTTCCAATTAACATAATAAAACAGTATACACAATAGTGACGTCGGGAACACTTGTTATTTGGTCACTCTCTCGTTTGGATAATGGTACCCGTAGGCCATGTCCGGATGGGTTCGACTGGAGTGCGGGCTCCAGTATGAACTGCCAGTGGTATGGGACACTGGAAGAGATTAATTAAAATACCAGGTGATGCTGATTGTTATTATTGTATAAATCACATGACATACTCGACTCATGTATATTATTGTCTCTTTCTATTTGTTACCATTCCTGATATGTTATCCATAATCATGTCACCTGTATACCTTGTTATATGTTCTTATATTTGTTACACTCGATGTCGTATTTGCTATTCATGGATGCATATATTCTGCATTGCATTTATTCTGTTTTCTGTATACCTTGCAGACATCACTACTGTCTATGCACCACACCGTATGATGGTTATCTTGCATATGCCCATCTGCATGTTCACTTCTATCACGTCTCCACTAGCATGTTCATTTCTATTACATCACCACTAAACGACATTATTTATGATATAAACTGGATACGACCATAGACCTGACCTGATGATAACCGGCTAGGTAGTGATGGTATTAAAAGATAACATGCTTGTATCTTTCATATTTAGATACTTCTGCTGCTACTTATATGCTTATTATATACTTAGGATATGGGATCACTATTACAACAGCATGTCTTATCTATTATTATTGTGCTTGTATTATTATAGTACATATTATTGCCTCCTTCATTTTACCACTCACTAGATCGCTTTCTGACGACCCTGGGTTTGCATGCCAGGTTGGAGATCTGAGTTACCATATCATCAGATAGTGCCTTGGATCACATAGGAGACTCTTCATCGAGATCATTCAAAGGTATTGTTGTGTTTTATTTCTGTTATCATATTCCTCCCAGTTTTCCTATCTGTTATGATCACTCACCTCTTTCTGCAGGTATTCTTGTACTTATTTCATGCTGGAACTCAGGTATTGATGGAGGTTATTTATTGTACTGAGGCTTAGCGTACGTACATGAAGGTTTTCCGCCCTGCGTATGTACGTCGCCATAACGTCCCCATACCTGCGGGACTGGGGCGTTATACCATAGATACCAATATATCCTTGTAGCAGTTGACTACGTCTCTAAATGGATAGAGGCAGTAGTATATAAAACCAATGACCACAAAGTTGTGGTAAACTTCTTGAAAGAGAATGTATTCTCTCATTTTGGCTTTCCTCGTGCAATCATCAGCGATGGTGGAAAATATTTCTGCAATCGTACATTTGAAACCTTAATGAGAAAATATTGCATCAACTATAGAGTAGCCACCCATTACCACCCACAAACTAGTAGCCAAGTAGAAGTTTTCAATCGAGCCATCAAGACCATTTTAGAGAAAACTGTGAACACCACTAGAAAAGATTGGTCTCTTCGCCTGACTGATGTCTCATGGGCATATAGAACTGCATTCAAAACTCCTATTGGAATGTCTCCATATAGGTTAGTTTATGGCAAGGCTTGCCATCTTCCTGTCGAGTTATAACATAAAACATACTGGGCAATCAAACGCCTAAATTTTAATCTAGACAAGGCAGGAAAGTCTAAAAAACTTTAACTGGATGAGCTTGAAGAGATAAGAAATGATGCATATGACTGTTCAAAATGGTACAAGGATCGTATGAAGATTATGCATGATAGATCATAACTCGGAAGAGATTTCAGCCAGGATAAAAAGTCTTGTTGTACAATTCTCGTCTACATCTCTTTCTGGGAAAACTAAAATCCCGTTGGACCGGTCCGTATATTATTCATAAGGTACATCCACATGGTGCAGTTGAGATCCACAATATCACCGGTGGTATCACTTTTCAAGTAATTGGCCATCATTTAAAATTATACCGTGAGTATCTGAGTCCAGAAGTGGACGAAATCCTTCTGAAAGATTCTATTTATCAGGATTGATCTCTATATATACTAGGGATCCATTTATGTATTATAGTTTTTGTATTTTTTTTCTCTTAACTAGACAATGATGGATGACATCCCCTCGTCCTCATCAGGTACAATCTATCCTTCACGTTCTTACATTTATAGCATGCTATGCATTCATTCATACATTGAGGATAATCCATGAGATAAGTGTGGGGGAGGGTTAACATAGGTTTTCTTTTAGGTTTTCTAAAAAAATAAATAAATAAAATAAAAAAGATTAAAAAATTAAAAATTAAAAAAATTTCTTTATTACAAAAAAAAATTTGGAAAGGAAAATAATACTTTGACATATTTTTGCAAGAAATTAAGTTAATTTTAAGGAATAAGAGAATCATAATAGGATTTCTTATACTTGGTTGAAATAAGAATATTTGTTTAATTTCTAAGGATAGAAAGAAAAAATTAAAAAAGTAATCTAGTCTTGATATTTATCTTGATAAAATATGCATGTTTTATATACTTACATACTTAGGGTTCAAAAATGAAGATTCTTATGCCTTAAAAAAAAAGAAAAAGAAAGGAAAAAAAAGAGAGAGAAGAATGTGTGTGTGTGTGTGTGTGTGTGTGTGTGTGTGTGTGTGTGTGTGTGTATATAGAATAAGAATCCTCTGATTAAGCTGGATTTTTGTGCCTCATAAAGCATGACTATTCACACCTAAAAGTGATTCATATCACAAAAAATCCTTAGTTTTGTGGGTTTATTTGGTCGAGTCCTATGTCCTTGGGGTCTTTTCTCATCGGTGCCCTAACACTGACCGGATTGGGAGTCACCGACCAAGGCTCATTACATGGGCAAATTAGAAAGCCTAAGAAAGTTAAGGAATATTACAACCAGTATATACACAATAAAAAGGCATAAGAGTTAGAGTTGAAGAACCCTTAGTCAAAATATTCACGATCACAAGATGCATATGATTTAGGTAAAATAATAGACTAGATGGGAATACAATTTTATTCCTAACCTTAATTGATAACAAATATTTGAATAGAGGCTAAGTCTAGGGATGAATAATTCGATACTCTTATAACTTAAAAGTTGCTTAAATACTGTAAAAACACTTCAAATATTTACTCTTCTTTTCAAAATATATTTTCAAAAATACTAACAAAATTTTCTTTTCTTTATGGATTTTGTGGGTGTAATCTACTGAAAACCCTCAGGAGACTACAACTCCTCCTCTAGGGTAACCTAGAGGTTTAAAGGCTTATTGCACATACTAAGTGCAATCGCATGACTTGTTAAAGTGGTCCAATAAAAACCTTAGGTTAGTTTTGTTTTGCTCGAGGACGAGCAAAAGATAAGTGTGGGGGTGTGTTTGGATACACATATTGCATAAACATTATTACATTCCTACACATATTCTGTAATAAATCATTACAAACTTAATTGTCTTAATGTTCTAATCCTTGCAGGATGATAAAGAGAAGATAAACATGAATCCTATCTAAACAAACCCAAAAGTTCAAATCAAACAGGGATCGACTCAAATTCAGAGAATCTTTAGTCTATCTTATCTGAGGATTGAATTTACCAGATAAGATAATACTATAAAATTCAAAGAAAAAATGAATTTTTGAAGACCCTATTGGTTTTGCTAAGGATAAATGGATAAAGAGAAGATCAACAGATGAGATGAAGCAATTTAGATTCGGATTTAGATTGGATACAGTTTAGCATTTTAATCATAACTTTCGCTATAGAATCTCAAATTCAATGATTCAAGATGATCTAGAAAGAAGATTTAAAGGGCTATAACTCTTATGTTGATCATTGTTTCTCACTGTTTCGAATTCTATCATCTGATAAGTAATATCCAGCAATAAACACGCCAATAAGCTGCAGATCAGAATTCTGGATAAATCAAGTTTGGAGATAAGGAGAAGATTGAAATTCAAAAATAACCAACTCTTCTTATCTCCCTACGCTCTCTCTTATCACTATTTTTCTACAAATATTTGTATTCATTAAGAGATAGTACACGAGAGAGCTGAAAAAACCAAAAAAAGAGAGTTTTGAGCATTGTAATACGAGATTGGAGAGGATCAAGGGCTTTGTATTTGATACTTATTGAATAAAATTCAGAATTCTTCTTCACGATCTTGCAGTGTTCAGTCTAAATATTTCTTTAATTTTATCTTTTTTTTATGCTATTTTTTTCTTTCATATTTGATTCCATGAAGTCATCTCTTTTCTTTTATTAGCTTCTTTTGTTTTTAGCATCGCTTGGACGAGGAGACAACAAGGCGACGACAAGAAACAAGTTCACTGGTTCATCTTCCTCTTCCCTTCGTACCAATCTCTTAATTTCTTTTTTTTTTACTTTGGTTATTCAAATCATCGCAAAAAGGTTAGTTTTTCTTTCTTCTTTTGCTTTCTTCATATTTTTATTTTTCTTTTACTTTATTCATATTTTTATTTTGCTTTTGCTTTCTTCTACACGATCTTTATTTATTTGTTTATTCAAAATTCAAACCTTCATCCAAGGGATTTCTCAACTAGAAAAGATAAAAGTGAGATTTTTAATAACTAAAATTTGAAGAACAAGTCTCTGTGGATTCGATCTTATACTTGTCACTACACACCTTGTTAAAAAGATTCTAACAAGTTTAGGTTTCATAACTTGTACGTGATTCAACAATGATGGAGTTTTTCATGAAGTTCGAAATGCGAACAACCTACACGGAGGCTTTCCTGACAGACGAAAGCGCTCTTGAAGGTCACTTCGACAACCTATATCTGGTCCTCATCCTGACAGCTATACCTACACGAAGGCTCTCCTAAAAGACAAAAGCGCTCTTGGTGGTTACTCCAACAGCCAATATTGGGTCCTCACCCTGTCGGTTAGACTCACATGGAGGCTCTTCTGAAAGACGAAAGCGCTCCTGATGGTCACTCCGACAGCCTACATCGGGTTCTCACCCTGACGGCTCAGACCTATACGATGTAACTCCTGAATGACAGAAGAGCTCCTAACAGTCACTCTGATGGCCTATATCGGGTCGTCACCCTGACGGCTAAGATCTATATGGATTCTCTCCTGAAAGACTGAAGCGTTCCTGATGGTTACTCATATAGCCTATATTAGGTCATCACCCTGACGGCTAGACCTACACAGAGGCTCTCCTGAAAGATGGAAGCGCTCCTGACGGTCACTCTGACAGCCCATATCAAGTCCTCACCCTGATGACTAGACCTACATGAAGGCTCTCCTGAAGATGGAAGCGCTCTTGACGGTCATTCTGACAGCCTATATTAGGTCCTCACCCTGACAACTAGACCTACTTGGAGGCTCTCCTGAAAGACGAAAGCGCTCCTGATGGTCACTCCGACGGCCTATATCGAGTCTCACCTTGACTGCTTAAACCTATAGGGAGGCACTCCTGAATGACTGAAACGCCCCTGATGGTCGCTCTTATGCCTATATCTGATCCTCACCCTGACAGCTCAGACCTATACGGAGTTACTCCTGAATGATGGAAGTTCTCCTGATGGTCGCTCTTATACCCTATATCGGGTCTTCACCCTGACAGCTCAGACCTATATGGAGTCACTCCTGAATGACAAAAGCGCTCCAGATGGTCTCTCTAACAGCCTATATTGGGTTCTCACCCTGATGGCTCAGAACTATACAAAGTTACTCCTGAATAATAAAAGCGCTTCTAATAGTTGCATTCATAGCCTATATTGGGTTCTCACCCTAATAGCTCAAACCTATACAGAGTCACTCCTAAATATGAAAGTGCTCCTGATAATCGCTCTTACAGACCATTGGGTCCTCACCATGACGACTCAGACCTATACGGAGTCACTCCTGATTGACAGAAGCACTTTTGATGGTCGCTCTTATGCCCTATATCGAATCCTCACCCTGACGGTGCAGACATATACAGAGTCACTCCTGAATAATAGAAGCGCTCCTGATGGTCGCTCTTACAGCCTATATCGGGTCCTCACCCTGACCGCTAGACTTATACAGAGTCAAAAGCGCTCCTGATGGTCGCTCTTACAGCCTACATCGGGTCCTCAACCTGACAACTCAGACCTATACGGAGTCACTCTTGAATGACAAAAGCACTCATGGTGGTCACTCTTACAGCCTATATCGGGTCCTCCACCTGACGCTCAGACTTATACGGAGTCACTTTTGAATGACAAAAGTGTTTCTGATGGTTACACTTATAGTCTATATCTCCTAAATGATGGAAGCACTTCTGGTCCTCACTCTTACAGATCAGACCTATACAGAGTCACTCCTGAATGAAGGAAGCGTTCCCGATGATCGCTCTTACAGCCTATATCAGGTCCTCACCCTGATGGTTCAGGCCTATACGGAGTTACTCCTAAATACGGAAGCGTTCCTGATGATCGAACTTACATCCTATATCAGGTTCTCACCTTCAGACCTATATGGAGTCACTCCTGAATGACAAAAGCGCTCATGATGGTCGCTTTTACAGCCTATATCGGGTCCTCACTATGACAGCTTAGACCTATATAGAGTCACTCCTGAACAACGGATGCACTCTTGATAGTCGCTCTTACAGCGTATATCGGGTCCTCAACCTGACGGCTCAGAACTATACGGAGTCACTCATGAATGACGAAAGTGCTCTTGATGGCCACTAATCGAGGTGAAGCCTGCACAGAAAACTAAGTTTAGAATTGATAGATTAAGATGTGCTAAGTTCCTCAATATTATCGCTATAGCAAGTGGTTATGCAGGTCGTGATCCACAAGGAGGGACTGCGATAGAATCATTTGGTATTCTTTCTAATTAACTAAAACTGGTTAAAAATTTTCTTCTCAATTTAAGATGAAAAGAAAAGAAAACTAAATTAAGTTAGAGGAGTAGAAATTAAAGAGAAAGATAGTTTTGATAAGAGAAGAAAAAGAGAACTAAGCTAAAGGAAAAAGAACAAAAAAAATCAGGAGGAGGAAATGTTGGTGTTTTTAAAACGTTTCTACACTAAGAATTAGAAGAAATAAAGTAAGAAAAGTTACTTAACTCTTTTGGCTGATCACTTACCTTAGATTGTTGGTGACGATTTTACCTTAATTCGGAGATGGTCTACGCATAATCCATAAGATCGAATTCAGTTCCCATCCACATTACATCATCAAGACTTCGATGAGCAAGCATGAAATAATACAGACATTAAAAAGAGAAATCCATCGTCATGCGCTATCGGTGGCACTCCGCAAAGACAAGACGATTCCGATGCTATTTGAGTCACTTGGATTACAATCAATACCAAAAAAATGAAGAAAAAAGACGAAGAAGAAGAAAACAAAAAATAAACTTTGATTAAATGGAAAAATGATAAAAGAAAAGAAGAAGATTACACTGGTGTCACTCTCAATACAATTCTTTCTCTCCTTCACTCATAAATTTCTTCTCTAATCTAAGTTTATAAATAGACAAAAAATTACATAAAAATAAAAAGAAAATCCTAAGTTAAACTAAAGCAAAAGCCTAATTCTAGCTCTCTGCCAGTGGAACCCGTTTGTCTTCTGAATTTGTAGCATTTATAGCTGAAATAGACTGGAGAGAGGAGTACGAAGATAGGGGAGCAAATTCTCCCCAATAACCATAACTAAGTCATGAAAATGCGACAAAAGCCGCATTTTCGCGTCCTAGATCTGGCCATTTAGGCAAATCCGAGGTTGCGTGATCTTGATTCTTCTTATATCTCCTTATCCAATTAGTTTTTTTTTTAGTTTGAGCTCTAGATTTATAATATCCCTATTGATCTTCAAGCTAATCAAATAAATCTATAGAAATCCGATTTAACTCGTATTTATTTGGTATTATCTTCTCTCCTTCTATTAATAATCACTTGCACAAATCAGATATTAAGACAAGTTAAATAGCAGAATTTATTATAATAAATATGAGAATATAGTAATAAATTATGCAATATTATCACACTCCCACACCTATCTTTTGCTTCTCCTTGAGCAAAACAAATAAAAAGTAAAACAAAACTAACCTAATATAACTCACTGTTGTAGGAATCATGATTGTACTAGCACGTGCAACAAGCCGTTAAGCTTCTAGGTTACCCCTAGAGGACAAGTTTTATCTCATGAGGATTTTCAGTGAATTTTACAGCCACAAAATTTATAAAAGAAAGAAAAATAAAGTGCTAGTATTTTTGAAAACGCATTTTGAAAAAGAGAGAAAATATTTGAAGTATTCTTACAAAACTCAAGTAATTTATAAGTCATAAGGGTACCACACTATTCATTCCTAAACTTAACCTCCATGCAACTTGTTATCAATCTCAAAACTATTTTTCTCATATAGTCTTTCAGTTCACCCTAAATCATATCATCTTTGTGATCGTGAATATATGACTCAGATTCTTCAACCTAATTCTTATGCCTTATTTTATATATTTTTTTGTGATAATATTTCTTAGTTCTATTAGGCTTTCTAATTCTCCCATGTAACGAGCCTTAGGTCGGTGACTCTCAAACCGGACAGTCTTAGGGCACCGAGTGAGAAAACACCCCTTGAACTTAACGACTCAAACAAATAAGGCCACAAAACTAAAAGTTTTAATTGGTGATTTTAACTACTTTTAGGCGGAGTACTTATGCATTATGAGGCACAAATCCCAACTTAATCAGTAGATTTTTAATATATAATATATTATATATAATTTTATAAGGCATAAGAATTTTTATTTTTGAACCCTAAGTCTGTGACTGCATAAAATATGCATATTTTATCAAGAAAAAATTAAGACTAAATTACTTTTTCAATTTTTCTTCCTAACCTTAGAATTAAACAAATAATCTTATCTTTACAAAGTATAAGAAATCCTAATTATGATTCTCCTATTCCTTAAAATTAAGTTAATTTCTTACAAAAATAAGTCAAAATATTGTTTCCTTTTTCAAAAAGTTTTAAAGAAAAGATTTTTTTAATCTATAATATATACAAAAAGGAAGAAAAAAGAAAACCTATGTTAGTAAATCTTTCCCACCCTATCTCACGCATTGTCCTCAATGTATGAATGAATGCATATATGCATGAAAAGAAACAAGGGAAGGGAAAATGTTACC
The DNA here is from genome assembly GCA_038442645.1 of Agave tequilana. Lineage (NCBI taxonomy): Eukaryota > Viridiplantae > Streptophyta > Magnoliopsida > Asparagales > Asparagaceae > Agave > Agave tequilana. The sequence continues at coordinate 32,992 of JAVJIF010000670.1, forward strand.
TCAAGGTGGTGGTTCCGGTAGTGGTCAGATTGGAGCAAGCGTTGCTGTCTAATCTAAATAATATAGAGTTTTAAGGAACCCACCTTTGACTCTTTCCTCTTTTTATTATTACTATCCCAATTTGATTTGGATCATGCAAGATTCTAACATGATAATTATCCCGGTTATATGATCAATCTTGAAATATCATCTCGGAGTTATAATGGTCTATACTTAGGTCCAACCCTAGAATTAATATCATCTCGAAGTCAATTTTTCTTTCTAACCCTAGAATTAATCAAGTTTAGGTTCAAGAGTTGGATTCGATTTAAGAGTTAGGACAAATCAAAAAATTGAAATTCACATTCATTTTTCAATAATGGATTGTGGCTTTCCAAAATAGGTAGTTCATGTTCTAGATAGGCACGAAAATCAATGTTGGCTCAAGAATATGGTCCAAATTGGGTAAGGATATCAGAGTCAGCATAGAATCGAAATTTGAAGCTAAATCACAAAGTTAGGGATCGGGGTCATATTCGCATTCAACTTCAACTTCCTTGAAGAAAAAACTTGCAAATTTATCCAAGGTTTGGGATTGGTCGTCAAGATGTTGTGTTGGAATTGAATCTTGGCTGAAGTTATTTCGAAAACACCATGATTCTTGGTTCAGATTAATAGGGTTAGAGATATCAGGTCTGGTCAAATATTTATAAGGGAGATATTGGCCCAAAGGCGCATCACTCTAGTTTTGATGATGATTAACTCATGTAATTATAATACTAATGATCTTTTGCTAATTAAGTTTCAAATATTCTATCAAGATCTTAGTCGGTGTTTAGCTTCAACAAAAGATCTGAAGTTAAATTTTGAAGCTAGCATGCGTTGATTCGAGAGCTCGCGCTTCAAGATTGTATCAAATACTCAAGAGAGTCTAACTCTTTGGATCAAAAGTTTAGACCAAGTCAAGATGAAGAGAAAATTTTTAAGAGAAGATTTTCAAGACTTGTGTCGAGTTTGTAAGTGTTAAGATTTTATTTTTTAATAAAATATAAATGATAGATTAGTTGTGAATTGCTCAAGCATATAAACATACACAAAAAATATTTCAAAAAATTTCATGATAAATATTTTGAGTTTGAAAGATACCATTTTGGTTTTGAGCTTCAAAGTACACATCTTTTTGTTTCATGATTAGATTTTATCAAAACATGTTTACATAGTTTATATGCATATTGAATTTCATCCATACACATTGTTGCTTAGTAATATTTAGAAAAATTTATTTGATGTTTCTATATCATGTGCTTAAGTTTTATATTTATCAAAACTTATTTTGAGCTTATCGTCAAAAACATAGATATTTTATCTTATATGTGTATTGGATCATATTCATACACACTATACTTTAAAAGTGTTTAAAATATCTTATTTTTATATTTGAACAAGTTTTGAAAAAAATATAGTTTTCATTTTAAAATTTTGGTTTTGAAAAATACGGATTTTGGTGTAAGGTTAAATTTCTATATCGCAAAATAGTTCAATTTGTTTGTAATATGTGTTGAGTTTTGATCAAATATTTATACTTCAATTTGTTTTAATGAACTTACTTTTGTGGATTTTTATGAGATTTAAATAATATTTTAGGGTTTTAAAAAGATTAAGTTTTAATTCTTGAAAACCCTGACCTGGGCTTCTGGCGGTCGACCGACCGATCAACTGAACCGGAGGTCAGTCGACCGATGTGCACAAGACATGAACAAAGCCTTGGCGTGAGGGTCGGTCGACCGGATGGTCAACCGATCTAGAAAGCTTGCTCTCTGGATCGACCCAGGTCGATCGAGCGGTTGACCGGCAAGCGAACGGTGCTCTCTGATTCTTGCCTCGGTCGACCGACAGGTCAAAACCTGGGTGTGATCGATCGGCCGGTCGATCGATAACCCCAACGGTCTGAAAAATGACCGTTGGTCAACCGGCTGGTCGACCGACAGGCTATCTGACCCCCGACAGCTAGTTTTGCCTTATAAAGGGGTGTTTGGGGCCAGATTTTGGTTAAGATTTTTAGGCTATTTTTTAGAACTAATTTTTAGAGTTTCTAAGCAAGTTTTTAGAGCTTCATTTTCTTATCCAAAAGATAGTTTTCAAGAGTAGATCTCTTGCGTTTTCAAAAGTGTTTTCTTGAGATTTTTAACCTCCAAATCAATCCTTGTTTCTCACAGAAGCTTGAGCCATCAATTGCTATATTAATCCTCTAGGGATCTTTTTTGTGAGAGTGTTTTTTATGATTAAGAGAAGTGATAACAAGTGTTTCACCCCCTTGTATTGAAAATTTATACATGTGCGACCTCAGCAAGCTAGTGTGCTTGCGTGTGTTGCTCTTGCGGGAACAAGTGAGGGACTTACGGGTCAAAGAGTCCTTGAGGGAGCTCATTGTAGGTGTTACGACATCGAGTGATCTTGCAGGATCGATTCTAGTGAAAATCTTTCATAGTGTTGAAGGTGGGGACGTAGAGCAAGTATGCTCGAACCTCGAAACAATTCTTCCGTGTTTACGATTGCTCATCTCTCTCAACTCACTTGTGTTTTATATCTATATATGCTTGGGTTGTTTGTGCGCTCACACTTATATTCAACCAAGAGAGCCTTAGTGGCACCTCAACTCTTCATCTAGAGAAATCTTGAGGAGATAGTCTAGAGTCCTTCACCGAGAATTCAGCTACTCTCTTTGGTTATATGTTGTGTGTTAGCCTAATAGTTTTTAGGTTGCATAATTATTGTTAATTCCGCATTAGTTTTGTATTTGATTAGCTTGTCACCTATTCACCCCCTCTAGGTGAATTACAATGGTATCAGAACTTGGTGCTCTTGATTTGGGTCTAACAACCTTCAGTTAAAGATTCTCTTTTAGCTAATCACAATATTTATTTATACACACATGGATTTTATGTCACCTCTTATGTTTGACATTCTTAACATCCAAACTTGAAAAGTTTAGATGTCCATGTACCTAAAAGCCTTAGGTATTCATATTTATTTTGCCACTATTAAGGACTCATATTTTATTAATGGCATACTTCTTGAGGCTAATGTAAAAGCCATCCATGCTATAAAGAGTACTCTAAATGATGATTATTTATCTAGAGTTTCTAACTTTGATTCGGCTTTTATAGTATGGAACACTCTTATCTCTCTTGGGGAACAAACTCCAAATGAAAAAAGAGTGATTCAGATGATGGAAGTGTTACTTCCAACATGTGCTATATTGTCCAAGGGGATGACCCCCTTGAGGTAATTTCCGTTTCCAAGTTAGATGAGAAAGTTGAGATGCCATATGATGACCTTGCATTATTTTGCCAACTTCTTAAAAGATATGATTTGTTAAAAATGACAAGAAATTGAAAAATGAAAATGATTTGGTTTTAAAAAAAAGATTCTTTTAAAAATAAATTTAAAATTATTTCAAAAAAATGATTCTTTGAAAAAATAGAATGTTTCCTTATCTTTAAAATTAAATGATATTTGTGAAGGAAACAATTCTTTGAAAAAGCTAATTGTTTTAAAAAAAAGGAAAAGATTTCTGTAAAGAAAAATAATTTTGACTCTCATTCTTGTTATGTCTCTCTTGCTAATAATGTTGCATTCTCTTTTGATAAAAATAAGATCATGTTTTGAAAAAGAGAATTGATTTTTGGGCTCCATTTTGAGCCAATGTGTATTTAACCACTCTAAATTGAAATCTTTGTGTCACAAGAAACAAGTTCCACATACTCATACACACCCTACACGACATATATCACATGCACATCATGATCACACCCACACATATATGTATGCTAAAGCGTACACATGTAAACATTGTGGCCGCAAAGGCCATCTTATAAAAGTTTGTTTTGATAGAATAAATCAATTAATTTTGCTAATAAAAATATTTTGGTTCCTTATAATGCTAACCCCCATGGACCCAAAAAGAAAATATGCTTACCAAAATTCTCACCTCTTGTGTTTGATGTAGGTGTGGACTCTAACAAAATGTGAGAGGGTTGGTGCCTTGGTGGTAGATGCATAGTGGGAGGACCAACTCGTTTTGGAGAAAGAAATTGGCTACATCAATTTTGATAACCATTTCATCCTCCACTTTAAAATATTTTAAATTAATTATATGCTAGTGTAGTAGCCTAGACTTAATCTTATATTTTATTTTGTGCTTAATGTTGAGTTGATTGGTTGTTAATTTTGCATGTATTTTTGCAAAACTTTCAATGAATTTACATGCCTATTTCTTTTGGATTGATTTATGTTTTTGTATGCTTTAGTTAAAGCATATATTAATTTAAATGTCTATATCATGTTCATATGCATACATGCTTTACATGCTCCATTCTTTTTATGTACTCATTTATTAGTTTAATTGTACATTGTATGTCCTAGTTTTGATGATTCATGCATAACTATATATATATATATATATATATATATATATATATATATATATATATATATATATATATATATATATCTGTTTTTGAGAAAAAGATTTTCGTATGAATTTTTGTTTTTGAGTCTTATTGTTTATTTTCATGAATATTCTATTCACATGATTCTTGTACATTCACTTTTATAGTTACTCATGATTTTGTTTTCATGAATATATTTTTGAACTTTACAAATTTTAAGTGACTTGTGTGATATACATGTTTCATGAGATATATGACTTGGTTTCATATTTTAAAGAATTTTTAACTAGTTTTTCAAAATCTATTTTTAAATAGTTATTTATTCTTCACTTCGTAGTGTTTTTAATCTAAAATTATGTTCAAATCTTATTTTTGAAAACTTCTTCCCTTTAAGGGCGATTATTGGACGACCATGCCTCGTGTGCCTTATTGAATAGCTTTTTAACATGTGCATGATAAAGGTGGATTGATATTAGTTATACACATGATCTTCATGTTATTTTATTTTGTATACTCATATTTATTTTCTATATATGTATGCATCAAATTTCAAGTGGTATTTCCATGTTCATACATATATATGATTTAGATTGTACTTATTTTATAATATCCATACATTTTTAAAAGTACAAACTGTTTATACTAAGCTTGACTTAATTCTAAATGTTAATTGGTATCTTTACATGCTTATGCATTGATTTTAATTAGTATTTTTTTGTATCAAAATGTACTTCATGTTTCACTTTCAATTGATATCAAAATTTACTATTGGTATCTTAATAATTTCGTTTATCTACAAGTAGTATCAACATTTATTTTGTCAATTACTATTTGATTTCAATTGACATCAAAATTTATTTTGTTGACTTTAAGAAATTTCAAAATTTGTTTTAAAAGTGTTATCAAAATTTTCTTAAAAGTTTGTTTGATATGTATTGCTTATATGTAAGGGGATCTTAATATCTTCTCTATATATAGAATCTTATTGAGTGTATTTTATATACTGAGGAGTTTGACCTCTCTTTTTTAAGTGGTACACGTGTGTAGTGGGGGCTTAACATCTCTGTCTATATATTGTATACTATGCTTATGTGGGTTAGGGTCTAGTCATCCCTTCTCCATGTAATGTATGTATGCAGGGGGAGCTTACTTATCGTCTCTCCTCTTCATGAATGTATGTCGCATATACCTCTTATTGTTTGTTTGTCTACACCCCTTGGTTGATGAATTGACCCCATGGTTAATGAAGGCAACAAGGGGGAGAAGAATTTAGAGAGTTTATATATGCATGTTTATATTTGTTGTTTATACATATATGTTTGTTTAGTTTATGAGCTTTCATTGAATATCCTTCTTATTTATTTGCTATGCATTGGTTAAGGGGTAGCATCTATGAAGCTTATCTTTAATCCATGCATATATAACTCTATGAGTTTTGTCATCATCAAAAAGGGGGAGATTATTGGTCTAAAGACCCATCACTTTAGTTTTGATGATGATTAACTCATGTGGTTATAGTACTAATAATTTTGTGCTAATTAAGTTTCAGATATTTTATCAAGATCTTAGTCAGTGTTTAGCTTCAACAAAAGATTTGAAGTCAAGTTTTGAAACCAGCACGTGTTGATTAAGAGCTCGGCTTCAAGATCGCATCAAGCACTCAAGAAGAGTCTATCTCTTTGAATCAAAGGTTTGGATCAAGTCAAGATGAAGAGAAAATTCTTAAGAGAAGATTTTCAAGAATTGTGTCGAGCTTGTAAGTGTTAAGATTTTATTTTTAGATAAAATATATAGGATAGGTTAGTTGTGGATTGCTTAAGCTTATATACACACACAAAAAATATTTCAAAACATTTCATGATAAATAGTTTTGATTTTTAGAAAATACCATTTTCGTTTTGATCTTCAAAGTACACATCTTTATGTTTCATGATTAGATTTCATCAAAATAAATTTACATGATTTATATGTGTATTGGATTTCATTCATACACATTGTTACTTCTTAATGTTTAGAAAAATTTATTTGTTGTTTCTATATCATGTGTTTAAGTTTTGTATTTATCAAAACTTATTTTAAGCTTATTGTTAAAAGCATAGATATTTCATCTTATATGTGTATTGAATTATATCCATACACACTATACTTCAAAAGTGTTTAAAATATATTATTTTTGTATTTGAACAAGTTTTAAAAAAAATCCGATTTTCATTTTAGAAGTTTGGTTTTGAAAAATACGGATTTTAGTTTAAGGTTAAACTTCTATATCACAAAATAGTTCAATTTGTTTGTAATATGTGTTGAGTTTTGATCACACATATTTGTACTTCAAAGTATTTTGATGAACTTGTTTTGTGGATTTTTATGGGATTTAAATAAAATTTTTGGATTTTAAAAAGATCAAGTTTTAATTCCTGAATACCCTGACATAGGCTTCTGGTAGTCGATCGACTGATCCACCGAACCAGATTTCACTCGACCGATGTGCACAAGACATACACAAAGCCCTAGCTTGAGGGCTGGTCGTCCAGACGGTCGACCGATCCAGAGAGTTTGCTCTCTGGATCTGGCCCTGGTTGACCGAGCGGTCGACCGGCCAGAGAGCAGTCTCTATGGTTCTTGCCTCGATCGACCAGGCGGTCGACCGATAGGTGAAGACCTGGGTATGGTCGACTGAGAGGTTGACCGGCAATCCTAACAGTCTAAAAAATGGCCGTTGGCTGATCGACCGATATGCCATCTGGCCCCCGCGGTTAGTTTTTTGATGGCTTATAAAAGGGGTGTTTGGGGCCAGATTTTGGTTAAGATTTTTAGGCTGTTTTCTAGAGTTCTTTTCTAGAGTTTCTAAGCAAGTTTTTAGAGCTTCATTTTCATATCTAAAAAAGAGTTTTCAAGAGTAAATCTCTTGTGTTTTCAAAAGTGTTTTCTTGATATTTTTCACCTCCAAATCTGCCTTTATTTTCTCACACAAGCTTGTGCCATCTAGTGCTGTATCAATCTTCTAGGGATCCTTATTTGTGAGAGTGTTTTTGTGATCAAGAGAAGTGATCACAAGTGTTCCACGTCCTTGTATTGAAAATTTGTAGAGGTGCGACCTTGGCAAGCTAGTGTGCTTGCGTGTGTTGTTCTTTTACGGGAGCAAGTGAGAGACTTGCGGGTTCAAGAGTTCTTGAGGGAGCTCGTTGTAAGTGTTACGACACCGAGTGATCTTGTGGGATCGATTCTAGTGGAAATCCTTCATAGTGTTGAAGGCGGGGATGTAGAGTAAGTATGTTCGAACCTCGAAACAATTCTATCGTATTTGCGATTGCTCATCTCTCTCTAAACTCACTTGTGTTTTATATCTTGCATGTCATTATTGTTCATATCTCTATATTCTTGATACATATTGTGCTCTATTGATATATATACTTGGGTTGTTTATATGCTCACACTTGTAATCAATCAAAAGAGCCTTAGTGGCACCTCAACTCTTAGTTTAGAGGAATCTTGAGGAGATAGTTCAGAGCCCTTCACTGAGAATTCGGCTATACTCTTTGGTTATATACATTGTGTGTTAGCCTAATAATTTATAGGTTGCATAATTAGTGTCAATTTTATATTAGTTTTGTATTTGATTAGTTGGTCACCTATTCACCCCCTTTAGGTGAATTACAGGAGAGTTTCCTCATTTCTATCATTTATTGTGTTGATCAAATGACTTATTTGTCTTTCTAGCCTTTTGATGGACTAGGTAAAAGAATTTTTGTTTTAAATCATGTCTTCTATACTCTTTTCTAAGTCAATAAATTCTTCTTGTTGTGGTTGGACTTTAGAAATGAAGTAAGGATCTTATATTTGAAAATTTTGAAGGAGCAGTGAGTCCACCAAGTTTTGAAATTGACGTGCGGTCTCGCGTAAGGCTTCTATACTCTCGTTTATATTTTTTTCTATAGGTTGATCTTGATATAGAGTACAAGAAGGTGAATGTTGGTAAGGTTATTGATAATATAACTCGGGAAAGTTGTATCGCCACTGACTCGGTGAAGAGTGGAGATGATAATTCCAATTTTATTCATTATACTAGGACTGGGGCTTATGTTGATTCGGATAAAACTAGTGCAGCATACTTGATTGCTTAAAATTATGAAATATCGGGTTGGAGATATCCGAGTCAAAAGAGGTCAGGGTGAAATATGGATTCATATTAAAGTTGAAAATTTTGTGGTTATAATCTATTTTCAAAAAAAAAAAGATAAAAACAAAAACAAACAAACAAATAAAGATAAACAAAAATCTTGCTTATGTTAGGGTAGATCTTAGATGTAAATGACTCCTAAACTGGTTGACTATTCAGGAGAGGTATATTGCAGTAGAATGACCACAGGTTAATCAGCTTGGTAGGGGCAAAGCTCAGTGGGAGGTATCTGTGTAAAGCAACGGGTCTTAATTACGTCAAATCACTGATTTTTTAGGATATTTTCTCTTAATCTCCAACCTTAAATACCGATTTGACCAGAGTCAAACTCTAACAACTATATATGTTTTCTTCCGAGGCCAATCTCCTATTGAGTCCGAGAAGTCGCTAGGGTCAACGTCTACTCAGTTTTCGTTAGGTTGGGTTAGTGAGTGCAATGAAGATGGTTTTTTAGGTTAAGAAAAGGTAATGACTTATCCACTTTATATTGGTTAATGGGTTATGCCCTTAATCGTTTTAGTGCGAGTGTACAAATATATGGTAGAAAGCAATGCTTAAGCAATATAAATAACTCAAAAGTCTTCCTATATTAAATACCATGCACACGTACCTTTGCTCCAGTACTCTTCAACAGTAATAAAAATGTAACAAATTAAACAAATGCCTAGAGTGTAATGTCTAACCTTTTTTTAGCATTTAATAACAACCACGTTACCGTTGAATTTAGAAAAATGTACAGAGTAGGTTTAACAGTGAAATAAATAACTGCAGAAAGCTAATCTCTAAAATTTTTAAGTAACCTGCATGAAAGCATATTAGTAGTCCTCACTCTACAGTCGCGGAGACGCGGCTTTTACCACGTTGGCGCGGCAATGTAGAGGGCTATGGTGCTCTGCCTTCTTGGGCAGAGTCACAGAGTGGCACTATATCCATTGCAGTAGTTATTTTTCTAAATTTGGTCTCTGCACACAGAAACAGAGAAAAAAGTTAACCAATTAGTAAAATAAAAAGAATTGTCGTCCCTCCCCGGCAATGACGCCAAAATTTGATCGAGGTGAAACCTGGATAGAAAAACAGAGTTTAGAATTGATAGATTAAGATGTGCTAAGTTTCTCAATACTACCGCTATACCAAGTGACTTTACGGGTCGAGATCCACAAGGAGAGATTGCACTAGAAGTATTTGGTATTCTTTCTAATTTACTAAACCCGACTAAAAATTTTCTTCTTAGTTTTGAAAGATGAAAAGAAAAGAAAATTGAGTTAAGTTAGAGCAGCAGAAATTAAAGAGAAAGATAATTTTGATAAGAAAAGAAAAAAAAGAACTAAGCTAAAGGAGAAAGAATCAAAGGAAATCAGAAGGAGGAAATGTTGATATTTTAAAAATGTTTCTACACTAAGAAATTAGAAGAAATAAAGTAAGAAAAATTACTTACGTCTTTTAGCTGGTCACTTACCTTGGATCGTCGGCGACGGTTTTACCTTGATTCAAAGGCAATCAGCGCATAACCTATAAGATCGATTCAGTTCTTGTCCATATTACATCATCAAGACTTCAATGAGTAAGTATGAAATGATACAAATATTAAAAGGAGGAACCCATCGTCATAAGCTAACGGTGGCACTTCCGATGCTATTTGACTTACTTGGATTGCAATCAATACCAAAAAAATGAAGTAAAAAAGAAGAAAAAATAAATAAAAAATAAACTTCGATTAAATGGAAAAACGATAAAAGAAAAGAAGAAGATTACACTGGTGTCACTCTCAATACAATTCTTCCTCTCATTCTCTCATGAATCTCTTCTCTAATCTAAGTTTACAAATAGACATAAAATTACATTAAAAAAAAGAAAAATCCTAAGCTAAACTAAAGCATAAGCCTAATCCTAGCTCTCTACCAGTAGTGCCTTCTGAATTTGCAGTATTTATAGCTGAAATGGACTGGGAAGAACGAAAATAAGGGAGCATTTTGCTCCCCCAATAACCACAATTAAGCTGCAAAAACAAGGCAAAAGCCAGTTTCTGCGGCCTAGATCAGGCCATTGAGCCAAATCTAAGGGCGCGTGATCTTGATTCTTCTGATGTCTTCTTTTATCCAATTAGTTTTTCAGTTTGAGCTCTAGATTTAGCAATATTCCCATTAATCTTCAAGCTAACCAAATAGATCTGTAGAAATTCGATTTAATTGGTATTTATTTGGCATTATCTTCTCTCCCTCCATTAATAACCACCTGCACAAATCAAACATTAAGATAATCTAAATAACAGAGTTTATTGCACAATAATGTGAGAATGTAGTAATAAATTATGTAATATTCATTTACAATTAGCTGCACTTACAACCACATTGAGTCCTTGCCCTAACAGCTCAGACCGATACAGAGTCACTCCTAAATGATGAAAGCGCTCCTGATGGTCGCTCTTACAACCTATATCGAGTCTTCACCCTGACGGATCAGACCTATACGGAGTCACTTCTGAATGACAGAAGTGCTCCTGGTGGTCGCTTTTACAGGCTATCAGGTCCTGACCCTGACGGCTCAGACCTACAATGAGGTTCTCCTGAAAGACCGAAGTCCTCTTGGTCGCTCCGACAGCCTCTACTGGGTTCTCACCCTGATGGCTACACCTAACTTACATTGAACTCTCGCCCTGACGACTAAAAGGCACTGCGGAGACATTAAAATGAATCACCCAGGGGCCAAACTCTGACAACTATCAAGTCAGTCTACAACTGTCGACTCCGCATCCTAACTCTCACTCCCTCGGAGTACAAGAAGATGCTCTGACTGCCAGGTGAAGTGGTCATGCTGGAGGATGGGGCTTCCACAACTATCAAGTCATTTTGACAACTGTTGACTCCGTGTCCTCCCTTCACTCTCTCAGAGTAGAAGAAGATGCTCTGACTACTTGATGAAGCATCACGCCGAATGATGGGCCTCCCACAACTATCAGATCATTCCGACAACTGTTGACTCTGCTTCCTAACTCTCACTCTCTCAAAGTACAGGAAAATGCTCCGACTACTTGGTGAAGGGTCAAGCTGGAGGATGGGGCTCCCACAACTGTCAGGTTATTCCGACAATTGTCTACACCATGTCCTAACTCTCACTCCCTCAGAGTACAAGAAGACACCCCGACTATCATTTAAAGGTCATACTAGAGGTGGGATTAGTCCGCCTCACTCAAAGATGGAAGAGACAGAAGGGGCATCTGTGGTGGTTGGATCTGACCCTCATCAAGATCGCGACACATGTCCCACCTTCTGGGAGCATCACTTCTCTGCCAGCAGGCCCAGCTCACATACAAGTCCAACATGGACCCAGGAAGAAAGCCTCAAGAACAAGGGCCCAAGAAGAAAGCCTCAGGCCTCGCTCGAGCCCACATCTGATCAGCTATCACTCTTCCGGATCAACTACTCAACTGGAGTTGGGCAATTCTCTGGGACGCCAATAATCAATACAAAGATCCTTTTCGATCAGTACAAGGATTCTTCCTGAAGCTACCCAAGGCTCCAACATAAAGACCCTCCGAAGCCTGCTACTCTTGCGCTGCTTATAACGGATGGCACGATTCCCGCGATTCGCGGATCCAACTACGCTGCCACATCACTCATACGTTCTAAACGTTATAACGTCCCTATATCAATGCGTGCTGTTATGGATAGTGGCGAATGTATCTGCATGGCAATCCCAACAATCAAGCGGCGCGATTTGAGCAGTTACAAGAGACCTAACATGAAAATCATGCAATTATGTAGATTCGAAATATCCGCACCCACAACGACACCTCGGCGGGTATAAATACATCTCCTTTTTCATCGAGAAAGGAGTTGGCTTCTGATTATTACATCAAGCCTCAGAAATTATAATCGCGGCATTACTCTGTAGAATTCAAAATCCTTTAACATTATAGTGAATTATCTCCCTGTCTCGTAGTTTTTTTCCTTTTGGGTTTTTCACGTAAGTTCTTTATTGTTTGCGATTGCTTATATCTGATGCACTCACTTACAATTCGTGGTGTGGAGAAATTCTCCGAAAATTTTCCTCCACAACAAGGTTCTGCATTGTTCCATAAAGCGACGAGCCAAGTTATGGCTGCATTTGAAATGTTGAAGTTATTTTGTATCTGAATGCTTAGTTTCCAAGGGACATCAGCGAAAGATTTTAACATTGTCTGTAAAATTCATCATCTGATTTGCACCCTCATATCTCTCCTCTTCAAGCTTGCTCCCCTTTTAAACCATAGTCTGGCATCTGGATTCATTTCTTTACTTGGAAGGCATGTTAATTGGTTGGTGAAAGGGTCAAGCAGTTGTGCATTCATGAGCCATAATCTGTAATCTGTCAGATTGGCTAGTGGATGGGTGCTGAATTTCGCCTGCTTGTTCATGAAGCCGAATCTCTGATGTCCATTATTGCCATTGCTCTCTCTTCAGGTTTGCACTCTGTTTCCGTCAAGACATTTTCCTGCTCAATATTGCTGCAAGAGTGGCAGACTCAATTTCTGCTGAAATTATCGCTAATCGAAGAATAGTTGGATCCAGTTTTGATTCTATACTTGATTCCTGAAATAGTAAACTTGAAACTCAACTATCGCTAACCTCAAGTTCTGGAAGAAATTAGACCTAATCACTAAGGATCCGGATTAAGTAAAATTCAGTACCATTTCTTGTACCAAATATTGGTAGCCTAAAGTTATTTACACAATTTATGTATAGTTCCTTTCACAAGCATGGTCATAAGCAGGAAGCTGTCTGGTGCTTATGGGACCAACACAGTTCATTCATTGGCTTCTTGTTATCTACAAGACCAGCAGAAGGTTGCAAACATTCATTGATATATTCACTGACATGTTGTGTTTAAAAAGTGTTCACAAATTCCCACATCTTTATACTCTTGGTGCCCACTCTAAGATTGTCCTTGCTTCATTGAGGGGATCATCTCAAAAAGCCAGGCCAGAGAGAGACAGTTCATGCCACTTCATCCTGTGTGTGGCACCACACACACACACACACACATAATATACACACACTTTTGTCGTTCCAGAAGAATTCAAGGCCGAATCCTTCCCACTCAAATACATCCCTATGACATCTGAATGCATGGTCCATTCCATTGAAGATGATCTACATTATTTCAAGTGACTAAAAATAAAAAATCATGTATTTATACTTTTACTCATCGATCAAATAGGTGCAAAATGGACGGCAAAATAGCACATTGCTTAGATCTACATATTTAGATATACAAATACTTGACCCGTCTATTTCTTAATGATCTAAACACTTAAAAAGCCTCACACACCAGTGTTTGTTAGATTTCAAACATTCTACATCATTAAACTAACCAACTCATTATTTCGGCCGTCTATTTTTTGTCTACTTGATGGATGAGAAAAAAGTATTCAAAATACATGATTTCTGATTTGTCATTACTTGAAATAATATAGGTCAACTTCAACGGAGTGGATCTTACATACAGATGTCGAACGATTGTATTTGAGTGGCAATGATTCGGTCTCGAATCCTTCCGGAAGACACAAGTCTATCTGAGAGAGAGAAAGAGAGAGCGGGGGGGTGTTAAGGTAAAATGTAGATTTTATACATAATGATTCATGGAGGAATTCTGGTGCTTGAACCATTGACATAGTCATCGATAGTCATGAGATATGTTCAACTAGTTAAATTTCATCTCTCTCTTGATCAACTCTGAAATACAAACATTTTTCTCAGGTGGCAGGGAAAACTTGATCGATGTTTTTATGAGCATTAACATTTCTCAAGATCTTGTTACTTTGAACATGCTAGATATGATAGTAATGTTGGGATTTGTGCGAACAGATAGTCCCACATCGGCTAGACATGGGGATGGTCCTGAGCATACAAGGATTTGAGCTACTCCACCTTGAAGGCTAGTATTTTAGGATGATACCCCAAGTCCTTACAAGTGGTATCAGAGACATGCCATGTACTTAATCGTGTGTGTGAGTGGTGTTTGATCCCCTCAGAGTGCAAAGGGGCGAATGCTAGCAGAAGGCGCGGTAAAAGGCCCATGTAAAGCTAGTTGACTCTCGAAGATTTGCAGTAGTACTCCTGCACCACGTAAGGCATGTCGTCATCAACGCGGAGAAGAAGAGTTATAAGGCTGCAATCCTGCTTCATGTAAGGCGTGTGATTCAACGCAGTGAAGATGATCTCAATCTCAATAGAGCATATATTTTTTAGGTGTGAAGATGATTTTTCAGGTGCGAAGATGAGCTTACATGGAGACTTTTTATTCGCGAGGGGATTGTTGGTATTTGTGCGAACAAATGTCCCACATCGGCTAGACATGGTCTTAAGTATATAAGAATTTGGGAAATTATTCCACTTAGAATGCTAGTCTTTTGGGATGGTGTCCCAAATTATTACAAGTAAGACCTATTGTTGTGATCTATCACCCATTAAACAATAGAGAAACACCGAATTGACGGCTCGGCAACAGAAACTTTAGAGTGAATCTACCTCTAGCAAGGAAAAAACTAATCACCATAAGAACCAAAGAACACAAGATTTAACTTGGTTCGGCAATGTGCCTACGTCTATGGGGAGGAGGGGAGAAATCTTTATTAAAAATAGAGAAGAAAATATAAGAGTTACAAATCTCTCTCTCTCTCTCTCTCTCTCTCTCTCTCTCTCTCTCTCTCACATGACTCTTAATGGTGAAAATCAAATTCCTCTTGACTTTTCTTGACACACCTTTAAAAGAACCAACCCCAAGGAGTTTATATAGGTCCTAGGATAATTTTTGTCCAACCCAAACTTCATCAATCCAATCAGCACTGCCTCAGAGAAAGAATGAAACTCAAGTCAAATCCAACTGGGAAAAAATCGTAAAAAGAAAATGCCAGATCCCGGCATTAGTCGATTAAGGCCAAATATTAGTCGACTAATACCAATTATTAGTCGACTATACCAAATAATTAGTCGACTACTGTAACACAATTCGAGAACCCAACTCTCTATTTGTAAGGCATAGTCGACTACACCCAAGTATTAGTCAACTAGCCTAAACCTAGTCGCCTAATAAGACCTATTAGTCAACTAATAACATGCACAAAGCATGTCCATATCCATGCTTGATCTATGAATCTTGTAACACCTCCACCTAAAACTGAATTCTTCTCTAATGAATATGAGGCACTCAAAATACTAACAATCTCCACCTTGACTCATATTCATTGAGTCCCTCCGTAGATATTGACCTTCGCTTTATTCACCTTGCTTTCTCTTCCCTTTTGTAGCTTCACATGGCTCCCTCCCAAGAGCCTGTTCTCCACTTTATCTTTGGAGAACTTTGACGAAGTTCAGAGATGCTATGAACTTCTCCACTGGGATGGTCTTCATCATCATATCCGCTGGATTCTTCTTCGTGCTGATTTTTTATCAAATCATCACCTTATCATCCATGACCCACTAACGTATCTTGTGATACCTCATATCAATTTGCTTCGTCCGCTTATGATATATGTGATCTAAAAGAGAGATGAATCACACTCTGACTGTCGCAATGAACCCGAATTGAATCTTGTATGATCTGAATGTCTCAACCATTTCTCTCAACCATAAAGCTTCCTTTTATGCCTCAATTGTAGTCATGTTCTCTGTTTATGTCGTTGAAAGAGCAACTGTATCTTGCAACTCTGCTTTCCAACAATGAGGCACTCAGCTACTATGAACACATAGCGCATCGTAAATATTTGCTGATTAAGATCTCCTGCATAATCTGCATCAATATAGCCTTGTAATACCCTAGGATTCCTGTTTCCAATCTCTTAAACACCTAGCCTAGTCTTGCAGTCCCTGGCAGATATCATAGCACCTACTTCACTGTTTTCCAATATTGCTTTTTGGATTTGATATGAACCGAC
Source organism: Agave tequilana (assembly GCA_038442645.1). Taxonomy (NCBI): domain Eukaryota; kingdom Viridiplantae; phylum Streptophyta; class Magnoliopsida; order Asparagales; family Asparagaceae; genus Agave; species Agave tequilana. The sequence continues at coordinate 49,511 of JAVJIF010000670.1, forward strand.
TTACTGTACTAACTGCATAGGTTAAGTCAGGCCTAGTGCAGATCATAGCATATATGAGTGAGCTCACCGCACTAGTATATAGTACTCGAGATATCTGATCCTCCTCTTTTTCAGAGATTGTGGACACTCCTAGGACGATAATTTAAAGTGACTTGCCAATGAGTGGTGATTAGTTTTACTTATGTCAAGTTAAATATTTCCAACACTTGAGAACATAGTTCTCCAGGGATAGGCAAAGTCTGCCTAAGCCTCTGTCTCGAGTAATTTTTATACCTAAGATCTTCTTGTCTTCTCCCAAATCTTTCATATCAAATTCCTTCTTGAGCTGAGCTTTAAGCTTTTGAACACGTGTCTTGTTTCTCGCAGTAATCAACATATTATTCACATATAATAGCAAATATGTCGGATCATCATTCTACTTGAAATAAAAGCAACTGTCATACTTACATTGGTTATATCTGGCCTTAATCATGAAAGAGTCGAACCGTTTATACCACTGCATGAGAGACTATTTAAGTCCATAGAGGGACTTATTTAGAAGACACATCATGTTTTCTTGATCTTCCTGAATATAACCTTCATGTTGCTTCATGTATATTTTCTCCTCCAGCTCACCGTGAAAAATGTTGTTTTGACATCCATCTTTTCCAACTCTAAATCAAACTGATCTACTATCATAAATAACATCCGAATATAAGTATACTTAACTACATGAGAAAAGATCTTATTGTAACCAATACCCTCCTTCTGAGCATATCCCTTGGCAACTAACATTGTCTTGTACTGCTCATTGTCCTTCTTGCAGAAGACCCATCTGCAACTTATTGTGTTGAACTCCAATGAAAGATTGACTAATGTCCATGTTTGGTTTCTATCCAAAGACTCCATCTCTTGCTCTATATTTGTTATCCACTTTTTGTGATCATCAGCCTCGATCGCCTCCATATAACTACTAGGGTCACCTGTTTCTGTCACTAATCGAATAAGATATGATCATCTTCTCAGTCATACCTTATTGGTGGTATCGTAACTCTGACTCCGCCTCAACGGTCTAGGTTTCTCTTGAGTAGCCTCCTCATTGTCTCCATTTAAATCTGAGGAGTTCTCTTCTGACCCTTTAGGCCTTTTAAGGCTCTCTGAGAACTCAATTCCGTTTTTTTGAGTGTCTGCTGAACTGTTTGAAGTTCCACCTTGCGTTTATCCTCCGTCTTTGACTTTTCTTCCAACATTAATTCTTTATCAAAGACCACATCTCTTCTGGTAAAAGAGCTCCTTTTCTTGGGATCCCAAAGTCTGAAACCTTTGACTCTTTTGGAGAACCCGATGAAAATACACTTCTTATATTTGGACTCTAGTTTGTTCTTTTTCTGACTATCAACCAAAATATACATCAGGCAACCGAAAATTCGTAAGCTTGAACAGTCCACAGACTCTCCTCTTCATATCTTCTCTGGGATCTGAGACCAATAGCTGTTGATGATGACATGTTTACTAAATGACTCGTATGATTCACCGCCTCTACCTAAAATCCTTTTGACATGTCAGCCTGTAATCTGATACTACAGGAACGCTCTGTAAGTGTCCGATTCATGTGCTCTGCTACTCCATTCTGTTCTAATCATCCTGAAATACTTAGCAGGTGTTTGATGCCCTTGCTTGCTAAGTAATCTTTGAATTCTTTGGAGGTATACTCGCCTCCATTTTCAGACCTCAAGACCTTTACGTTTCTCTCCGTCTGATTTTTCACTATAGTTTTTCACTCCTTGAACTTCTGAAATACTTCTGATTTCTACTTCAAGAAGTATACTCAAAATTTTTTGGAGGCATCATCTATGAAAATAACATAGTACCTAACATCCTCAATGGATGCTACTAGCAAAGGCCCCACACATCCATGTATATAAGATCTAACAAGCTCTTTATCTTGTGCTGTGATGTAGAGAAAGCTACTCTACGTTGCCTACCCATAATGCAAAATTTATAAAGATTGAGTTTGCAATATGTAATACTTGGTAGAGCACTCCTTTTGTATATGGCTTGAAGACCTCGCTCGTCATGTGTCCAGAATGCATGTGCCAAAATTTTATAGTATCTTCCTTCTCTGTTACTGTTGAAGCATCACCAACAATAATACTTCATGTCAATGTGTACACGTTTGCTGTCCGTTCTCCTTCGAGAATCGTCATGGAGCCTTTGTAAGTTTGATTCCTCCATCTGGATCTGAACTTGTACCCTCGAGCTTGCAAAGCTCCCAATGAGAGAAGATTCTTCTTCAAATTTGGAACATGACGTACGTTCGTCAGGGTTCAAATTTGTCCATCAAACATCCTCACACGGATGTTGCTGATGCCAATAGTCTTGCACATGGTTGATTAGAGTTCATTAATGCATCATTTTTCACTACCATACTATGCTTTATATAAAAAAATTAGATTTTTATTGCTTTTTCCTCTCTTTTTTCAGGTCCAACATTAATGGAGATGAAGGCCCATCAACAATGATTTTTTTAAGGAAATTAAAGGATTAATTTAGAAGCCCAAAGAAGAAGCCCATATCTGGATCCATCCACGAATATTCCCCACATTATAGAAGGTCCAGCAAGGCACATGAAGAATAATAGAATGTCAGAAGAATTCACTGGCACAACGGCCAAGATTCTGCCACGGAAACACGGCTTTGGCCGTGGATCCGCGGCAATCCTCTGGCCATTAATCCAGTGATTAATCCCACGGCTGAGATTGGAAGGTCTCGTCTCCTGGAGCCTATAAATAGACCCTTAGGGCCTCTGTAATCGGGGAGGAGAGAAGAGCATTGTATTTTTGGGAAAATTATTGAGATTTTCTCTAGGTTTTTCTTTAGAGTTTATTGTAATTTTCTTTCTCCTTCTAGAATCCAGCAAAGAGAGAGAAAGAGAGAGAGAGAGAGAGAGAGAGAGAGAGAAATCTTGTAATTAGAGTAGGTGACAACTCAATGCAAGAATTGATCTTTCTTTTTTTCCATCTTTTCTTATTCTAGTGCATTATTTTCTTCAAGATTTTACTACTTTTGCATTTGCCTTTTATAATGGATTGTTGTTTGATCTTTACTTTCATGTCTAGCTAACTTCCTAACATGACTAACTAACCTCCAACTTTGCTAACTACTAACTCTTGGGTGATTGATAACTCATGTGAATTATTGGATGCTTTATTGTAGTCTTGCAATTTTCAAGTCTCTCTTATCCTCAATGAAGATGAGTTATTTTTGATTCTTAGCAAATGCTTGTTCCCCTTCCATATGATTCATGTGAGCCTCATTTAGAGCCTTGTCTTTAGAACAAGTGCCTTGATGGAACATGAAGATGGAGCACTTAACTATGCTTATGACTAATAGTACAATTTTCTTATTTCATGCTAGCTTAAATATAGCTCTGATGGACTAATGAATCTTGTATTTTTCCTTCTTAGCATATCTTTGAGTGACTATCTTTGTTCCATCACTAAAAATCTATCTCGGGAGCCAATGAATCAATGAGGTAACTAGTCAAGCCGAGAAGATAACTCATCCTCTACATGGGACAATACATTGACTAAACAAGTAAGACAAATCTTTGCCGATGAATCAATATGAGACATGCATCACCCTATGAGATTAGTAAGTTAGTAAATTAGAGTGTTAGTTAGTCATGATTTCTCTTCCTATAGTACTTCAAAGTTTCTTTTATTAAAACGTTCTCTTTTCAAAATACATCCATTCTTATTTCATCTTTCTTTCCATCCTTTTCCTTTTTCTTCTACAAAACCCACAAAGAATTTTTCATTCACTTTCTCCATCATTTTGTTTTTTTTAAAACAAAGAAGGACTTTCGTTTTTCTTCTTAAAAAAAATCTCAATATATAAAAAACCGTGAATGCTTCTATCGCTAACTCTCCCTGTGGAATCGACCCATAATAGCTTATGCTATGAGGGTGATTCGGAAGGAGTATAGTAAACCTACAAATACATTTGGAGCTTTTGAACATCAACACACGAACATCAAAGGTTTACTCTAAACCCTCTCTCTGAATACTAGTAAAACTCCCAATTCCGAATAAATTTTTGGCGCTGTTGCCGGGGAGAGTAACAGTTTTTATTTGAGTTTTTAGAACTAAAACGAATTTTTCTTCTCTGTTGCAGGTTACAGGTTGGGGAAACAGAAAACAAAGACTTGCTATAACATATAAGTGGTCTTGGGCCTCTGCTCTAGAAAGCAGAGACCAAGTACCCTCTGAATTGCCGCGCTTTCTCGGCTTTTGCCGCGGAACCGCGGCAAAGAAGAGTTCACTACTAACTGGTTTTGTGCAGGGTTGCTTGCTTTGCAAGAACATAGCTTGCTGCAAATTTTATTTCTTGTATGCTATCACCAGGAGCCTGCTAATAACTCAACAGTAAAACATTTGTTGAAAATTTTAAAAATTGATTAGACGTTTGCATTTTAAGCACGTGTCTTTTCAATTCATTTACTTTACTGTTGAAGAGTGCTGGAGCAAGGTACGTTCGCATTGCATTTAGAATAAGACTCACCTCTTGGTTGATTTACATCGCTTTGAGTGAATCTTGTTTGCATATATTGTACACTTGCACAAATTGATCTTAAGGGCACCACCCAATAACAAGATAAGGTGGGGATTTCATCACCCTTCCTTGGCCCAAAAATCATAATCCAAGCACTCATAATCCCAACCTCTTTAATAAAAATTCATAGACGTTGGCCCCTAGGGACATCCGGACTCATTAAGAGATCAGCTGAAGTTGGAAATTGTTTTTGATTCATACTCCAGTCAAATCAGTGTCTAAGGTTGGGGATTAAGAGGTTACGCCTCGAAGATACCGTGGTTTGGCGTAATTAAGGCTCATTGCTTACGCACAGATACCTCCCACCGTATTTTGCCCCTACCTGGCTAATTAACTGTGGTCTGACTCGAGCAATAACCTCCTTCGGTTCATCGAACAGGTAGGAGTCGTCTAGGTTCAGGCATCCTAGATAGCTTGTGATTACTTTTTCTTTTCTTTTTTGTTATTTTCCTTTTTCGCCTGCTTGATCGGTGAACGTTGTCTGTGATTGTGCATGCAAGAGTGGTACCGGGATCCAATTTCTGCAAGAATTGTTAGGATTTCTATACTTGCACAAACACCACCTTCTGACACAATCCCAATTATAGCTAACAATACTTCTCTCCAAGACAAGTTCTACCCTATTCGCACTTCACTTCCTTCATGCATTCTTTTACCTGAGACAAACGGAAATAACTTTGAGCTTAAACCGCAATTCATAAATACACTCCCGAGGTTTTATGGCTTAGAGTCCGAGGACGCATACTTCTTCATTAGTGAGTTTGAAGAAGTATGTTTGATGATGAGAATTCTCCAACTGGGGGAGGACGCTGTTAGATTAAGCTTCATACCCTTCACACTTAAGGATATAGCCAAGAAATGGCTATATAATCTGCCCGCCAGTTCTATCTCTTCATGGGATGATTTTGTCAAAGTCTTTCTTAAGAAGTTCTATCGCATTCATAAGACAGCCCTCATCATAAAAAACATAATGCAGTTTAAGCAAGAATCTAATGAACCATTTTGGAAGTATTTCGAACGGTTTAAAGATTTACTAGCCCAATGTCCTCATCACGGCATAGAAAGTGGCGGCAGTGCCAAATTCTCTATGACGGACTAGACTACCAAACCAAGACACTCCTTGAAACCATATGCCAATGGGAATTTTTGAAAAAAGATGAGAATCAGGGTTGGGACCTCTTTGAAGCTTTAGCAGAAAAAATCATTCAGTAGGAGTCTTGCCTAGAGAAAACTAATCCCACCACTTCCAGAACTGGTATGCATTCGATTGAATCCTCCATAGCTGCCGAGGCGAAGATAACACAATTGATGAAAAGGCTAGAACTGCTCGAAGCTAGGGAACCAAATGCTGTGAATCAGGTCAACCCACCACCTGTGATCAACCCGGGTTGTACCTATTGCCATGCTCTTAACCACCTGTTTGAAGAGTGTCCTGTCTACCAATCTCAAATGTACCCTAAAAATATGAATGCAACATACACCAGACCCAACTACAATTCATACTCCAAAACATACAATCCGGGATGGAGGAACCATCCAAATTTCTCATGTAGTCAGTCTGGTCATGAGCAACCAAGGCAACCATTTCACACCAATATCCTGCTTAGTCTCATCAACCCAGTTTTCACCAGAGTCCAGCAAATTTCCAATCAAGCTTCCAGCCCACATATCAACAACAACAAACACAAAATCATCCAGATAAAAGATTGTCAGATTTGGAAAGAATGATTGAAAACTTATCCAAAAATCAGACCTCAATGATGAACACCCACCATCAGGATATCAACAGGTTAGAGGTTCAGATAGGTCAATTGGCTAACTCTTTGAATGAAAGACAAAAGGAACACTACCAAGTCAGCCATTGCCCAATCCTAAAAACCCCTTCCTATTCATGAAGCTGAAGATATAGGTCCAAGTCAATGCAATACTGTTCATATTTTGAGATCTGGAAAGTGGATAGACAATCAGGTTTTCAATCAACCCAATAAATCAGCATCAGTATCAACACCTCATGTTCTGGTACCACCAACTCAAAATGATCCATCTTCAAGTTCACAACCGTCAACCTCTAAATCCAATGACAAAGACAAGATAAATGAGCAACCATACAAGCCTATTGTACCATTTCCTAATAGGCTAGCAAACCAAAAGATTAATGCTCAAATGGAGAAGATTAGGGAAATGTTTAATCAGGTCCAGATCAATGTACCCCTTCTTGATGCCATACAACAAGTCCAATCATATACCAAGTTCTTAAAAGATATGTGCACCAAGAAAAGGAAAGCAAATGTCCCAAAGAAGGTCTTCCTAGCTTCAAACATAAGTGAGTTGCTAACTGGGCCAATTCCTGTGAAATATAAGGACCCAGGGAGTCCAATCATTTCCTGTATTATAGGACAGACCATGATCAACAGGGCGTTACTTGATCTAGGAGCCAGCATCAATCTTCTTCCTTTCTCTGTGTATTAGCAACTTGGGTTGGGCGACCTCCGTCCAACAAGAGTTACTATACAACTGGCTGATCGATCTGTAAAGATTCCCAAGGGGGATATTACAGATGTTCTAATACGGGTCGGGGAATTCATTTACCCCGTAGACTTCATTGTTCTAGAGACGCAACCCGTACACAATCCTAAAGCCCAGACACCTGTCATTCTAGGACGACCCTTCCTAGCCACTGCAAACGCAATCATCAACTGTAGGAATGGCTCAATGCGTCTAACATTTGGAGATATGACAAAAGAGGTGAATGTTTTCCACCTGGAAAAATAACCTAGAGATTTGGATAATGAGTCATTTGAAGTGAACTTAATCGAGGGATTAACAAGTGAACATGACATGGAGATTGAATATGAGTCCGATAGAGAATTTGAATTGGAGTCTGATGACTTCAACCTTGATCAGATCATTGAGTCCACTGTGAAATGGGCCACAAATGCCACCCTATCCTTCCCTTGCACAAAGAATAATCATTGATAGATCCTGTCCCTTCTTCCGACCTTAAGGTTCTTCCTAACCATCTCAAGTACCAATACCTCGATGAGAAAGAAGCTTGTCCCGTGATCATTGCGTCCCATCTTACGAAACAACAAGAAGAGGATCTTCTTATAGTGTTAAGAGAAATCGAGAAGCCATCGGTTGGACCATGGCTGATATAAAGGGGATTAGTCCTTCCATAGTGCAACACCAGATTCATTTGATGGAGGATGCAAAACCAAAACGTGACCCACAACGTAGACTGAACCCAATCATGCAGGAGGCTGTTAGAGCTGAGATTTGAAGCTGTTAGACAATGGGATTATCTATCCCATATCCGATAGCCAATGGGTAAGTCCAGTCCATGCTGTGCCAAAGAAAGCAGGGTTACCGTGGTAGAAAACGATAAGAAAGAATTGGTACAAACTCGACTTCCTATGAAGATTCGAGTCTGTATTGATTACCGAAAATTGAATACTGCCACGTGTAAAGATCACTTTCCTCTTCCGTTCATAGACCAAATGCTCGAGAGACGGGACATGAGTACTACTGTTTCCTGGATGGATATTCAGGATATAATCAAATCCTTATCGCTCCCGAGGATCAAGACAAAACCACCTTCACCTGTCCCTTTGGAACATTTGCATACCGAAGAATGCCCTTCGGCCTATGCAATGCTCCCGCAACGTTTCAATGTTGTATGCTTAGTCTTTTTTCTGACATGGTGGAGAGATTTTTGGAGATTTTCATGAATGATTTCTCGATTTATGGCGATTCCTTTGAACAATGCTTGCACCATCTTAAGCTAGTTTTACAACGATGCATGGAGAAAAACTTGACACTCAACTGGGAGAAGTGTCACTTTATGGTCAAGCAAGGAATAGTCTTAGGGCATGAAGTTTCAAATAAAGAATTGAGGTTGGTAGATCTAAAGTGAAAGTAATAATAAAGCTCCCTAAGCCAAAATGCTTAAAAGACATTAGATCATTTCTAGAGCACGCTGGTTTCTATAGACGGTTCATTCAGGGGTTTAGCAAAATTGTTAGACCTTGGACAAATCTCTTAGGAAAAGATGTGCCCTTCAAATTTGATGAAGAATGTTTACAAGCTTGGGAGGTGCTTAAGCACAGACTTGTTTCGGCACCGATAATTTCTGCACCAAATTGGACTAGGCTTTTTGAAATCATGTGTGATGCCTCCGATAATGCTATAGGCGCTGTTCTAGGACAACGCATTGATAACAGGCAACACGTGATTTACTATGCTAGTAGGACGCTCAATGAAGCCCAACTAAATTACACAACTACTGAAAAGGAATTTTTAGCTGTTGTGTTTGCGTTGGAGAAATTCCGTCAATACCTACTAGGATCAAGGACAACGATTTTTACTGATCACTCCATCCTTAGATACTTGATGCAAAAGAAGGATGCAAAGGCTAGACTGATTCGATGGATACTTCTTTTGCAAGAGTTTGATTTGAAAATTAAGGACAAAAAGGGTGTTGAGAATGTGGTAGCAGATCACCTTTCACGAATTCCCAATGCACCAACGGAGACAATCCCAATCAATGACAACTTTCCTGACGAACACATTTTCACAATGTGTAAAGAGCCCTGGTATGCTGATATAGCAAACTACCTTGCAAGTGGGCGAACTCCTTCCGATTGGTCAGGTCAGGACAAATACCGCTTTAGGAGTCAAATACGATTTTTCTTTTGGAATGAACCGTATTTATTCAAATATTGTCCTGACCAGATAATTAGAAGGTGTCTTCCTGAGGATGAACATCATAGTGTTTTGACGTTCTGTCACAAGTTAGCTTGCGGTGGACGTTTTAGTCCATGAAAGACTGCTGAAAAAGTTCTTCAGAATGGATTTTACTGGCCCACTCTCTTTAAAGACACATATACTTTCTGCAAGCTCTGTGCCAGATGTCAAATGACGGGTTGAATCACACGTAGAGACATGATGCCCCTTACACCTATCTTGGATTGTGGGGCATTGACTTCATGGGACCCATCCCTCTGTCTTATGGCAACCAATATATTTTGGTGGCTGTAGACTACGTTTCTAAGTGGGCTGAAGCTATTCCAACTAGGACAAATGACAACCAAGTTGTCATCAAGTTTTTACAGAAAAATATCATTTCACGCTTCGGAGCCCCCCGTGCGATAATTAGTAATAACGGGAGTCATTTCTGCAATCGGGCTTTTGAAACCCTTATGCGAAAATACTCTATATCTCATAAATTATCCACGGCCTATCATCCTCAGACGAACGGGTAAGTGGAAGTCACCAACAGACAAATCAAACTAATATTGGAGAAAACTGTTGGACAGAATTGTAAGGACTGGTCCATCAAACTCATTGATGCCCTATGGCTTATAAGACCGCCTACAAGACTGTCCTTGGTATGTCTCCATATCGAGTTGTATTTAGAAAATCATGCCACTTGCCTGTGGAGTTAGAGCACCGAGCTATGTGGGCATTGAAACAGCTGAATTTGGACATGAAAAAAGCCGGTGTTTTGAGAAAATTGCAAATATCCGAATTAGAAGAACTGAGAAACGATGCATATGATAACGCTCGGATTGCAAAATACAGAACTAAGCTCTTCCATAATAAATCAATTCATAGGAAAATTTTGTCTCAGGACAAAAAGTTCTGTTGTATAACTCGAGGCTCCACTTTTTTCCTGGTAAACTGAAAACCAGGTGGTCAGGTCCATACATCGTCCAAAGTGTCTTCCCTCATGGTGCCATTGAAGTTTTTGATCCTAAAAATGGCAACACTTTTACAGTCAACGGTCAATGCCTAAAGCCGTTTTTTACCACAGAGTTTGAGTCACACGATGTTCTCAAACTGGGTCTTTGTGACCCAGTCTACATATGACCACATTATTTGTCAATTTTCCCAGTATCTCCTGTGTATCATTTTAGGACCTCTCCTGTAAATAATAATAAAAATAAAATTAAAAAAGAGAAAAGAAAAAAAATAAATAAAAAATATAGAAGAAAAATAAAAAAATAATAATAATAAATAAAAAAAATGGACTTAGGTGTTAAATAGCACCTAGGACTTTCCTCTCTCCATACACTCCTTTAAATTACCCTAGGGTTGTAAATTCCTAATTCTAACTAGAGTAATTTGGGGATTTTATCTTTCTCAGCTCTTTATAAATACCCTCTACCCCGTCTCTTATTCCTTACCCTAGTTCTCACCCCAGATCTGAAAAGCAAAATGCCAGCGCCGCCCCTCAAATTTTTCTCCCCTCTGCCTCTTCAACAGTGCCGCGTTTCCTCGACCAAAACCTCGCATCCGCGGCAATCTGTGCACCTCTGGAGCGCCGCCAAATTTCTCCTCTGTTGTGGCCCTCTGAAATCTCCAGATCCAGTACCTGTTCATCTGCTTCCACAGCCAATTGCTCTCTGCAATCGATTTTGAGTTTTTCCCCCACATAATCTGGGGGAGGTTTGCGTATATCTTCCCGTTGCTTTATATTCTTAATCATGGCACCGTCAATATTCGCTGAAAAAGATTTTTCTCGAATTCTTAGCGATGTTAACGGATATGGGCATATTTTCTTAGATCGTATTCGTGCTTGGGATTGGTATACTTTGATATATGATAATTCAGATAGAGAAGCTTATTATTGTCCTGAGCTAGTCAAATTGTTCTACACTTCCATAGACTACGCTTCTGTGAACTTTGACACATACCAAATCATGATACATATGCCCACGGAGACATCATTATCACGCTTCCTCTGCTAGAGGAACTCACGCATGTCCCATGTAACCCACATCATAGCGACCCCCTTCCTTTAATTGATTACATGTCTATCATGGGAGCTCGCTGTACAGAGCAAGACAGGGGGCTCAAAGCCAGTACAACGTTTAGAAATGTACATTATGTTGGTCACTGGATTCAACGCAACATTTTAGGACTGGACTACACAACCTCCTTTAACATGCCGGTGCTGCAAATCATACATGACCTCATGACTCGGCAGCACACGATCTGCATTAATAAAATAATCTTCCATAGTCTAATCACAAATTCCTCACGCACACGAGGTGCAAAATACTCACACCAGTTCTGATAACTCGTCTGTGTAGGACTTTCCTACCAGATGAAGTTTTTGACTCATACGAGAGGATATTCATTGCATCAGAGAGGGCCACTAGTGCCTACAGCAGTTGTCTTCATGCAGTCTGGACTCCTAGTGTCCAGTCCGAAGATGCAACAGTTGAGTCCTCTTCAGAGGAACTTTTAGAGGAAGAGGATGAGCCTGCCTTTTGGCAACAGGACCCCTGCTCACTCACTTGCCTTAATGTCTACCATTTGGCGAGGCATGAAGAAGATATTTCGGGGACAAATTAGATTACGCAAACAAGTTGAGGAGCAGACATCTCGTTTAGACCGAATTGAGGAAGGTCTGCGGCGTTCACAGTCAGCCGGACCTAGCACCGCCGCTGGTCCAAACCGAAGGAGAGGGTGACACCTTTTCTTTATCTGTTTCATGCATACATTATCTTGCATACATTGGGGACAATGCATGAGATAGGTATGAGTGAGTAGATACTAACATAGAATTTTTCATTTTCTTTTTAGGATTTTTCATTTTCTTTTATTTTTAGGATAAACTTAAAAAATAAAAAAAAATTAAATATTTTGATCCATTTTTAAAGAATTAAACTTGATCTTAGGAATTACGGATATTCTAAACTAAGATTTCTTAATATAAGTTGAAAAAAGGAGTTTTGTCGGATCTTTAGGTTAAGAAAAAGAATAGAAAAGATAGCTAGATTTTGATTCTTTCCTGAGCATTATATACATTTACATATTGAGGGATTAATCAAAAACTTAGTGATTCTATTTACACATATATATATTGAAAAAAATAATAATAAATAAATATATATATATTAATAAAATAAAAACTGAATCACTAATTAAGCTAGTTAGTTGTGCCTTAAGAAGCATGGCCAGTCACGCCTAAAGGCGGTTAAGTCTTTAGCATTCGTGGCCTAGTTTACTCAAGTCCTTGGACCTTAGGGATGTATCTTCATCTGGTGCCCTAAGACCGGCTGGTTTTGGAGTCATCGGTAAAAGGCTCGCTACATGGGTAAATTAGAAAGCCTAATGAAGCTAAGGAGATGTGAATATAAGAATTAATGAAAAAAAAGAAATAAATAAATAAATAAAAGAAAAAAATATTTGTATATATAAGTAAATAAATGAACTCAAGTCTAAGAAAAATTCCTCATATACATAGATGTATATATGTTAGGCTTGATACAAAATCCAGTTTTCTCTCTGTTCCTTAAAAACTTAACCTAAGTTGAAAAACAAGACTTTAAATGGAAACTTATAAAAAGAAAGACAAGTTTAGGGTAACCCGAAACTGATAGATCAATGAAATTCTTGAAAAACATGGATCATAAAATTTTTTTCTTTTTCACTAACATTTTTCTTTCTTGGATTTTGTGGGTGTAATCCGCTGAAAACCCTCAGGAGACAACACTCCTCCTCTAGGGTAACCTAGAGGTTTAACGGCTTGTTACACGAGCTCAGTGCAATCGTGTCACCTACGAAAATGGTCTAATAATTTAGTTAGGATTTTTTATCTTTTCCTTTTGCTCGGGGACAAGAAAAAGCTAGGTATGGGGTGTGATTGGAGTTCATTAATACATCATTTTTCACTACCATACTATGCTTTATATAAGGAAAAATTAGATTTTTATTGCTTTTTTCTCTCTTTTTTCAGGTCCAACATTAATGGAGATGAAGGCCCATCAACAATGATTTTTTTAAGGGAATTAAATGATTAATTTAGAAGCCTAAAGAAGAAGCCCATATCTGGATCCATCCACGAATATTTCCCACATTCTAGAAGGTCCAACAAGGCACATGAAGAATAACAGAATGTCAGAAGAATTCGCTGGCGCAACGGCCAAGATTCTGCCGCGGAAACGCGGCTTTGCCGTGGATCCGCGGCAATCCTCTGGTCGTTGATCCAGCGATTAATCCCACAGCTGAGATTGGAAGGCCTCGTCTCCTGGAGCCTATAAATAGACCCTTAGGGCCTCTGTAATCGGGGAGGAGAGAAGAGCATTGTATGTTTGGGAAAATTGTTGAGATTTTCTTTAGGTTTTTCTTTAGAGTTTATTGTAATTTTCTTTCTCCTTCTAAAATCCAGCAAAGAGAGAGAGAGAGAGAGAGTGAGTGAGAAATCTTGTAATTAGAGTAGGTGACAACTCAATACAAGAATTGATCTTTCTTTCTTCCATCTTTTCTTATTCTAGTGCATTATTTTCTTCAAGCTTTTACTACTTTTGTATTTGCCTTTTACAATAGATTGTTGTTTGATCTTTACTTTCATGTCTAACTAACTTCCTAACATGACTAACTAACCTCTAACTTTGCTAAATACTAACTCTTAGGTGATTGATAACTCATGTGAATCATTGGATGCTTTATTGTATCTTACAATTTTCAAGACTCTCTTATCCCCAATGAAGATGAGTTACTTTGATTCTTAGCAAATGCTTGTTCCCCTTCCATATAATTCATGTGAGCCTCATTTAGAGCCTTGTCTTTAGAACAAGTGCCTTAATGGAACATAAAGATGGAGCACTTAACTATGCTTATGACTAATAGTACAATTTTCTTATTTCATGCTAGCTTAAGTATAGCTCTGATGGACTAATGAATCTTGTATTTTCCTTCTTAGCATATCTTTGAGTGACTATCCTTGTTCCATCACTGAAAATCTATCTCGGGAGCCAATGAATCAATGAGGCAACTAGTCATGCCGAGAAGATAACTCATCCTCTACATGGGACAATACATTGACTAAATAAGTAAAACAAATCTTTACTGATGAATCAATATGAGGCATGCATCACGCTATGAGATTAGTAAGTTAGTAAATTAGAGTGTTAGTTAGTCATGATTTCTCTTCCTATAGTACTTCAAAGTTTCTTTTATTAAAACGTTCTCTTTTCAAAATACATCCATTCTCATTTCGTCTTTCTTTCCATCCTTTTCCTTTTTCTTCTACAAACCCACAAAGAATTTTTCATTCACTTTCTCCATCATTTTGTTTTTTTAAAACAAAGAAGGACTTTCGTTTTTCTTCTTAAAAAAAAAATCTCAATATATAAAAAACCGTGAATGCTTCTATCGCTAACTCTCCCTGTGGAATCGACCCGTAATAGCTTATGCTACGACGGTGATTCGGAAGGAGTATAGTAAACCTGCAAATACATTTGGAGCTTTTGAACATCAACACACGAACATCAAAGGTTTACTCTAAACCCTCTCTCTGAATACTTGTAAAACTCCCAATTCCGAACAAATTTTTGGCGCCGTTGCCTGGGAGAGTAACGGTTTTTATTTGAGTTTTTAGAATAAAAAGAATTTTTCTTCAATGTTGCAGGTTACAGGTTGGGGAAACAGGAAACAAAGACTTGCAGTAATATATAAGTTGTCTTGGGCCTCTGCTCTAGAAAGCAGTGACCAAGTACCCTCTGAATTGCCGCGTTTTCTCGGCTTTTGCCGCGGAATCGCGGCAAAGAAGAGTTCACTACTAACTGGTTTTGTGCAGGGCTGCTTGCTTTACAAAAACATAGCTTGCTGTAAATTTTATTTCTTGTATGCTATCACCAGGTGCCTGCTAATAACTCAACAGTAAAACATTTGTTGAAAATTTTAAAAATTGATTAGACGTTTGCATTTTAGGCACGTGTCTTTTCAATTCATTTACTTTACTGTTGAAGAGTGCTGGAGCAAGGTACGTTCGCATTGCATTTAGAATAAGACTCACCTCTTGGTTGATTCACATCGCTTTGAGTGAATCTTATTTGCATATATTGTACACTTGTATAAATTGATCTTAAGGGCACCACCCAATAACATGATAAGGTGGGGATTTCATCACCCTTTCTTGACCAAAAATCATAATCTAAGCACTCACAATCCCAAACGTGGGCACTCTCCTATGTGACTCCACGTGTCTATAATTCAGTGGGTGAAAGTTTGGGTCCTAGTTGATCTGGGTGTAGAAAATATCCCTCAACAAGACAAAAGGATTCGCAAAGTCCTTCTCTCTTGACCTATGAAGGCTATGAGCTCACATGCACAGTGATCCAGTGCCAATAATAATTCACTGCCTCTCCATGGCCCCATTTGTCAATGTCAGGGTATGTAGTTGGGTGTACAAAGGTACTATACAAAGTAATGCACATTGTTTAGTACTAAAATCCTAAATAGAAAAATTGATCATATATGCATGAACACATGGACACAAATTTTGAAAGTGCCCTTTTTATGAGAAGATGCAGTGAGAGAGATCTAAAAGCAACAGCTGATGCCTACATTGCACCACAGTTCTCTTTCTTTCTTTCTAGCATATAAAGAGAGATAAAGAAGTTGCAAAACCCAAATGAGCCATGAATAATATTCCTCACTTGGAAACTGTTAAGATTTTTGCTTGCATTATACTGAGATTTTTGGCAGATAAATGCCCATGTGAGCTCTCTGCTCTTGGGTAGGCCAAAGAGGTTTCTTTTATAGATTCTTGTGGAGTTCTCTCAGAATAAAGGAGACACCTTCTCCTTTTTTTTGTGACATTGGTTACCTTTGTCACTTAGTTTGCTCAAGATTTGAGCTAAGGATTTCTTTTCCCCATCTGGGTCTCCTCCATTTTTTGTTGAAATTTCAAGTTTTTGAGCACAATGTTGCTTGGCAATGGGCTCTTGTACCCAGTCATTGGCCTTGCATCCTGTGTTGCATTCATCTACATGTCATTTGGAGATCTTGATCTTGACTTCAGCTTCTTAGAGTCCAAGATGAGCTTTGTGGGGAGGAATGGGACTCAGTTTTTTGTAGAAGGGAAGCCATTTTATGTGAATGGTTGGAACTCTTACTGGCTCATGGATCAGGCTGTGAAGGAGTTCAGCAGGCCAAGGGTGAGGGCAATGTTCCAGGTCGCTGCCCAGATGGGGCTCACCGTGTGCAGGACTTGGGCTTTCAATGATGGGGCCTACAATGCACTGCAGGTCTCTCTTGGCCAGTTTGATGAGAGAGTCTTTCAGGTTTGGGGTTCAGATCTTCCCTTTGCTTGATTAAATTTTATCTGCATTTTACATTTTTTTTTCCTTTCTTCATGAATATCTGAAGTGCTTGAGACTTGAAATTTGAATGTTGTAGACTAATCACTGTGCTATGCTCGGTTGTCTCCTTCACGCTGTTTGATTTTAAGGATCTCTATGATGAGATATAGTTATTTCTATGGTCATTGATCCCTTAACTATAGTATGAGTAACATTAATTACTATGCAAATGATATCTATAAGTTGAGAAAAATACTAATATTGTGGTTGCGCAGTGATGAAACTTGGTTATTTCTAGAAATTTTTATTTAAGAAAAAAAACAAAACAAAGTATCATTAAAAAGAGAGAAGAAGAAGTGAAGGTAATGACTAATGAACTATTTTACATCATTAATTGTGAGAATTTCTTTTATGTTCTTATTTTTTCTACCCCTCTTGTTCTTTGCTTCTCGAGTTTGACGAAGGGTAATGATGCAGGCATTGGACCGGGTAATCGCGGAGGCACGAAGGCAAGGTATAAGGCTTTTGTTTAGCTTGTCTGACGATTTACCATCATTTGAGGGGAAGAGGCAGTATGTGAAATGGGCATGGGAGGAGGGAATTGGGTTGAGCTCCTCAAACGATTCCTTTTCTTTGATCCATCCCTTCGCAGTTATTTCAAGAGTTACCTTAAGGTGAAATTAAGTTCTGTACTCTTTCCTGGCCAATTTTTAAGCAGGCTGTACCAGAAAGTTAATTTCCTCTGTTGCAACTTGATCACTTTCACATTTTCATGATTTTTTTCATAATATAGATGAATATCAGAGAGCTAGGATTTGCTATCGGATATTCTCCTTGCAACAGGCAAACCAATCAGTAAAATTTCAGCTGTTTTTCAGTTAAAAGACTGTCAGGGGCACAAAATAAGATACTGATGTATCAATGCTTGTTTACCTAGCTAATACCACATTAATGCTTTTTGAAGGAAATAGTGTAGCAACTTTTGCTTTGTTTGTTTTTTTATTTACTGATTCTTTTGTAGACTATTTTAACAAGGAAGAACCACTTGACTGGAATTGAATATAGAGACGATCCTACTATCTTTGCGTGGGCGTTGATGAATGAGCCGAGGTGCACGTCTGACCAGTCTGGAGACACTCTTCAAGTAAGTTTTCAATTTGTATCTGTTTTCCCATCAAATGGTAAGTAGATTCATGGAAACTTGTAATGTTTTGGTTGCAGAGTCCATAAACTTAGCAATACAAAAATTTACCAGAACCTTTCTAAGGAAAAAGAGAGTCCATGTAAAGGAATACAATCGCTGGATTGTACATATGCTGGTATATTAAGTGAATACATGTTGAAAGAGGACAATCTTTATTGCTTGGAAAGTGGAAGAAAGATAATTCAGAAATCGTATTCGTGGCTACAATATCATGGGTTTACTTTAGCCCTTGCGTAGACAATTCCAGTCACACAACTCGCCTGCTGTTATTTACTTAATCAATCTTGATTACATCATATTATCACCTTGTTTCTAAGTCCTCTTTTGGCTATTTTCTAAATTATATCATCTAAAATAAATATCCTAGTTCATCTCTGCATTCTTGTCTAGCCTGAACACGTCTACAATGTACTAGATTAGACATCTCTGCATATTTAAAGTAGACACAAAGGGAGACATTTACGTAGGAATCATCTGTAAAATTTATGATCATCTAGATTTGGTCTCATGGCATTTGTAGACCCTTATTCTACACCCTGTGTTGCTTGAGAACATGATCATAGCCTAACAGTTCCCTAAAATTTCATGAATGGATCCAGGTTTTGACTAATCCTTCTCGTTTGGACATGCAGGATTGGATTGAAGAAATGTCAAAATATGTAAAATCCATAGATAAAAATCATCTTGTAACAATTGGACTAGAGGGGTTCTATGGACCACCGAGTCCTCCAGAGAAACTGAGTGTCAATCCAGGAGAATGGTTCAGTACTTTGGGAACTGATTTCATCTGCAACTCCAAGATCTCAGCCATTGATTTACTTCTGTGCATATATATCCAGATCAATGGTAATTCACCAAATTAGAGAACGATGTCAAAATTCTTTGAATTTCCACTAATTTGACTGAAAGCAAGGACATTTTGTTTTCCGTTCTAGGTTGATAGAATCTGACCTTGACGAGAAAGTCAAGTACATCTCCAAATGGATAACCTCTCACATTGAAGATGGAGACCAAGTACTTAAAAAACCAGTTGTGTTATCTGAATTCGGGCTCTCAAACAAGAACAAGAAGTATGACCACTCCCACCGAGATATATTCTACAAGTCCATATACGATCTTATCTACAAATCCGCGAGGAAGAATGGAGCTGGGGCAGGTGCATTCATTTGGCAGCTTTTCGTTGAAGGCATGGAAGAGTACAATGATGATTTTGGATTTGTCCCCACGGAGAGGCCTTCCTTGTTTAGGTTGTTGAAGAAGCAATCATGTAGGTTGTCTAGAGTTCGCTGTGGAAAGAAGTGGGCAAAGAGAGGTTCCAAATACACATGATAGAGGAAATTTCTTCTTTTCAGTTTCATTCCTGCTTATGAGCTTGGTCACATTTCCTTGCGGTTTATACGTGCTGAGGATTTGGTTTAAGCTTATGTACATTCTTCTGGGCATGGATCCTAGCCCTCGTAAAGCATGTTCAATACATTGAAGGAGAATGAGAAGAAACTTTTGTGAAAATGTGATGTGCACTGTAAGTCAAAGTTAGAACCATCTAAAACAATTTTCCATCATCTCACCCTCCAACTGAAGGTTGAAGCTATTATATCTGGTCATATAATCTACATATTTGAACTTAAAAAACAAAATGTTCGTTTATTGGCCAAAAGACATAGATGCTCTTATAGCCAACTCTAAACTTTTTCGTCAATCTCCATCTACTTTGTGCTTATACAGTTACTCAAGAGCCAGCCTCGTGCAGTAAAAGGTTGGTGGATAGTGATGGAAATCTTGGGTATACTTCTTGATAAAACTCTCCCCTACAAATATTCAGTAGCATTTCTTCACCCCAACCAATGTTAATTCTACGAGCAACATCTTCCTCAAGCTTATCGTCATAATAGGATGACCGACTAGGATTAAGCAATGAATTTCAGTACATATCTTGTGTTATTTTCCACCTTTCATACTTCTGAAAAAGATAAATTCATATCTACTTCCCTTCCTTTTTCTCTCTTACTGCTACACAAGTGAATGCTCAACATATATCCATTTTCTAACCTCTCTAATGTAATATGCATACTGCCGCTATGTGCAATCATATATACATAGTTATATGCATTATCACCAAGTACTGTTAATGGGTATACTAATGTTGTGTGCAAGCTTATGACACAGAATTTCCCAGTAGGCAAGCACAATGTACAGGAAACAAGAAAGGAAAATTTTCTATAACATTGCTACTGCATCTTCTTCTTCTTGAGAATTTCAAGTACCTTCCTAAATGCACAGGTGACAAAATTTGTCCGTGCTCTCAGGAGGGAGATTGAAGGTTAAAAGTGAAAAACTGACATTGTGAAACTACAACTTATTCTGCATTAAGATTGTTGCAGATGTAATTGCTCCTGCCCTCTTCTGCACTCCAAGATTGTTGCAGATGTAATACTCTCAAGTGAATCTCACATCACCAGATTACTGATTTCAAATAAAGTCAACTGATGATAATAAGCAGGGAAGGGCAAAAGTTTCTGAAAACTGCTTTATAGGAAGAACATGTGATTGCATGCAGATAATAAATGAACATACTTGACTGCAATCAATTTCTTCAAATCTCTGTACACATAATTAGTTGAAGTCACTGTCCAATGTGCTAAGAGAATTGCTTGTCGAAGATACATAAGAATCTAGTAGATTCAGGAAGGCTTTTGATTAGTCTCACGTCCACCCAAAATAAAATAAAAAAATAAAAGGCTCTCAACAGAGGGAATACTGGGCAATTAAGATGCTTTGAGAGACAGTAGTGTCCAAAGTAAACAAACACAATGGATAGCAGTATAAAATAATTCTAACTCATCGTACATTGGCTAAAGTAACTGTGTTTTAGGTACATACGTCCATGTCGAGAATCCTCTCCAATACAAAATGAGGAATACCATATCAGAACACAAACAATAAGAATTAAGAAACCACTCGCAGAATGGGAAAATTGAGCTCTCAGCCGCGGTATGTTACAATATCACCCAATATATCAAAGAAATGATTTATGTCTATCTTCTCTTTCCCAGAGTAAATAGCTTCCGAACTTCCACCCTTTGCACCCTGGGCAGCCATCTCCACAAGCATATATAGTTTTTTTAATGGCATCTGAAACATCATACAAATATATAAGAACCAGTTCAATACAATTATTACATTTTCACTGCAACAAGTTGTCATAATCATGCTAACCACCAAAAGAAGAACAAATCAACAAAATGGAGTTGTGAATCAGGAATGCTTGTTCTTTTTACATTCAAAGATTCGGTAACTAGAATTTGGCTGAATTTACTTGATCCACTTGAAGCTCAGACCAGATTTATGAATAATGGAATATGTGGAGTTTCAACAAATCTAAAAAAAAATAAAATTAAACAGCATGAACTTACATTATTCACTGCTTCCGCTGCTGAATCAATATCATCATCTGCAAATATATTGAGCGATTGCAGTACCTGCAGAAAGAAAATTGGAAGAGTTGGAATGTTAGACCATATCTTGATTTACAATCAGAAATAACTGCATAACTAAATGCGTAAAATGAACACGGCTAAATTAGCAACCAAGAAATTTTTGCCCCAGAAGCACAGAAGAGGAAATAAGACCAATGTTCAAAATATGATATCAAGAGGATTAATGGAGAGAAATCACTGAAATCCAGTAGTACAAATGTTCAGATTTTTAGGCAAGATAGGTTCTGATCTTTAAGCAAAATCAAATAAATACCAAATGACAGAATAAACGAAACAAATTTATTTTTTTAAAAAAAGAGAGTAGATACAATCTTAAATATGCCAGTCAAAGCATGTAATTAAAAAGATCACCTAAAATTCCAGTGAAAGAAAAATTTTTGGCCCAGATTTTTTCTGGAACAAGTATCCTTGCTAACTTGAATGTAACACAAATGACATGCAATTTTCTTGTTAGGTCCTTTTCGTTGCAGCTGTTAATCTGTGTTGTCAAAAAAACAAAAACCAAGCATCATAGCAAACTAGACTTAAATTCTATTTTGTCCAAAACCCTTTCCTTTTGAATCAGATTTTTACTGGTTATGGACTCTTAGGCCTCAGCACCATGACCTCTATATGCTGCAACATTGTGGCCTCCACACAACAGCATCATGTCCTATACTGCTTATGGCCTCTATATGCCGCCACATCATCAAGGGAATCTTTCCCTAAACGTATTAAAAAACTATAATCTAATGTTGAGTTAATATTCTTCTGTTTCATCTCATGTATAAAATGTAAATCAAGTAAACATGCAGCTGTAGGCAGCCTTCACATGAAATTTTGTTTGAAACCTTCTGAAGCAACAATTGTAGTGCAAGGGGCATATCAGTCATTAGCTTCACCTCATTGAAACTCAAGGCACAATGCTAAAAGGTTATGAAAGCCAAACAACATCCTATATCATCCAACTCTCCAGCCTCATCTAGCCGTGACCACTTTTCAACTCTGACTTAGCATAAGCTATGGAAACTGTTTCAGTGTACATGAAGACAACTGTAACCTCTTCAGTCCTCTGAAATCACAGAGCGGCTAGAAATGTCTTCCACCAGATCTATTTGATACAGCCTGCGAGGGTGATCTTTCAAGCACCTTGATTGTGTACAACTCATCTAACAGTAAACATTTTTCAACTATGACTTGGCTTTCACTTCACCTTCACTCAGAAAAAATGCAAATCATGCTACAAACAGCATTTAGTGGCAGGTAAAAAGGAATATCATATTTTATCCATTGATTGTTCCATTCTTCTTTTATACGTAACTACCATCTCAAATCAATTTTACCTTCTTGGCATCTTTCTTGTCCAATGTGGGTACATGATAAGTGACAGAGAAAGCATCACAAATACCGAGAGATTCCAGAAAGTCCACTTCACTTGTTGTTCCAATTACCAGCATGTTCTTACCCTGCAGAAAAACATGGTATATTATCGTCAGTCCATTTCCAAGATGTATGTTATTTTTGGTAAGGCAAGAATTATTAAGAAGAGTCATCATACAAATTCATGGTGATGCAACCACACAACTAATTAGTTTATTGAGTCAAAACATGGGGCAGACACTGCATGAAATGCTAATACCACAAAAACAAATAAGGGCAAACGAGGTATAGAAATATTGTCTAAGAAAATAATGTACAATATATGTATTGAACATATAGTCTAAGAAGAAAATGTACACTATATGTATTGAACATCACTCTGATGAAATAGTCGACACTTTTAATTGATCTCTTCATTATGATCTTAAGATGGCATGGATGGAGACAGACCTTTGGAGGAAGCCGTTTCAGAAGAACCATCAATGTTTGTGAAATCAGATTTGAGAAGCGAGGCCCTATAGCAACATACTCCAGTAACCTGAAGTACGACATGAGAATGTTAAGCAGAAACAAAAACAAGAACCAAAAAAAAAAAATCACAATTCTGAAAACATAGATGATATTGAATAAAAATGATACATCAGAAACTGACAATGTTTAGTATAATAATAATCAAGTAAAATGCAACAAGATTTGTTGTCATCTGAATGTGTGGTGAGTAGACTAAACATGTACCCCTTGTGACTATTAACTTGCAACATGACTCGATAAGTTTTCCTGAAGTTGCTTTCCCTACTACATGAGAATGAACCCAGCTAAGTAAGAAGGATGTCTAAACAATGAAAAGCTTATAGTGTGCATCTCGGGAGTTCGCAAAAAACACACACACAATGCAGTTTTAGGGCGGCTATAGGAGATGGAATCAATACTGTATTGCTAACATACTGCAATGAAGAAGTCAAGAATTCCAGGGGATTACCTTTCAATGTCATCAAGAATTATGATGCTCAATTGGGATCGGTAAGCATCCTCAAAAACCTACATAAGAATAAAAAAGGAGTCACTTCCAGTATTTCAATAAACTTTAGTCACTACTCCCAGCGAAGTATGAAAACATTTCAAAACAAATATATAGCCAATGTAAATACTTGAAATCCATTTTCCTTGATAGAAAATCAAAACAATAATTCAAGAAAATCAAAATGTATAATAAAATCAGTTTAACAAACCTTGACAATTCGTGCACACTTAGTGCTTTCACTGAGACCAATCATTGATTCTGCCGAGATCTGCCATAGCAATGAGTATTTGATTATTAGGCAAAAGAAAACCTTAAAATATGCGTCTGTGGAAGGAGGAACTTACAATTTTAACATACGGGAAGTCGCTATCAATACCAATTGTGGCTGCCATTGCACTCTTACCACTGAAAAGACCAAGTATTAGCAAAAATAACGGCAAACATATAAAAAAGCAGAAAACAGGAGAGAAGACATTCTACCTGCCACCAGGACCTTCCAGAAGGCAAGTTACCAGCGGGCTACCTTTGCTTACTTTAACTTGCTCTACAAGCAGCATAGCTCTCTGATATATGTGTTTGTGTCTCTCACCACAATCAACAATACCATTAAGCCTGCAAAGCGGTTTTACAGTTCAGAAGATAATAGTTATCTAGGTGCATAACAAATGTATACTTGTCATTTTTAGCATACAGTTACACTGCATGTCAATAAAGATATATTTAACTATCTTATATTTGGTGCTCCAGTGAAAGGTTAATTGGGCAGCCTCTGAGGTTAGAGCGCCTTCTTAACAAAAAATAAGACAAATTCACTTCCATTTTATGAAGCCAGTGTACTGCTATGGGATGCAAATCTTAAAATGAGAGTTCAGAACAGAAAGATAAAAGATAAATCCTTGTTCTAAGGAGTATTAATCATAAAGTATTAATTGTAGAAAGAGGATTCTATTTAAGTTTGACCTGTTGCCTTATATGTAAAATAATGCATACAATGTTAACAATCCAAGTCAGACAGCAAGCTACTCTTGATTTTCAAGTTGCTTCAGCGAGAAGTTCTGTCTCCCGTCTTCAGCAAGACTAACCAGCTAAGTTTTTATTCAGTTCCACCGAAATCAAACTGATAATGGCCGAACGAATAGTATCATCCTGTTCTGAAGCTTCAATCCTTATTAATGTAGAATATAGAATAGATGATGATTATCCTAAGGTCTCTGCCTAGTTTAGCATTGAGCTTACTTCATTTTGATCTACTAATAATAGATTCCTTACCTCCAATGATTCCTTCATAAATTTCACATTTCACCAAAACCGTCATAAATCCATGACACTGCCACTGCCACTGCCACAACCACCAAAGTAAAGAAGAAAAGGAATGACTTGTGTGTGTGTGTTGTTGTTTTTTTTTTTTTTGCGCGTGTGTGATTAAATTGTCCTAGACAGCAAGCTAAGTTTTTTTTCAGTTCCCGTCTTCACAGTATCATATGGGTATTTTTTAGAAAATATGTTTTGTTCATTCCTTAAAAATGATATCAAACACAGACCAAATATGTATCTAGGACAGATGAGTAGACAAAATTGAATCTTGAAGCATGCATGCTTTGTCCAACTTTACCATTAAATAACATTCATATTCTACAAATAGATGATTCAACGCATTTGAGTTTAAAGAAATAATGGAACATAAATATAAGAATAATATATTCAAGAACTTCTTGAGACAAAATATGAGATAGCGACTTGCATCTACCTGCATCTTTCCAGATCATCTGTGGATGCACCAAATGCAGGAACAATTTCTTGGAGGGCATTCAAAAAGTCATCCATTGTAACTTTTATGCTCTCCTCATCTAAAGGTTTTGTAAGATCGTCCATGCTTATTTGTCGATTTAAAGCAAATGAGACTGCACTTTTGACTACGCCTTCAAGTTCAGCTCCACTATAATTCTTTGTGCGTGCAGCTGTAGATAGAATATGAAAACTGTAGGTAAGATACTTCAATTGTCTATACTGACTTTGTCAATTTATCTGAGTTTCATGTGTTTAGGCACAGCCATCCAAGCTTCAGTCGAAAATTATTTATCTGGAATTGCAGGCTACTCAAGAGTTTGAAGTATGGACTTGCATCAACAGCTTCATACATAGTAATAGTATTCAGTATTGTAAGCATGCAAAACGAAAAGCAAAGTGAAATATTTACAACATTATTAACATTTGAACCTCAAGGTAGAACCAGAAAAATTCCTTAGTGCTGAATTAGCAAGTATCATTTGGTGCATCTATAATGTCTATAAATGTATATACATTATACACATTTTTTATCAACGTTTTTATCTTTTGTGCAGATACATGTCTGTATGTGAATTAATTGCACGTCCCTAAATGTCAGAATATTGGAATCTTACCTAAATTAATCGTCTAATAATCAAGTCTATACACCTCCTCCAATTTGTTCCACGTGTATCAAGTCTATAACACCTCCTCCAATTTGTTCCACGTGTATATACACACACCTACTGCAGCCACTATCAGCATCAATATCAAAATTGATGCAAAACCCCGATGTGGAAACCTTCATCTACTGGAAATAGAAGATTCGAAGGAAATCTGTGAAGACTCATTGGAATTATCTGGAATATTTTTTTTTAATTAGACATGATTTTTCTATATAGTTGAGTCCAATAAAAGATGCGATAGGTATTTTCTTTATCTTTATTTGAGGTTCATTAACACCAGTTTAGATTTTATTTTTATTTCCAATATAATTCGAAACTTAGCAGGACCACATGTTTACACAATAGACAAAATTCATTGTCCTCAGAAATTAGACAAGCTTAATAAATGAAAATTTTATTAAGAACTGAGTTGATTGATTTGTGCCGAGGGTTGTGTTTCTTGCTTTCTCCTTCCTTTCCTCTTCTATTTTCTCCTCAATCTTCTCTAAATTTCTTGTCCTCCAAAGCTTTCACCTATTAAAAAATTCAATATGTGAGCCCAACATTCCATTACTATTGTCTCTCATCTCACATGCGATCCCCTCACAGCCTTGTATCGTAATCTGGTGCGTCTGCAGAGGATAGTAGTTTTTTTAATATTCTTGCCTTCACACTTCTAATTCAGAATTTTTAATGCGAGAGATTTCAACACAAGCTTGGCCCCTTATGCAAAAGGATGAGGAGGAAGTGTCAACATGATGAGAAACAACAACAGTAAAACCTTGCCAAATGTTTGGGGTTTCCTACAAAAATCCTTTCTTTCCATTCAACTCTGGGTCATGCCAAGCAAAGAGATAACTAGATGATAAAAAAGGGATTAAATATTTTAGCTCGATTCAAAAAGGTTTCAGGACATCTTGTGCACCACAGAGTGTTTCGATAGGGCAAGGGTCAACTCTCAGCCCATGTAGAGAGGCGGATCTGATAAAATTTTCACTTTTAGGGATAGAACTCCTCTTAATGCTTCTACACAAAATATCTAAATCCTTAGCCTTTTTCCTGCTTGGAAATGTAAGGGCAGGTCAACCTTCTCCACCAAAATGCGGGGTGGAACTCCTCTTAATGCTTCTACACAAAATATCTAAATCCTTGGCCTTTTCTGTGCTGGGAAATGTAAGGGCAGGTCAACCTACTCCACCAAAATGCTTGTTTTGTTTTTGGCACATTAAAGAGGGGTTACTGGGCGCAAAGGGAGGTGAGGGCAAGTGCAGGCAAGTGCTTACACTTGATTCGGAAGTTTTACCATGTACATATAAATTTTGCCATAAATTATGTGGTTTTTTTTTTTTTGTGTGTGTGTGTGTGTGTGTGGTGGTTTGGGGGGGGGGGGGGGGGGTGTTATGTGTTTACGCCAAACCTATTGTTCTTATCTTGTTGTATTTAATCTTTTATCTCTTCAATACTTTGAACTCTTATCTTATTATAAGAATATCATACCAGCAATTCTATTTGCTCCCTGCAGAATCAAAATCTTTATCCTTTTAATTCAGTAATTTAGTTATTGTCTATATCAATAATTTTAAAAAGGAAAAAATCAACATTTTAAGTTCTTATCTTATCTAATGACTAATAAAAATATAAAATTAGTAATTCTACCTCCTCCGTATGGGATAAAAAAAAAGTATTATAGTTACTATTTTTTCCTCTCTTTATTTATTTGCTCTCATTTTCTAGAATCAGTGTTCAAGGTGTTTTCATTCCCTTCTCCATTGTTTTTTCCTTTGTTTCCTTTCATTTTCAGTTATTAGATCCCCATCTATGTGAACTTGGAAAAAGGAAAAAGAAAATAAACAGAAG
This sequence comes from Agave tequilana, assembly GCA_038442645.1. Classification (NCBI taxonomy): domain Eukaryota; kingdom Viridiplantae; phylum Streptophyta; class Magnoliopsida; order Asparagales; family Asparagaceae; genus Agave; species Agave tequilana. The sequence goes on from JAVJIF010000670.1 coordinate 77,569, forward strand.
AAAAATAAAAAAAAACAAGAAGAAGAAAGATGAAGGGAGAAGAGTAAAAAGAGAAGAAAAGGGGGATAACACACAAGTCGGAGACTGTGAACTAGGAAAAAAGAAAAAAAAATACAAGAAAGAAAAAACAAGAAGAAATAAGAAGGGAGAAGAAGAGTGAAAAAAAGAGAGATAACACACAAGTTGGGATTTTAAGGGTTGCTTTTCCATCTATCATTCTATTTTCTTGTTTCTCAATCCTAAGAACAGACTTTGGGGAAGTTCTATTTATTTAAGGTTTTATATTTAAAACTTTTTTCTTAAAATTTTTATGAAAAATATTCAATTATGTGCTAGCCACAAAAAATTAAAAAAAAAATTCTTAACTTGTAAGATGAGGTTTTCAATTGTGAGATTTTTATTTTATGTTTTTTAATCTTCTTTTAGGTAGCTTAAAAAAATTGCAGGTGTCAATTATTAGTCATTCATTTTCTAATTGGTTAATTCTCTTTTCTAAACTTTTGCATGAAATCTATTATGTCTCACCTACCCTATTGAAAATTTTTGGCCGCCACTGGGTTTGATCCTCCTTAACAATTTGCCATAGTTCATGACACTCCAATGACACCTCAATTTTCATATTAACCTGAAATACTTGAATGAGAAAATTGCCGCTTGCTATCCAGAGAATGAACTTCATTAAACTCATAAAATAGGGGAAGAAACAAAGAGCCAATATTTAACAACTTAAGGTCCGACAAGGTAATTGATCAAACAAAAGGCTGAACACTCCCAAATATTAATAAATCTTGAAATAGAACTATAGCATTTGTGTGTGTATTAACTTTATTCAAAGTTTAATTTTACAAGAGTATTCAGGCTCATATGCAAAGCCAAAGATCAAGTGTTTGAACTCAATGCCTCCAGATCTTGTGTCCATAAATTGAATTGATTTAATGATCATAAAAGCCAATTTATTAGTAGGTTATAGAGGTTGGAAGCCACATACAACTATCAAGAGAAGTCTTAAAAATGCCATTTAAAACTTTCAGAAAGTAATTTAAAAAATACCAAGCAAAAGGGTATTATTTACTTCAGCACATACCAAGCTCTTGAAGGTTCACATCGGCAGCCAGAAAAGAACTTTCTTTCATTTTACTAGTATGTATTTGAAGTATTTGTAAACGTCCATGCTCATCAGGGAGGTTTATCTCGACATGAACCTCCAAGCGTCCAGGTCTGCAAAGAAACATAAAGAACTCAGATTTTAGTTTCCAAAGATACAAGAGAGAAATAAACACAAACTTTAAGATTCATTATAGACATGAAGCTGCTAATTTTTCTAATAACTTCTTCAGCTCTCATATAGACAACAGAAAGAAAGCTCATTCAATTAAAATTATAACACTGCTTGGCGAACCTACAGTATGAGACTAACATGATAAGAATACAGTATCTTGTACAATCCACAAAGGCAAAGGTTTACCTCAACAAGGCCTCATCCAGTAAATCCTTTCGATTGGTCATTCCAATAAGTAACACATTGTTTAAAGACTCAACACCATCTATCTAAAATACAATCTAGGTTAGTTTTCAACAAGAGGCATAAAAAAGAGCTAAATGTATTTGCGAGTTCTAGCTGCAATTAGCTTGTATGGGATGAAATAAAAAAAACACCTTTGTGAGAAGCTGATTCACAATGCTGTCATGTACTCCAGTACCATCCCTTGTTGAACCCCTAGACTGTAAATTCACAATTTTGAGAATAACAAATGAAAGATATAGGGAAACATAACTAAACACATCATATAACTACATATGCTTGCTGATACTACTGTTTACAGTATCACATCCAGTCAATATCTCAATTACAAACTGTAACACTAACAGAAACCAGCCTCCAACTAAATTTGGAGCACTTTTCTCCCGCAGCTATGGAAAGCATGTGAAGAATGTTTATCAATTTAAGAAAAGAAAAATGGTGAAAACCCTCAACGTGAAATCATTTAGTGAAGTGGCTTCAGCCGACACATACATTAATTTCAAACTTTAGAGTGCAGTTGAGCAACCAAAACGTTGAGCAATAGTAGTCCACCCACACAAATGACTGCATCAGCAATGAGAATGTTGGAAGTACTATACAAGATAAGAAGTTAAAGGCAAGAATCAGTATGTTGAAGGAGAAACAAGAGGTTGAGGTGCACCAATATTTTTTTATTTTTATATTATTTTATGTTTTCTTGCACCTAGGACTTTTAACTCTATCCACCTCAACCTTTGCCACAGAAGTGGAATCTAGATGGCCTGTAGTTGAGAATGATCAGAACAATGGTTTAAAATCTTGGTACCAGTACCAATGGTTTTTAGTATCAAATCGTCAATATCGGATGTCAATATCAGCAATATCAGCCCCTATATCGGCTGATATTATTGGGATAACGTCATATCGGATACCTCAAAACCCGACCAATGTTGCCGATACATATTGGAATAAGCTGATACTTGAAACCATGATTAAAACCTTGAACAACATTACTCCATGCGCACAAAAGAGTACCACAGAGATGAGAATGTTAAGCATATTACTAAGAAGAGAAAGGTAAGTATCTTAAAGGAGGCAAAGGAGCTTGAGTTGCAAAACTTTTTGGCAAAGACATCGGAAACAACTAGAGATGGTATGAGAAAGATCATGCAAGGACAAGGGCTTAACAAACATCAAGGAACAGAAAGGGCAGAGGGTGGCTCAAAGTAACATAAATAAAAAGTCTCAAGAAGGATTTGGAACCTGTACAGTGGCATTTGTTTTGCATTTGGAATAAATTGTCTCAAGATGACAACCCTAAATATTTGGAACCAAGATGTGGCAACAACTTTCACTGATTTAACAAATTTAATCCCAATCAGAACACTTCTTGGCTCCTTGCCAGTCTTCCTGCTCAACCAAAGGCCATCACGTCACTCTCAGAACAGTGGAGTGATGTTGAGAATGAACTGCCTAATGAAGCACAAGCACATGAGAGCTCAAAGAGGGAGATGATGTTTTTCTTTCTTTTTCATTTGGAAAGCGTTAAGGAGTGAGAAATGAGCTGAGGAATTAACTAAGAATGAACTGGGGATGAGCCTATAATGAAAATGGTAAAACCAAAATGTCATCTGTAACATTTTCTTGTGTCCTTATTTTGTTGGTGTTTGAAAGACTTGCTCATATCTATCAAGACCAGAATTACGGGTGCGTGTTGCTTCAAGAAAGGTCACAGCCATCCTGCTCTTTCTCACCACCTGACTTTGTGTGCAACTTAAAAGAAACTTGGACGTAAAACCATTGAGATTCCCACCTATGAATCTAAACCAAAAAAAGGTCACTGGTATAGCTAACCACCAAATTTGTAGCACCATGCTTTCTTTACAGAAAGCCTTAGAACAATCATTTTGATGCTTGCACTAAAACAATCAATTAAAAAGCTTACGCATTTGGATATTTTAATAGCAAAGCATGTGGTCATTCCAGCAAGCAAAGCCTACATGAAATAATGCATGAACAAAAGAAAGCAGCAAAGAATGCAAATCACTACTGAAGTTTTATCCTTGTGGATTCATGACAATGAACAGGTAAACCAGGACATGTTCATGTCGCAATGGATCTTAAAATGAGGTGATGATCTTACCTTACATATAGCATCAATTTCATCAAATATTATGACATGCAAATCACTCTCATCACCTGAAAGCAAGATAGAAAAGCATGAAGTTCCGGAACAATACGTCAAGTACACTTAGCATATAATACATTGGAAGATCAATTTTTTTTTTTGTTGGGGGGGGGGGGGGGGGGGGGGGGGGAATACCTCGAGCTTTCTGGTCATTCTCAGCATCAGCAAATAGATCTCTCACATTTTTCTCTGTCTCGCCGACAAATTTGCTTAAGACTTCAGGTCCATTAACAATCTAAAATTTTCAATAAACAAGGATCATAAATAATAAATATATTATAATGTAGTTGAGAAATAAGAAGAGGCATTTGGAAATCGATAAATGAGCAGACACCAAGCACCCACATAATTATGTCAACATTTCATAAATAAAAGTTTAAGTGCAAGAATATCAGAAACTTTAGTTATAGCATCCATCATGCTGCAAAACCTGACTAGATGGTGTATGTACCGCAGCTTATAACAAATTTGCCAATAAGTCTGTAACTAAACGTGGATGTTTAGACTCCTTAATTGTTCAGGTGAAAACACAAAGTCTCCTAATAGTCCATTCCTACTAATTTTAAGCCACAAATAATCACAAATTGGTATCATTGATTAGCTATATAAATTTAAAAAATATAATCTGTTTTCACAGATTCAAAACAGTTTTTTCTTTTTTTTCTTTTTTACAGATTACAGAAATTCCACCCCTAGTAACAAAGAGAATATGTTTAAAACTTTGAACTTTCAAACTTCCCTAACTTGGCATCATATTAACTTATAGTAATCAACATATAATATTTTTTCTGTAAGAAACATAGTAATCTCTCATTTCTCCAGAGTCATATTTTGAGAGGATATACAAAACAAATCAACCCGGAAAGGATATAGCCAAGAATTGCAACAATATAGTATTAAGTGTAATATTTAAAAGTGCAGTTACATGAAATCAATTCAGCGACCTTTCAAATACTTCTTCCCAAAGACCTAGAGAAAATTGCATGGATTAATACCTATTTTGCTAAAAAAAATAGTGCAAGCAACAAGAAAGATTGGTAACAGCTCGCAGTACAGACCTTAGGTTCCCTTCCATTTAACAATTCCCTATCTGACGAGCCATAAGAGTTTTTCCTGTGCCCGGAGGACCGTAAAGTAGCATCCCCTGACATGTTTGATACCCAATCTGCAATATATGATCATCCAATAATATCCTGTTATTACATAAGCACGCAGCAAAAAAAATATGAAGTTCTAAACTTCGGATTAAGACGTTACTTATTAACAACATGAGGAGGGAAAACTCGAGAAGCAAATGCTCTTCGAAAGATGTCAGTGAATTCCTCACTAAGTCCTCCTATTCCCAGCTTCTGAAGATTAAACTCTTTCTGTCTGAATATATTGCTACTAGCAGCTTCCCGTTGATTAATTATCTGCAAAAGCAGTCATTACGAAAGATACTGAAATTATTCTCACAAGAATTAGTATTTTCTCATATGAATGCAATAATCATATGCTAAATTTGCAGGAAAAATAAAAGGAGCTGGTAAATGACAATCCACAAGATAGATGTAAACAGATGTGCAAGAGACAAGGGGGGAAATGTAGATATACCTTGATCCCAGAGTTTGGAGCAGCTTCAAAGACAATAAATGTATCACTGGTAATAATTCCCCTCTCCAGACCTTTGGAGTTTTCAGCACCTTCTACAGTAGCCTGATTAACTGTAAAAATGTAGTTTGTTCCACAAAATTCAAATGTCACTCTCTGGGCTGTTGTCATAACCTGCAAGCCCCTCATGATAGCTTTTGTTATAAGTAGGCTCAGAATATTATAAGTATGATTTGCAGATCTAAACTTAGTCCTAAATAAACTAGACAACTTGGTCAAAACATATGTGAGGAAAGCAAGGGCCAACAAAAGAGATAAATTTGAACTACCACAGAAAGGCTGATTGCAGGTTAGATTTCACACTTCTTTAACTTCTATTAACAACCTTTATTTGGGAAAAATAAACATTTAACAAAATAAATTCTACATAAATTATTTAAAGTTTAGAACAAAGTTGTCACTTCGCTTTGATTGCCTCATGGAATTTACTTGGAGTTTCTGTCTGGTTGGATTATTTTACTATGGAAACATAAGATCGGAAAACTATTGCAACTTTAAATAAAATAATTGGTTCCATTTCCCTTTCCCATCCTTTTCCTCTCATTCCATGGTCCTGAAACTTGCAATTGTGCGACACATTAAATCAGTGTTTGCATAAGATACCCAACTGAAGCATACAACAACAAAAAGAAAACCAAAAGGTTCTACCCGAACGGTGAGAAGAGAAAAAAAAATTGCAGCAGCTCTGCAGGGAATAGTGGTGGAGATGGGAATAGAACACATACAAATCATACATGTATGAAAAACAAACGAACAAGCAAACAAACACATGTTCACATACATAACCGTCTCTTAAAACTGAACAAAACCCTAAACCATAGATAAGGGAAGGACAGCAACATCTTCCTCAATAACTCCGTGGCCAACTAGAAGTAAACCAACTTCCAACTTGATTGGAACTTATCTCACTCAAACCTCAATCCTAAATGGCCTCGATGAATAATTTTCTTAAATATCAAAACAGTGACATGATTCTGCCATCAAGTGAGGATGTAGGAAAATAATTATAGGAAATGTAAGGACTCTTTAAGGGTTGGAGTCAGTAGTGTTGGGTTTCAAAAAGTTCAGTTAAATTACTCATAAATTAGCTCCTCAAATTCAATATGGTTCTAAGGGCCATACAGGAACCTTCAAAAATCATGATGAATGATGTCTGATTTTTCCTATGTTCCATGAGGAATCATCATGAAAAGGGAGAAATAATTAAGATGGACTGGTGTATCAGAATATTATCTTTTAGTAAAGAATGTAAAAGAACATTCTCTAACATTAGCAAACAACATGTCACATTTGATCCATAAAATTTTATTGTTTCTTTAGTATTCAAAAATTAGCAACTAATGGAGTATCCAACCTCCTGTACATTTCACGAATACAAGGGAATTGACGTGTGAGGGAAACTCAATTGACTCAAAGGTGTTATCCTCCATACACGTAAATCAATTAATAATTAAATGAGGGATGAGTAATAATCATGATGTCATATAGCTTATGATACTTTTGGGGTGGCGCAGTTAAAATTGTATAAATCAAACCATTTAGCATTTGCAAATTGATGTTGACTTGACAGAGAAATCAATATCAGTGAAAGGATGACCTAGAAGATTAAAAGCAGTCGCATAATCATGCATATTCTTAATAGCAGACTGTCCATATTGAGTTTGTTCCTTTATCCAGTATTCTATAAAACCCAATATCTAAATCCACTTAAACACCAATCCAGTCTCATGCCAGCTGAATGTTTTGCTGCAATATCAAACAGAGCAATGTGCTTAATAGTACTACAGAACATTACAGTAGAAATTACCTGATCACCAAATCTTTTTTTATCTGTTGAGCAAGAATAACAGCATCTAACTGCAAAGCCAACATTGTTGTCAGAAATACATCCCTCATGAAGCATTTTAAATAATAAAAAACAGAATGCATTGTAACACAAAGAAATTAAGTGACTCGAGTCAGAAAACATATTGAACTTAAAATAATATCATCACATCACAACACAAAAAGATGTCAATCTTGCGGAAGAAGCTCACTTGCTCAGTTCTGTTGGTCCTCTTCACAAACTCCAACTCCAAAGTAAGCAATGCCAGGTTAAAATTATCAGGTGGGACAAATCTAGGCAATAAAAAGATTGGCAAAATGATGACAAATCAATTCATAAATAAATTCACTGAAATCCCAGTGGGCTTAGATATCAACCTGCTAACAGATATTTGGTCGCCTTGGAAACTTTTGTATGCCGACGTTGGATGGCATTTAAACCAATAACACCATCCTTAATACCTTGATGAGCCGTATGAATTTGTCAAGGATTAATTCAAATTTGAATGAGACAGAAGATGTGTTATACTTCAGTTAGTGCAATAAATAAGATCAGTCAACTAACATTAATGCAACTCAATTTTGCATCCATTTTTCTTACTGTGTTTCTAATTAAATAATGAGAAAATTGTCATAGGTCCCTGGGATAAGAATTTTCTATGAAAAACTCCCCTCAGCTTGAAAACATGTGAACAAGTCCCCAAATACCATTTTATATGTACCGGGATCTTTGTGTATACTTGCAGTCATCACGTGGGCATTTTGGCTATTGAAAGTCGAAATTACCCTTGGGTCAAATGTGCTATCAAGTCTCCTCTTTTTTTAAAAAAAATTAATAGAGAAAGAGAAAGGGAAAAAGAGGAGAAGGAGAAGAAGAAGAAGATGAGAGATGAGATCAAGTGGGACATCCCCGCGGCAAGATACGTCCTCGACGCCCATATCCTGTGTTCTCTTCCTGCTCGAGCTACCCTACCAGCGAAATCTCCCTGCTCGAGCTCTCCCCCGCGGCCAGATCGCGCCCAGCGGCCTCCCGCGGCAGATCGCGCCCAGCGGCCTCCCCTGCTCGAAATCCCGCCCAACGACCTCCCTGCTCGAGATCCAGTCGCGACCTCGCCCGCTCTAGCACCTCCCATGCTCCAGCGACGACCTCCCCTGCTCGACACTATTATGATGTATTTTTTGTGATTTTTGTTTTTTTATTTTTGTGATTTTTTGTGATAATTTTGTACTTTTATGATACTCAAATTTAGCAAAATTTCGTTGTTTTTAACTAATGAGCAAAATTTTATTTTTTAATTTTATAATTCATGAGCTAAATTTGAATTGATTATTTCATAATTTTTATGTAATTTTGCTTACGAATTTTGAGGAAGAGTGATAAATTTGTGATGAAATTGTTATAAATTTGTGGTGATTTGTTATTTATAATGAATTTGAAATTTGTGATGAATTTTATTCTATTTGAACACAGTTTGGGGGACAAAAATTGAATGTAATGAACAAATGTCTCAATAAGTTGACACAAATAGTCAAAAGTGGACAGAAATTTAAGCAGACATATTTCTATTTTTGTAATTTTGTAATTTGATGTACAAGAAATTTAATGTAATTTCAATTTTTGATGCAATTTGAGGTAATTTAATTTAGATTTTGTAATGATTTTGAGGTAATTTGATGTTTTGATGTAATTTTGCTCATGAATTGTTTAGAAGGTGGACAAAAACAGTTACAAGGTGATAGAAATACTAGAGTAATGGACAAGATATTAGAATAAGAGGCCAGAAAATTAGAGAAAGTAGACAAAAATTTGGTGAAGGTGGATAGAATTTTTAGGAGCGAAGAGTGGAAGAATGTTGAACAAAATAGTTTGAATTCAAGTCATAATAGACTCATCATTATTGAATTTAGCAATAATATATATTACATATTTAAATTAATAAAATAAAAAGTACAAACAAATAAGTGAAAAAATAAATTAAAATAATATTAAAATAAGTGGACATAATATTAGAAAAAGTGGTAAATATTTGAGAAGGTCAACAAAATATAAGAGAAGGTAAAATAAAATATTAGAGAAGCTGAACAGAATTTTGGACAAATTTGAAAAATTAAAATAGGCGTACAAAATACTAGAAAAAAGGGATAGATATTTGAAAAGATGGACAAAATATTAGAGAAGGTGGACAAAATCGTTGAGAAAGTGGATAAAATACTAGAGAGTATGTAGTCAAAATATTAGATTATTAAAATTCTGGATAAAATATTAGAGAAATTGGTCTCAATTGGAAAGGGGGAAGAATAATAGAGAAGGGACAAGAATAATAGAGAAGGTTATAATTATGAGTTATAGAAAAAATTGTAATTTCAATATATATAATTGATTAATTAAAGAATTTATTTTTAATTTTTAATATGTTTAATTTACATAATTAAGTAAAAATTATAAATTTAATTTCAATTTTTTTGATTGCAATTGAGGTAATTTAATTTGGATTTGTGATGATTTTGAGATAATTTGATGACTTTGATGTAACTTTTCTCATGAATTGTTTAGAAGATGCACAAAACAGCCACAAGGCGGACAAAAATACTAGAGTAGGTGGACAGAATATAGAATAAAAGGGCAAAAAATTAGAGAAAGTGAACAAAAAATTGGTGAAGGTGGACAAAATATTAAAGGTGGACAGAATATTTTAGAAGGTGGGCAGAGTGTGAGAATGTTAGAATGTTAAATAAAATAGCTTGAATTCAAGTCATTAATAGACTCGTATCATAATTGAATTTAGTATAATATATACCTTATATATTTAAATTTATAAATAAAAGTACAAACAAATAAGTGAAAAAATAAATAAAAAATTAGAATAAATGGACATAATATTAGAGAAAGTGGATAAAACATTGGAGAAAGTAGACAAATATTAGAGAAGCTGATCAAAATTAAAATTGAAAAATTAAAATAGTGTACAAAATGTTAAAAAAGGGACAATATTTTAAAAAGTGGACAAAACCATTGAGGAAGTGAATAAAATACTAGAAGAGTATGTGGTCAGAATATTAGAAAATATGGACAAAATATTAGAATATTAGAAACTCTGGATAGAATATTAAAGAAACTAGTCTCAATTTTTGAGAAGGTGAACAGAATTGTAGAGATGGTTAACAAATTCATTCACAAGGTGAACAAAATATTAGAATATGTGAACAATATAGTAGAATAAATAGACAGAAAATTAGAGAAAGTGGACATAATTGTTGAGAAGGTGGACAAAATATTAAAGATGGTGGATAATTTTTTGAGAAGATGGACATAGTGGACAGAATATTAACAAAAAAAAATCTGAATTCAAGTCATTAAGAGACTCATATCATTATGTAATAAGAAGTAGATAATTTTTAGTATAATATATACATTTTAAATTAAAAAATCAAATAAGTGGAAATAAATAAATAAATATCATATGTTATGAATAAATTGCAACGGAATATATCAGGAATTTTTGTTATCAATGCGCATATACAACATCCATTGAAGGGGAACAGAAAAAATTTTGAAAAGGATGGGAAGAAATATAGCCTCCAAGCAAGAAAATTATCTCTAAAAAAAAAATTATCAAATGCAAAATAAATTGTCCAGCTTGAGGTGGACAGAATTTAGAGAAGAGTGGACAATAATATAGCCTTAACTTGCTGCCATCAACAATTTCATACTTCAAGAAAATGACAAAAACAGTTAAAAAAAAAAACAAAAGCACAAAACACATCAGAGGCCAACTAAAAAGAGTAATAGGGCAATACGAAATATATGAGGGCAGACACCCGGAGTGGGTGAAAACTTGGCCAATGAGTTTTTTTCAGAGTGTTTAAATTAAGTTTTCACAGGACATTCTTATTACCGGGACCTAAAGACAATTATAATAATTGTCATGAGACAAAAAATATTTCTTGGGATCCAACGAGGAAACCAAATTAAAAAGATAATTCGCAGATAAACTTCCATCAGAAAGCTCAAATCAGCAAATATTCAGTACGAAACACGTAGAGAGTGAATGAGATTGCAAGAATAAACATAACTGCAATGAATTCGAGAAAAATTTTCGCTGTTTAAACTTCTAACTTGAGTTAAATGCTGTCTTCAGCTATTTTAATTACGAAACTCCAAGAAAATGCAAATCAAGATCCTAGATAAACATGACCATCGCAATTATCAAGAAAAGGATATCGCAAGGTGAGCACGATGGAATCGCCGACAATGGCGAAGGCGTTGCTGGATCCAGGGGACGAGAAGCGCCTCAGATCGGAGGCGGAGACGAAGGCGCAGTTGGTGAGGGCGAGATCGTTGCCACCCGGCGTGGAGTCGACGATCATGGTGATCGACGCTGAGGATTGGCCGAACCCTAGAAACCTCGCCATCGGAGCGAGACACAGAAATTGGGGATTTCCGGTCAGCCGGTGAATTTGAGCGGAGACCGGGATCTGAGGATTAATGCTCACAGAGAAATTGAGACGTTGCTTTGAGTCGAAGAAACGAGGAAAAATGAGCTGGGCTGGGCCGGCTTGGTCTGTAACGAGTGGGATTCATTTAGAGATCGTAGGATCAAGGTCCTGATGCAAACCCGTTGATGTTTATTATTTATTATTACTAGATTACCGCTTGCGGTAGAGCCGAACGGCGAAGAGGAGAGGGAAAGAAGAAGTGGGAAGATGGGAGAGGGAGGGAGAGAGAGAAAGCAGAGAAGAGTAAGAAGGAGAGGGGGGAGGAGAGGACTTCTCAGTTTTTGTGGCTCTCTTTTTTGGAGGACAGACAGACAGACAAAATGCAAGAAGGAGTCACGGGAAAAATCTCACTTCGTTCACTTTGATTATTTATTATTAGGAGGATTTTTAGGGGTATTTCGCCCCAACCCTTTATGTTAAATTGTAATTAGGAAAAAACTCAATTTCATAATTTTATTCGCTTTAGATATTTCTTTTTTAAGCAAATTAGGTGCGCTCACGTGTCAAGCGCAGAAACACTCCTCAGCGGCGAAAGACGCAAGTGCCCCGCAGTTATCGCTTCAAGAAAAAAGATGTGGCTTTCCTGAGAACCACAAGATCTTTAAGCACAAGGATGTGGTTTTCAACGAGCAGAAGACGTACAAAGACTTGCAGACGGAGACGAGCACCTTAGAGGATGATCTTAGGGTGGCACCTCGGAGCACTCCCAAGCAGCAAGGTGCTATGGACTCGAAGTTCGTTGAACTTGAAATGCTCCCGTAGACAAAACTTGAAACATTCCCTAGGGGAATGTGGAATCTCGAGTAGCGCCTCCGACCCCCCAAGCTGAGTTAAGGCGCTCAACTAGGCAGAAGAAGGCTCCAGAAAGATATTCTCCTGCCTTGCACTATTTGTTATTGACTGACAGTAGTGAGCCCGAGTGTTATAGGAGGCTTTACAAGTGGAAAGCCAAGGCTGAGTGAGAGCTTGCTATGAATGATGAGATAGCGTCTCTCATGAAGAACCAAACATGGGATTTGGTTGAACTACCAGAGAACAAGTGATTGCGAGAAAATACAGAGAATATGGGAAGTGTTTATCTAATTTGTGTTCACTCTGAACCTTCGCAATTTAACCGTGTAGCGAGGGCTATACGGGTTGAACCTTAGGAGAGATGCGATAGAAGCGTTTCAGTATTGTTGTTTCCTTGTAATGTCTTCTTTTATTTGAAAACTTAGAGAAGAAGATTAGATTGAAAAGTTTGATTTTATCAATGTAAAAAAAGATCACAACCTGCTAATAATTTAGCACCATAAATAAATAATATCAGCTAGAGATTACCTTCACGCTAAACCCTAAACATAATAAATAATAAGATTCTAATTGAAATAGCACTAATTAAAATTTAACATAAAATATCAAGACAATTGTCAAGCATAAATTAAGAAAAATAGTTAAAAAGTACTAACAAATAGTTGACCTAATTGCTATCTGAAACACACCTATAGGGGGTGAATAGGCGTTTTGCTAATCAAAAGCAATTTTAAAACTTATTATGATGAGTTATGCAAACGGTCACTCAAAATAAGAATTGAAGCCGAATTCCCGTGAAGGGCTCTAGAACTTCTCCTCTTAAATTCATCTAGATAATGAGTTGAGGTGCCTATTTGCCTCTTTGTTGATATGAGTATAGACCGTAATGAAAATGATGGAATGAAAGCATTATAGAATGTAAGATAAACAATTCCACAAATATAAAAAATGAAAAGAAATAGAAAGCAAGACACAATCAAACAAAATATAAGGGAATTTGTTCCGAGGTTCGAGCCACCACTAGGGATCTTCCTCAAAGGGACCTTACACAAAAGAATTACAACTTGGTCTAAACAAGACCGTAGTACACAACTCCACCAACTTAACCATCTAAACAAGAGGTAGCTAAAAGCCAATTGAGGTTACAAGGTACTTGGTAATCTAACACGATTACAAACACTCTCTCTTACATTCCTATAAAGTGGAATATGAAGTGATGCTCAAGAAGCTAAGTGAGAGAAGAATTTAGTTAGAAAGAATTGAGGAGCTTCAAAAACCAACTGAAAATAGCTTGGAAAGAAAGAACTTAAAAAAATTAAAAGCTAGAAAACTATTCTCTTTAGAAACAATCTTGAAAACTTGAGTATTTTTCTTGGTTAAAACCAAAACCCATGACGCATATATATAGGTAATGAATAATATTATTTATAAATCATGTTAGGTCATTTGGGGTGAGTTTAGACACTTGGAAACAAAACAATGCTCGTTGGAATCCACTAAAAACAAAACAAATTCAAAAATAAGCTGTTATGGCCATCTGACAGCCGATCGGTCAAATGTCATCCAGAATAGAGTCATTGGCTCTGGTCGACCGGGCGGTCAACTGCTCGTTATATAAAAAGAGATTTTAAACTATCGGTCAACCAGCTCCAACCGAGAGAGGGTCTTTCGGTCGCTCGACTGCAATGGGTTGGAGGTCGACCGGTTGGTCGACTGACAACATGCACAAATGTGCACACCCCTGGACAAAGGCCCGGTCGACTGCCCCATCGACCGTTCTGGCCTGCAATGGGCATCGGTCGACCGCGACCGGGCGGTCGACCGTTTTGGCCTGAAACAGTTTTATGAAGGGTTATTGAAATTCAAAATATTTTATATTGGTTTGAGGTTGATGAAGCAATGAACAGGTGATGAAATACATGTTCTAAACTTGTTATAAAAGTTTGGAGAAATTATCAGACATGTATCAATACAATACATATAAAAATTTTAATACTAGCAAATTTGTATTTTTCGAAATCGTATATTTTGTGTGTATAACTTCTTGAGCATTACTACCTTATTCTACACTTTAACAAACTAATATCTTATAAGGCTCTAGGTGACTACAAGATCTTCAACCGGGCTTCTCCATAAGCGATGTTTGAGTGCTTTGTGTTGGCCTAAAGACCCATCACTTTAGTTTTGATGATGATTAACTCATGTAGTTATAGTACTAATGATCTTATTTTTATTTTGTCTCAGATTTGTGTCAAGATCTTAGTAGGTGTTTAGCTTCAGCAAAGGATTTAAAGTCATGTTTTGGAGCAAGCACGTGTTGATTCAAGAGCTTGTGCATCAAGACCACATCAAGTACTCAAGAGGAGTCTAGCTTATTGGATCATGACTTGGACCAAGTCAAGAAGATGAGAAGATTTCAAGTGAAGACCTTCAAGAGGAGACTGTGTCTAGGTTTATTTTTTAGTAAGATTTGTTTTTAGATAAAATGTAAATGATAGATTAGCTGGTGGATTGCTCAAGTACCATATACACTCACACACAAAATTTATATGTGTTTTCATGAAAGAGTTTTCATTTTGGAAAAATACCGTTTTGTTTTGGAATTCAATATATACATGTGTTTTAACCAAAACTATTTTAGAGCTTATTGTTAAAAAACATAGATATTCATCATATATGTGTAGTGTATCATATCCATACACACTAAGATTCAAAAGTGTTTAAAATATCTTGTTTTTGTATTTGGAGAAATTTTGGAAAAATCAATTTGAAAAAATACGGATTTTGTTTTAAGCCAAAATTTCTAAGTCACAAAAATAATTCAAAATGTTTGTAACATGTTTTGATTTTTACTCAAACATGTTTGTATTTCAAAGTATATTACTGAACTTATTTTTATAGATTTTTAGAGAATTTATGGGATTTTATTAAAGTCAAAAAGTCAAGCTTTTAATCCCATAATTGCCTGACTGACCCTCTGTCGGTAGACCGGACGGTCGACCGGACAAGAAGTTGGTCGATCGCTCCGGTCGACCAATGTGCACAAACGTGCATAGGTTGGGCCAGTCGACCGCACGGTCGACCGCCAAAGAGTGTTTGCTCTCTGAAAATGGCCCGGTCGACCGCTGGGCCATTGCCCTGAAGGCGATCGACCACCGATCGACCGACCTCCCAACGGTCAAAAAATCGACCGGGCGGTCGACCGACAGCAGTGCAGACTGCTGATTTGGACCCCAACGGCTATATTTGGAGCCTATATATATGGGGTTCCTTTGGGCTGTTTTCTACGAGATTTCAAATAGGTTTCAAGCTAGTTTTTGATACATCTTTTAGTGTTTTATCTCCACTTGTTTAAGAGCCAAATTGCCATATCAAAAGGAGAAATTTTCAAGAGTGTTTTATAAAAGAGTTTCTTTGAGTTTTCACCACCAAATCAATCCAAGTTTTTCTCACATATACTTGAGCTTTCCATTGATATCTATGCTATAAGAGAGTTATTGTGAGAGTGTTTGTAGGTGATCAAAGTGTTTAGATTATCAAGTGCTTCATCATTGTATTTGAGGAGGCAGACTTGGGTTCACGGTGTTTTGAGTTCTAGTGAGAGCTCATTGTAGAGGTGCGGCCTCGGCAAGCTAGTGTGCTTGTGGTGTGTTGTGCTTGCGGGAACAAGAGAGGGACCAGAGAGTCCAAAGGAGTTCTAGTGTGAACTTGCTTGTAGGTGTTGCGACACCGAGTGATCCGGTGGGATCGGTTTTAGTGAAAATCTTTCATAGTGTTAAAGGCGGGGACGTAGAGCAAGAGTGCTCGAAACTCGAAACATATTTCCGTATTTGCGATTGCTCTCTACCTCTCACTTATGTTTATATCTTGCATGCTTACATTGCCTTTATCTTTACTTGCTTGTTATATCTTGTGCTTATATTGTTATATGCTTGGTGATTGTTTGCTCACACTTGTATTCAACCAAGAGAGCCAAAGCGGCACCTCAACTCTTATTTAGAGGAAGCTTGAGGAGATAGTCCAGAGCCCTTCACGGGGAATCCGGCTACACTCTTGTGTTATACTTGGTGTGTTTAGCTTAAGAATTTATAGTTTCATAAATAGTTTTTTATTCCGCATTAATTCACTATTAGATTAGCTAGTCACCTATTCACCCCCCTCTAGGTGATTTCAATTGGTATCAGAACCAAGTGCTCTTGATTTGGGTCTAACAACCTTGAGTTAAAGAACCTCTTTTATAGCTAATCATAATATTTGTACACACACATGGATTTCATGTCACCTCCCACTTTTGACATCTTAACATCCAAACTTGGAAAGTTAAGATGTCCTTTTACCTCAAAGGCATAGGTATTTATGTTTTCTTACTACCATTAAGGATTCATACTTTAGTAATAGCAAGTATCTTGAGGCTAACTCAAAAGCCTTCATGCTTTGAAGTCAATCCTAAATGATGAATATTTATCTAGGGTTTCTAACTTTGACTCGGCTTTTGTAGTATGGAATACTTAATCTCTTGGCGAATAAGAGCAATACTATGCGGGGAGCGATTCGAATGTTGGAAGTGATGCTTCCAACGTATGCTACATGGTCCAAGGTGAAATCACTTAGAGGGAGGTGAATAGTGACTAGTTAATCTAATGGTGAATTAATGCGGAATTAAAACTATTTATGCAACTTAAATATTCTTAAGCTAAACACACGAAGTATAACACAAGAGTGTAGCCGGATTTCCTATAAAGGGCTCTGGACTAGCTCCTCAAGATTCCTCTAGATAAGAGTTGAGGTGCCGCTATGGCTCTCTTGGTCGAATACAAGTGTGAGCAAACAATCCCCAAGCATATAACAATTAAGCACACAATATATCAAGCATATAAGAAATATGAGCAATAAGCATAAACAAGATAAAACACAAGTGAGAGATAGAGAGAGCAATCGCAAATACGGGAGATTTTTTTCGAGGTTTGAGCACCCTTGCTTACGTCCCTACCTTCAACACTATGAAAAATTTTCACTATAAAAACGATCCCACCAGATCACCCGGTGCCGCAACACCTACAAGGAGTTCACACTAGAACTCTTGGACTCACTAGTCTCCTCACTTGCTCCCGCAAGAACAAGCACACTGCAAGCATACTAGCTTGTCGAGGCCGCACCTCTACACCGAGCTCTCACTAGAACTCGAAATACCGCGAACCCGCCGCCTCCTCAAATACAATGATGAACACTTGGCGATCTAAACACTTTGATCACCTAAAACAACTCTAAAAGTACACCTAGAGGGGGGTGAATAGGTGTACGGCTAATCTAATGAACAAAATGCGAAAATTAAAACTAAATTGCAACACACTTAATGTAACCAACGAGTGTAGCCGAATTCCTGGTGAAGTGCTCTGGACTAACTCCTCTTGATTCCTCTGAATAAGAGTTGAGGTGCTATATGAAGCTCTCATGGTTAAACACAAGTGAGGCACACACAAACAAGCCAAGCATATAAAATATGAATGATCAATATAAAATGATGCAAGGCACAATATAAAAGAGAGAGAGAGAGTTGAGTCAATGGATCAAACGCAAACACACGAATATGTTTCGAGGTTCGAGCACACAGCTGTACGTCCCCGCCTTCACATAGAAGGATTTCCACTAACTATGTCCACACAGGACTCCCACACAGGGAACCTCCACTGAGGATTTGGGGCAATACAACCGGGAGTACACAACTCCTCTCTCAACCGAATACAACCTCTCACTAGAGGCAATGCACAACCAACACAAATACCACCTCACACAAGAGGGGTAGGCACTTAGCCAATACAAATCAATCACCTCACACTTGAGGGATTCCAACACAAACTCCACCTCTCACTAGAGGGCCAACCAACAATCTCCATCTCTCACTAGAGGGAGTCAATCACCACTCCAAAATCAACTTCTACACAAGAGGGATAACACAAAGTAGGAGGGTTTACCTTAGTGATCAAAAGACCACAAACCAATTCTTTCTTACTTACACAAAGATCCTAATAGATAGGTAGATATGATAAGCTCAAATGTGAGAAAACAAAGTATTTTGAACAAAAAAATCACTTGGGAAATCTCCAAATAGATATAGAATTTTGACCAAAAACAAATTCCCAAAAGACTATTTTCTTTGAAATAAAAACACTTTAAAAACAATTAAAGATCAAATCTTTGAAGCTCTAAAACTCTTTTTAAAACTTGTAAAAACACTAGAGAAGCTCTGAAATTTTGGCTCTTGAAAACTTACACAAAACAGCTCACAAAACCCAAATATATAGGCAAGAAAAGAAACTAGCTGTTGGGAGCTGACTAGGCCCAGATTGACCCCGGCCGTCGACGGCCAACGGTCAAAAAAGTGACCGTTGAGCCTTCCGGTCGACCGCCCTGTCGACTGGGCCTTGAACCAGAGAGCAACGGCTCTCTGGCCGGTTGACCGCCCGGTCGACGGGGCAACCGAGAGTGGGTTGCCTTCAGTCAGTCGACCGCTCGGTCGGTCGACGCCCAAGGGGCTGGCTGCGTGCACGTTTGTGTGCACGTTCGGTAGACCGATCCGGTCAACCGGCTCCTGGTCCGGTCGACCGGTCGGTCGACCGCCAGAGCCTGGCAGACAGATTTAGGGACTTGAAAAACTTAATTTTTAATCATCAAATAAATCCCATAAATTCTCTAAAAATTCACAAAAATAGTTTCAGTATAATACTTTGATAAACAAACATGTGTGAAAAAATTAACACATATTTCAAACAATTTAACCATTTTTGTGACTTAGAAATTTTGCCGAAAATCAAAATCTGTATTTTTCAAAACTTGAATTTTTGAATTGAAGATTCGTTTTGTCCAAACTCATCCAAATACAAAAACATGATATGAACAATATTTAGGCATGTAGTATATGGATATAATCCAATATACATATAATGATATATATATATATATATATCAATGTTTTTGACAAATAAATCCAAAAATACGTTTTTTGTTAAAATACCAAAACACCAAACTCATGAAATAGACTATCAAACAAAGTTTGTTTAAATAGATGAAGCATACATGTATATAGAACAAATCTAATATACATTAAACATGTAAACTTGTTTGATTCAATCTATTCATGAAAATCAAGATCAGTTAAACAAAAACCGAAAACCAAAACATGAAACTTAAACAAGTGTGTGTGTTGTGAACTTGAGCACATCACACTATCTAACTTTACAATGGATCTAAACAAAAACTAAATTATGTACCAAAGTCTACTTGACGAACTCCGTCTTCAAGCCGACTCGATCCAAACGTGATCCACCGAGCTTGACTCCAACGAGTGCTAGATATAAACTTTGACGCTCGGGCTCTTGAATCACCATGTGAAAGCTTCAAAAACTCCTTTGTTGAAGCTAATCACCTACTAATATCTTGGTTAGAGATCTGAAACTAAACATCACAAGATTATTAGTAAACATAACTACATTAGTTAATCATCATCAAAACTAGAGTGGAAGGCCTCTGGGCCAACAAACTCTCCTATAGGATGGATTTAGCAATGGAAAGCTCAAGTGTGTGTGTGAGAAAACTTTAATTGATTTGGTGGTAACAAACACAAGAATCACTTTTGAAAACCTCTTGATAAACTCTCATTTTGAATGAAAGTATTTTGGCTCTAAAATAAGTGGAGATAAACACTTAGAAGTGTAGGAAAAGCTATCTCAAAACCCCACTTAAAATCTTGTAGAAAACAGCCCAAAGAAAGCACCAATTTATAGGCTCCAAAAACTAGTCGTTGGGGTCCAAATCAGCAGTCTGTACTGCTATCAGTTGACTGCCCGGTCGACCGCCAATGGTCGATTTTTTGACCGTTGGGAAGGTCGGTCGACGGTCGGTCGTCGACCGTCAACTGGGCAATGGCCCGTCGACCGCACGGTCGACCAGGCTATTTTCAGAGAGCAGAAGCTCTCTGACGGTCGACCATGCGATCGACCGGCCCAACCTGTGTACGTTTTGTGCACGTTGGACGACCGCCCGGTCGATCGACCTCAGGCACGGTCGACCGGCTGAAGGCCAGAAAACTGTTTTTGGGGATTTAAAAACTTATTATTTTTCCTTCAATAAAATCTCATAAATTCTGAAAAAATTTACAAAAATAATTTTAGTATATACTTTGATATACAAACATGTTTGAGTAAAAATCAAAAACATGATACAAACATTTTGAACTATTTTGTGTTATGAAAATTTTGGCTAAAATAAAAACCTGTATTTTTTCAAATTGATTTTTTCAAAACTTCTCTAAGACAAAAACAAGATATTTTAACACTTTTGAATCTTAGTATGTATGGATATGATCCACTACACATATATGATGAAATATCTATGTTTTTGATAATAAGCTCTAAAATGGTTTTGGTTAAAACACATGTATATATTGAATTCCAAAAACCAAAACGGTATTTTTTCAAAATGAAAACTCTTTCATGAAAACTCATCTAAATCTTGTGTGAGAGTGTATATGGTACTTGGGCAATCCACCAATTAATTCAATCCTTTACATTTTATCTAAAAAGAAAATCTTAACAAAACAAACCTAGACACAAGTCTCCTTGAAAATCTTCTTTTAAAATTTCTCATCTCTTGACTTGGTCCAGACCATGATGCAATGAGTTAGACTCCTCTTGAATACTTGATGTGGTCTTGATACACAAGCTCTTGAATCAACACGTGCTAGCTCCAAAACTTGACTTAAATCCTTTGATGAAGCTAAAAACTACTAAGATCTTGATCACAAATCTGAGACTAAATAAACACAAGATCATTAGTACTATAACTAAATGAGTTGATCATCATCAAAACTAGAGTGATGGGCCTTTGGGCAAATAATCTCCCCCTTTTTGATGATGACAAAATTCATTGGGTTATATATGCATGGATTAAAGTTAAGCTTCATAGAAGCTCCCCCTTAACTCATGCATAAACAATAAACAATAAGATATTGCAATGAAGAGCATAAAAACTTAACACATAAATATGCATAAACAAGGTGAGAGAAAACATGCATAAGATAAAAATCCTTTTCTAAAACTTTCTCCCCCTTTTTGTTTAAACTTTCAAAATCATTTTCCCATTTTGTAAAATGCATAAACTCAATATCTTAATATATGCAAAAACTCAAATATGCATATATAAACTCAAAATCTTTCTCCCCTTTTTGTCAATCATCAACAAAGGGGTGAAAAACAGATCATCAATAAGGATATATATATGCGATATACATTCATGAAGAAGAAGACGTTAAGTTAGCTCCCCTGCATACATGCATTACATGAAGAATGGATGACAAAACTCTCACTCACATAAAGCATAATATGCAATGCATAAGTGGAGATGTGAAGCTCCCCTACACACGCGTATCACATAAAGAAGAGATGTCAAGCTTCTCAATACAAGATACACTCAATATGAATCTATATATAGAGAGATGTTAAGCTCCCCTTGCATATAGACAATACATATCAAAACATTTTTAACACAATTTTAATAATACTTAAACAAATTTTGATATCATTTGAAATAGGAAATTTCTGATACCAAATGAGATTGAAACATGTGTAAATTTTGATACCAGTGAAAGAAAATATTTTATACCAATTGAAATATATGGTAAATTTTGATACCAAATAAAAGGTAAAACATTTTTGATACCAATGAAACCGAAACTTAATTGAAATTGAAACATATTGATATCAATTGAAGTATGT
>JAVJIF010000671.1:0-104777 GCA_038442645.1 Agave tequilana
CAATGACAAGGAGGAGATGGAACTTATAGGTCTTATGGGAACCTCAAAACCCATGAGATGGAGAGTAAAGCAAGGAGGAAATGGCTCCCTCCAAGAAGAAAGTGAAAGATCACCTAGAGGGGGGGTGAATAGGCGATTATGCTAATCTAATGAACTAAATGCGGAATTTAAAACTAATTGCAATACACTCAAGTGCAATCAAAAAGTGATGCACACACAACCAAGCCAAGCAAATATGAATGCACAATATGAATAGTTGCAAGGCACAAAGTAGAAGAGAGAGATAGAGAGAGAGTCAATGGATCAAGCGCAAACAACAAGATGTGTTTCGAGGTTCGAGCACCCAGCTCTACATCCCCGCCTTCGACACACGAAGGATTCTAATCCCTACAAGTCCACAAAGAACTCTCACAAGGAGTACCCACACTCCTCTCTTACAACCATAACCTCCTCCTTGCGGCAAGCTCCAATCCAACAAAACAATCACCTCACAACTTGAGGGATTAGCACAAAGCAAACAAGGATCACCTCACCACTTGAGGGATACAACCCAAGGCACAAAGCCAAACAAAGATTGTTTTTTTAACTTGGTGGTCTAAACAACAACCACAAACAATTTCTTTCTCCCACACAAAGATCCTATAGAAATAGTAGATTTTAGCTCAAGTGTGGATAAAACTAAGGGATTTGAAACCACAACTCAAGAAAATCTTTGGGAAATAATAGAAATGAGATAGTGAAGTCAAACAAAAGGTTTTCCCAAATCCCTTTTTTTGATTTTTCAAACCCTAATAAAAACACCAAAAGATTGTTCTTTGAATCCAAAACCTCTTTTGATTGCAGCAAAAACACCAGAGAGAATGAAATATTTGCCCAAAATTCTGGAGAAAAACTCTTTCAAATGGGGTATTATAGCATATCTGGAAATTAGCGCCGTTGGCAGCAGATTTTGCCAAAATAGCACTACCGGTCGACCGTCTAACGATCATATCTGACCGTTGACAGCTACCGGTCGACGCGACCCAATCGACCCAAACAAACAGAGAGCAAATGCTCTCAGTCGGTCGAACCGCAACGGTCGAGCCGGCTACAAGTGTAGCCAGCGTGCACGTATCCGTGCACGTCGGTCGACCCTGACGGTCGACCGGCTACATGGTGCGGTCGACCGTTAGGGTCGACCGACCTAGCCTGGCAGACACTGTACAGGTCAGAAAAACAGAGGAAATAAATATCCAATATATTCTTGTAAACTATAAAAATCGCAAAAAATAGTTTTGATAATTTGCATTGATATATGAACATATGATAAAAGTTTTGACTCAATATCAAGTAATTAAAACTATTTTTGTATCTTACAATATTTTCCAAAAACTAGAAATTGTATTTTCTAAAACTAGGATTCTGAATAGAAAATACACTTTGTCCAAACTCATTCAAATACAAAAACATGATATTTAACTCTTTGAAGCATGATGCATATGGATAGAAATCCAATATACATGAAACATATACATATCATAGTTTTTGTCTTTAATTCAAAATATGTTTGTCAAAAATACCAAAACATAAAACACATGAATAAGTAAGTCAAAAACTAAGTTTGTCTAGGAAATTAAGCATGCATGTATGTAGAACAAATCTAACATACATTAAACCATATAAACTTGTTTTGATATAATATCTATTCATGAAAACCAAGATCGGTTAAACCTAAAACCGAAAATCGAAAACCAATATTCAAAACATGAAACGTGTGTGTTGTAACTTGAGCATTATCATACTATTCTAATCTTTACAATTTGGATCTAAACACAAAACTAAACTATGGTACCGAAGTCTTCTTGTAGAGCGCAATCTCCAAGCCGACTCGATCCAAAACTCCTTGATCCACCGAGCAAGTGCTATATATGATCTTTGACGCTCGGGCTCTTGAATCAACATGTGAAAGCTTTCAAATCATCTTGTTGAAGCTAATCACCTACTAATAACTTGATTAAAGATCTGAAACTAAAATCTTCACAAGATTATTAGTACACATAACTACATGAGTTAATCATCATCAAAACTAGGGTGGAAGGCCTTTGGGCCAACAATCTCCCCTTTTTGATGATGACAAAACTCATGGAGTTATATATGCATGGATTAAAGTTAAGCTTCAAAGAAGCTCCCCTTAACTCATGCATAAACAAACAAACAATAAATAATATGCAATAAAGGTTCTTAAACATGAATGCATATAAATGCATAAACAATAAAGGTTCTAGATACCAATGAAATGTTTAAAACAAAACATGCTCTAGATACCAATTACAAAACATCCAATTACAAAACATGCTCTAGATATCAATTAAAATTAAACTAAATTAAACTTAATATATGCAAAACAAAAACATGCATATATAAACCCAAAATAATTCTCCCCCTTTTTGTTAATCATCAACAAAGGGTACAAACCAAAACAAAACAAAATCTTCTCTCTTTTTAATACAAAGAATCAATATTCAATAAGGGGTAAAAGCAAAACCATATCAATAAATTTTTCTCCCCCTTTTTGTTCGAAACAACGAATCAATAAAAATAATATTTCCCTTTTTTTTTGTCTAAAACAAAAATAAGACCAATTAGGGGTGACAATCAATTAAGGTACCAATTGAAAATATGTCAAAGAATAGCATCTTGATACCAATTGAAAGGAAACAAACAAAAATATTGATACCAATTTTAAAAAAACACATGACAAATCTTGATACCAATTGTAAATATTTTCATTTTGAACATATGATACCAAATTAAAATTTTCAATCATTAAGTAAGGGAGTGGGAATCAAATATCAATTGAAAAATCACCAATCGAAAGACAAAATCAAATTTTCTCCCCTTTATGAAATACCAACTAAAATAATGCTTAGGCTTGATACCAATTTAAAAGTAATCAATTGAAACAAAATTGAAGCTCAAGCACTAGCATAAACAAGATTTTGTGCTTAAAGATATAGGGATATAATAAGCACAAATAAAACATATATATGTATGAAAGATAGATACCAATAGAAATTGATATTCTTTGAAGTGAAGCATACATACATACAAACACATATGAGTATACAAGAAATGTTAAAATTGATACCAATTGAAAGAATTCAATGATACCAATTGAAATAACAATAAAATTAAATGTATATCTCATATAACTATACCTCCCAATCATGGTTCAAGTTTTAAATGATTTTCATTATAAGCATGCATGAACATGATCTCCCATCCATCCTCCCATTGAAGGTAGGGTTTTCAAAATAGATTTGAAAAAGTAGTATGTTTGAAAATCTCTACCATAGTGAAGAATACGAACTAGTTATAGGAAAAACTTTTAAAACTAGTACGAAATCCTTCAAGCAAGGAATGAAACAAAATTATTTTTCATGAAACACATGTAAATCACATGATCACTAAACACTCAAAGTCCATATCATAGTCTCATGAAAACAAATCATGAGTAAACTAATAAAGTGAGTGTACAAGTATTATGTGACACATATCAACATGAAAATATTCAATTAAGCTCATATGAAATTCCTTGAAAACATGAAATTCATCTAAGATGTGAAATCACCAATTTAAATCATCTTAAAAACATGAAATTCATTATAAATGTGAAATCACCTAGCAAATATGAAATTCATCCAAACGATTTAAACTTCAAGGTATATGTATGTCATGTACAAACTAAAGTATACATACATATCCTAAACACAATGAGACCACAAAAAGTATATGCATGAAGGCACGTGGATCAAGGATGTATATGTATAAATGATAGTTTGGACAAGATGGACATATACATGAAGTTAAAACAAAATAAGTAAAATGATGAATACAAGTCAAATGCAAGAATCATCAAAACTAGACTATACTAGTACATCAAGTGAATACAAATGAGCGTTCAAGCACAAACATATATAAAGGTCTATTTGTAGCTCACTAGTTGTACAAGTATAAATCCTAGTCTTAATGAAAACTTATCATTCAAGCAAGTAGTCAAAACATGAAGCATAAAATGGGAATCATAACCCAACATAATAAACATAATAATCAAAACATGAATTATTAAAACAAAAAGTCATAGTCAACCATATGATTAGCATGACAAAGACATGTGCATTAGAACTATGATTAACATGATAGCTAAAACATAAAGAGAACACAAAATATGGGTCCACACTAAATATGGGTGTCTCAACAACTAATCATGTAAAGCATAAGTCTAATAAACGTGGCAAATATCATACTAATCATGTAACAATAAAACATGATTCAACAAAACGAAAATCATAAACATCATAAACATCCACATGATCATTATGTATATGCATGTGCATTAGATCTAGTGCATACATGTTAGTTTAAACAAGGTGAGAACACTAAATATAGATCCATATAAAACATGGGTACTCAAGTAACTAAACATGTATAACACTATTCTAATGAGCATGACATAAGCATAATGAACAATAAAACAAGACATGCTACGAATAGATGAACATGAGAAGCATGCAAATAAAAATGGGAGTTAGAGAATGATACCAAAACCGATGAAGGTGCATCTCTAGTTCTCCAAACCACGGTGGTCCTCCCACCAAATCCCTTGAGAGTGAAGCATCCAAATGGTTCTCTTTTAAGCTTAGAACGCATCCACCTCAAGGCACCAATACTCTCACGTGATACGAGAGCTCCCACCTACATCAAAAAGCATAGAGGTGGTCTTTGGTACCCATTTTCTTTGGGGTCCACGGGGGTTAGTATCTTTTCTAACCCAAACAAGATTAGTTGCTAAATTTTCATGATAAACACAATCATAACAAAATCTAGCAAGGTGGCCTTTTCGACCACAATGTGTACATGTGTACACATGAGCATACATGTAATGGTGGTGACCGTAGGAAGCATGTGTATGCCGTGTAGGGTGTGCATGCAAAGATGGACCTTGTTTCTTGCGAACCAAGGTTTCCAAACGTGAATGATTCAATGTGCATTGGCTCAAAGTGGAGCCCAAACATTCAACACTTTTCTTCAAAACATTTATATCATTTTCAATAGTGGAAGATAAAGTGGAGCATGCAATAGGTGTGCAAGAAGAAGAAGAAGCTATACTAGCATAACACACATGAGAATCAATTTCAATTTTCAAAGATTCATTTTTCTTTAAAACTAAATCCAATTCTTTTGTAATTGAATCAATTTTGTTTTTCAAAACAAGGTTATCTTTTAAAACAAAATCCAATTTAGAAGATATAACCTCATTGTTTTCAAAACATCATTACAATCATTTTTGTTTTTCGAAATCTCAATCTCATCAAGGGCAAGGTCTAGTTGAGATCTTAGTGAGTCACGTTCACTAGTGATCTCTTCCTTCTCTTGCAAAACCAATTCAAAATTAGAACACAAATCCTTTAATTCATTTTTCAAAACAAGGTTGTCCTCTTTCAAAAGATTGTGTTTTTTCAATAAATTTTCAAGCTTTTGAGCAAGTTCCAAATTTAAAGTTTGAACTTGAAAACAACCATGGCAATAGGAACTAGAGCTATCATCTATTTGAGAATCCGATTGTATCTCAAGGGAGTTATTCCCTTGGACCATGAGGCAACGCTCTTCGGACTTTTCTCTCTTAGATCTCCTCATCTTGTTGATAATCCTTGGAAGCTCGGGAGACGTCAATAAGCTCCAAACTGCAAAAGCCGAGTCATAACGATCAAACACCGGTAAAAGATGTTCACTAAGAGATGCTCTAAGTGCTCTAAGTGATAATGCATTAGCCTTTTTATGCTTGCTACTATTAGGGAATGATTCCATAGTGGAGGCTTGATAAACTAGATGTCCTAGTCTTTTCAAATGGCTACTCATATTGCCTTCCAAGCATCAAGTCTAATATGGTCAAACATAGGAGGCTATCCAAGAGAACAAACTAAATGAGTGCAAATGAACAATGCAAATGAAGATTAGCAAACCAAGATCTCACTCCTAGGTGGTTAAACCTAAATATCAGGAGCACTAGCTCTGATACCAATTGAAAGATCACCTAGAGGGGGGGTGAATAGGTGATTATGCTAATCTAATGAACTAAATGCGGAATTTAAAAACTAATTGCAATACACTCAAGTGCAATCAACAAGTGATGCACACACAACCAAGCCAAGCAAATATGAATGCACAATATGAATAGTTGCAAGGCACAAAGTAAAGAGAGAGATAGAGAGAGACAATGGATCAAGCGCAAACAACAAGATGTGTTTCGAGGTTCGAGCACCCAGCTCTACATCCCCACCTTCGACACACGAAGGATTTCTAATCCACTAGCAAGTCCACAAAGAACTCTCACAAGGAGTACCCAACTCCTCTCTTTACAACCACAACCTCCTCCTTGAGGCAAGCTCCAATCTAACAAAACAATCACCTCACAACTTGAGGGATTAGCACAAAGCAAACAAGGATCACCTCACCACTTGAGGGATACAACCCAAGGCACAAAGCCAAACAAAGATTGGGTTTTTAACTTGGTGTCTAAACAACAACCACAAATAATTTCTTTCTCCCACACAAAGATCCTATAGAAAAGATAGTAGATTTTAGCTCAAGTGTGGATAAAACAAAGGGATTTGAAACCAGCAACTCAAAGAAAATCTTTGGGAAATAATAGAAATGAAGATAGTGAAGTTCAAACAAAGCTTTTCCCAAAATCCCTTTCTTTGATTTTTCAAACCCTAATAAAAACACCAAAAAGATTGTTCAATTTGAATCCAAAAACCTCTTTTGATTGCAGCAAAAACACCAGAGAGAATGAAAATATTTGCCCAAAAATTCTTGGAGAAAAACTCTTTCAAATGGGGTATTTATAGGCAGATCTGGAAACTAGCCGTTGGCAGCAGATTTTGCCAAAATAGCCCTGCCGTCGACCGCACGGTCGACCGTCCAATGGTTATATTCTGACCGTTGACAGCTACCGGTCGACCCAAACAAACAGAGAGCAAACTGCTCTCAGTCGGTCGACCGCACGGTCGACCGGCGGCTACAAGTGTAGCCAGCGTGCAAGTATCCGTGCACGTCGGTCGACCCTGACGGTCAACCGCTACATGGTGCGTTCGACCGTTAGGGTCGACCGACCTAGCCTGGCAGACACTGTACAGGTCAGAAAAACAGAGGAAATAAATATCCAATAAATCCTTGTAAACTATTAAAAATCCCAAAAATAGTTTTGACAATTTGCATTGATATATGAACATATGATAAAAGTTTTGACTCAAATATCAAATAATTAAAACTATTTTTGTATCTTACAATATTTTTCAAAAACTAGAAACTGTATTTTCTAAAACTAGGATTCTGAATAGAAAATACACTTTGTCCAAAACTCATTCAAATACAAAAACATGATATTTAAACTCTTTGAAGCATGATGCATATGGATAGAAATTCAATATACATGAAACATATACATATCATAGTTTTTGTCTTTAATTCCAAAATATGTTTTGTCAAAAATACCAAAACATAAAACACATGAATAAGTAAGTCAAAACTAAGTTTGTCTAGGAAATTAAGCATGCATGTATGTAGAACAAATCTAACATACATTAAACCATATAAACTTGTTTGATATAATATCTATTCATGAAAACCAAGATCGGTTAAACCTAAAACTGAAAAACCGAAAACCAATATTCAAAACATGAAACGTGTGTGTTGTGAACTTGAGCATTATCATACTATTCTAATCTTTACAATTTGGATCTAAATACAAAACTAAACTATGGTACTGAAGTCTTCTTGTAGAGCTC
The DNA here is from genome assembly GCA_038442645.1 of Agave tequilana. NCBI lineage: Eukaryota > Viridiplantae > Streptophyta > Magnoliopsida > Asparagales > Asparagaceae > Agave > Agave tequilana. The sequence continues at coordinate 7,830 of JAVJIF010000671.1, forward strand.
AATCTCCAAGCCGACTCGATCCAAAACTCCTTGATCTACCGAGCAAGTGCTATATATGATCTTTGACGCTCGGGCTCTTGAATCAACATGTGAAAGCTTCCAAATCATCTTGTTGAAGCTAATCACCTACTGATAACTTGATTAAAGATCTGAAACTAAAATCTCCACAAGATTATTAGTACACATAACTAAATGAGTTAATCATCATCAAAACTAGGGTGGAAGGCCTTTGGGCCAACAGAAAGCTATTGCCTTCAAAAGTCAATCCTCATACTCCGACGAAGACGATGAAGAAGAAGATGACGAAGAGCTCTCACTTCTTGTTAAGAACGTTCGGAGAATATATAACAAGGCAAAGTTCCAAGGTAGAAGGAGATGGCAAGGAGGCAAAGAAGAGAAGAAGATTATTTGTTTCAATTGCCAAAGACCGGGTCACATTGTTGCGGAGTGTCCGGATAAAGTCAAGCCTTCCACCTCCAAGAAGCCTTACAAGAAGAAAGCATTGAAGGCTACAAGGGATTCCGAGAGTGAATCTGAGAAAGAAGTTGACACCGCCAATATGTGCTTCATGGCTAATGAAGGCACAAGCAAGGTAACCTCTTCTACCTCTTTTGATGATGAGCTTTCCATGGATGAATTAGGAGGAGCATTTGTAGAACTCTCACATAACTATGATGTTCTTAAGAAAAAGTATTTAAATATGAAAAAGGAAAATGAGTCTCCTAATCATCATGTTTTTACTCTTACTAAAGAAAAAGATAAATTATCTTCTACTTTAGTTTCCACTCAAAAAGATTTTGATAACTATAAGATTTCTTGCAAGGGTAAGTTTTCACAAGTTAATGAAAATGAGATTTCCATGCTTAAAGAGAAATTGACTCATTAGGAGTAGTTTTGAAAAAGTGTGAATTTAATAAGAATAGACTTGAGGCTATGTTTCCTAAGAAACAAGCCTCTAAGAAACAATCTCATACTCATATTCATACTCACAACCTTTACATCATGCCAAACCCCCAAACATGCTCACACTTCACACACACATCATGCATTCATGTATGGTAAAGTGTTTTCATGTTCATATTGTGGCCATAAAGGTCACTTAGTTAAGTTTTGCTATGATAGACTTAATGCATCTCATCATAATGTTTGGGTTCGAAATACTAACTTTCAAGGACCCAAGAAAAATTAGGTACCATAGTCAATAAATTTGTTAAATGATGTAGGTACTTTCCAAGGCGCAACGACGTAAAGGATTGTGGTATCTTGATAGTGGTTGCTCAAGGCACATGACTTGGGATATTAACAACTTTGCAACCCTATCAAGATACCATGAAGGTGGCACCGTCACCTTCGGAGATGATTCCAAGGGTAAAATCATCGGTATTGATAATATTAAACTTGGTACATCCTCTTTAATAGAAAATGTTGTTTTAGTTGATGGACTCAAGCATAATCTCTTGAGTATTAGTCAACTTTGTGATAAAGGTTTTGATGTTATTTTTGATAACATAGCTTGTAGAGTTTTTGATAGACAATCTAACACATGTATATTTTCTGGTTTTCGTGAAAGCAATATGTACATGATTGATTTGTCTAATATGTCTTGCAATATCACTTATTTGAAAGCCCTCGATGATGACTCTTGGTTGTGGCATAGAAGATTAGGCCACATTTCTTTTGACCATCTATCTGGGTTAAACAACAAGGAAATGGTGAAGGGTATTCCTTGCTTGAGCTTTGAAAAGGACCGCATTTCTGACGCGTGCCTACTTGGGAAACAAACCAAGTCTTCTTTCAAGTCAATTAAGGATATCATGACATCACATCCCTTGGAGTTGATCCATATGGATTTGTTTGGTCCTACTCAAACCAAAAGTCTAAGTGAGAATCATTTTGCATTCGTTTTAGTTGTTGATTTTTCGCGTTTTACTTGGGTTTTCTTTTTAGAACATAAAAATCAAGCCTTTTCACATTTTCAAGCCTTTAAGAAAAGAGTGAAAAGGAAAAAGATTCTTCAATTTTAAGAACAAGAAGTGATAGAGGTGGTGAATTCATTAACCTACCCTTATTACTTTTTGTGAAGAACATGGAATTAAGCATGAACTATCTTAACCTAGAACTCCACAACAAAATGGAGTAGTTGAACGGAAAAATCGAACATTACAAGAGATGGCTAGGACAATGATTAGTGAATATGGTCTCCCACATTATTTGTGGGCCGAGGCCGTTAATACATCATGCTAAATATCAAATCGTGTTTTCTTATGCAAAAATACTTCAAAAACATCTTTTGAGATTTATTTTTCTAGAAAGCCAAATGTTTCATACTTTAAAGTTTTTGGATGCAAATGTTTTGTTTTAAATACAAAAGACAATTTGGGAAAATTTGATGCTAGGTCTTATGAAGCAATCTTTGTAGGTTACTCAAATACTAGTAAAGCTTATAGAGTTTTCAATAAGTCATCCTTAACTATTGAAGAGTCTATACATGTAAAATTTGAGGAATCTAATGTGTTTGTTATAATGTTGTAGAAATAGATTCTTTGCATGAAGACATGGAGAAAGTCACTTTGAAGGATTCACCTACTATTGAAGACATGCCAAAGGATGATGAAGGAAGTGCAACTAAGGATCAAGAGGCTCAAGGAAATGAAATTCAAAGAATTGAAGTGGAGCCTAGTCAACAACTTCCAAAGGATTGGAGATACAATCAACATCATCCCAAGGACCTTGTTTTAGGTGAAGTATCTCAAGGGGTAACTACTCGTTCTCAACTTCATGATTTTTGTGGACACTATGCTTTTATTTCTCATGTTGAACCCAAAAGCGTTCTCGAAGCCGAGGCCGACTCATATTGGTTGCTAGCCATGCAAGAGGAACTCAATCAATTTGAGGGCAACCAAGTTTGGCACCTTGTTCCTAGGCTCCACGATAGACCAACAATTGGTACTAAGTGGATCTTTAAGAACAAGTTGGATGAGTCGGGTAACGTTGTTAGGAATAAAGCTAGGTTAGTTGCCCAAGGTTACACTCAAATTGAAGGTATCGATTTTGATGAAACCTTTGTACCCATAGCACGGCTTGAAGCCATACGGATGACACTTGCATGTGCTTCATATAAAGATTTTAAGCTTTTTCAAATGGATGTTAAAAGTGCTTTCTTAAATGGATTTGTTGAAGAAGAGGTGTATGTTGAACAACCCCCCGGGTTTGTTGATCTTACACATCCGGATTTTGTTTTCAAACTTGACAAAACTCTTTATGGTTTAAAACAAGCCCCAAGGGCTTGGTATGAAAGGCTTTCTTCATTTCTAATTTCAAATGGTTTTAAGAAAGGAAAAATTGATACAACTTTGTTTACAAAACATGTAGAAAATGATATTCTTATTGTACAAATTTATATGGATGATATCATTTTTGGTTCTACTAATGAAACCCTTTGCCAAGTTTTTGAATCATGCATGAAGGAAGAATTCGAAATGTCTATGATGGGTGAGCTCAACTATTTCCTTGGTCTCCAAATCAAGCAAAGAAAGGATGGGATCTTCATCAATCAAGCCAAGTACACAAAGGAACTTATCTAGAGATTTGGACTTGAAGGAGCTAGAACTAGTAAAACTCCCATGGCAACAACCACCAAGCTTGACAAGGATGAACAAGGTAAAAGTGTAGACATTAAGCTTTATCGTAGCATGATTGGTAGTTTATTGTATTTGACGGCTAGTAGGCCGGATATTATGTTTTGTGTATGTCTTTGTGCTCATTTTCAATCATGTCCTAAGGAGTCTCATTTAGTAGCGGTAAAACGCATTATTAGATACCTTAAGGGCACAATTGAAATGGGTTTGTGGTATCCGAAAAACCGGACTATTTGAAATGAAGAGTTTTTCGGATGCCGACTATGCGGGTTGTAGGGTAGATAGGAAGAGTACAGGTGGAACATGTCAATTTCTTGGTAATTGTCTTGTTTCTTGGTCTTCCAAAAAGCAAAATTTGGTAGCCCTTTCAACCGCCGAGGTGGAGTATGTTGTAGCTGGAGCTTGTCGTGCACAAGTTCTTTGGATGAAACATACTCTCCTTGACTATGATTTACATTTTGATCATATTAAAATATTTTGTGATAATACTAGTACTATTTATATGACTAAAAATGCAAATCAACATAGTAAAATCAAGCACATTGACATTAGATATCACTTTCTTAGAGATCATTATGAGAAAAGAGATATTGATATTGATTTTGTTTATACCGATTTTCAACTTGCCGATATTTTTACAAAACCTGTAGACTATGCTAGATTTTCATTTATTTGTGGTGAGTTGAATGTTTGTATTATAGATTCTTGAAAGAAATTTTTTTATTGTTTACCCTTTTTGATGTATGACAAAAAGGGGAAGAAAAAGTTTAGTTTATTAGTTTAGTTTATTTTAACTTTAGAGTTTTAAGTTTAGTTTTTTTTAACTTTAGAGTTTTAAGTTTTATGCACTTTGGATTTTGTTGTGTGCATTACGTTTTATGCTTTATGTATATAGCCATTCACTTTTATACATAGTCATTCTTTTATACATAGCATAATTTGAGGGGGAGCTTCCAAGCTCCTTTCCCATGTTAAAATAACTATATGTTTTGTCACCATCAAAAAGGGGGAGATTGTTGGCCCAAGGTTACAATCACCCGTTTTAGTGTGTTTTGATGATCACAAAATATATAAAGTTATTTGTGCTAATCATGTTTGTTGTTTCAGTGTGTTTCAGGGTTCTAATGATTCTAGGAGCATTCTTCCCTAAAGGAAGGTTGTTTTGGCTCAAGTCGGTTCAATTTGGATTCAAGATACAAGATTTTGAAGATCACATATGAAGCCCACTTAAAGACTTTGTAGTCATCTAGAACCTATGTAAGAATTAGCTTGTTAAAGTTTGAGGTTGTAGAATATTGGCTCTAGGACACACACACATTTTTAAAATACAAGTTTTTGTTCTCGGTATTTGTTTTTGAGTTCATGCCTTGATTCTTATACATTATTCAAAATCCTTACAAATTTTATATCTTGTTTACTCCATGTATAACTATCTTTTCAGCATGATACTTAGTTACATATACCTACAAAAATTATTCTGAATATTTTCAAAGTCCAAAAATGCCTCTCTATTTTCTGTTTCAGGCTGGATCGGCCGACCGCACCGGTCGATCGGATCCTATGTCAGGACGTGCACGCTTATGCACGTCTGACGGCCGACCGACCGGACGATCGGCAGAAAACAGATTGCTCACTGTTTTTTGTTGATCAGCCGAACGGTCGACCGACCAAAATTTTTGCTCTCTGTTTTTTGTCGGGCGGCCGACCGGTCGACCGAGCCCCTTCGGCTATATGCCAACGGCTCTTTCGGTCGACCGGCCGGTCGACCGATAGACTGTAAGAGCCCCAACGGCTCTTTCCCCTTTGGTGATTTTCTGAAAAACTATTTTTGTTACTTTTTGTTTGGCAGAGTTTTCTGATCTTTTGGGGACTTATTTTGGACCATATAAACTTAATTAAATCTTGTTTTAATCCCTTCCTCTCCCTATAAATAAAGGAGATAGGTCTCTTGCAAAAACACCAAGAAAAATCCCTAGTTTACAAGTTTTCAAAAGAAAGAAAAAGCTCTCAATTCTCTCTTGCTTCTTGGCTATTGGTTTTCAGTTGTGTTCTCAAGCAAGTTTCATCTACAACTGAGTTTGTTTTTCTCACTACACTTCTAGAGCCAAAATTTCCATCCTCATTCTATGAGGAAGTTGTAAAGAGAAAGTTTGTAAGAAGTTTGTGATCCTTTTGGTGATCACTTGGCTACTTGTTCCTTCTTCTTGTTCTTGTTGAGATACCTCTTCGGTAGAGGTTTGTAAGTGGCGGAGTTCGGTACTCCGGTCTTCGGTAGACCTTGTAAAGTCCTCAGTGGATAGTGGAAACCCTTCACGGCAGTGAAGGCGGGGAGTAGAGCGGTGTCTCGAATCTCGAAACAAATACTTTGTGTTTGCGATTGATTTTCTCTTTGCTCTCTATTGCTCTTACTTTCTTGCTTGTGTTATTGCTATTCTTTCATACCTTGTGATATATTTTGTGTGCATTTCATAATTGCTTCAAATTCATTTCTTGTTACATTGTCGATCATTACTCATACAATAAGATTGCAATACGCACCTCAAACTCATATCTAGAGGAATCACGAGGAAGGAGTTCAGAGCCCTTCACCGGGTATTTGGCTCTTAATCTTGTTTTGGGAGATCGTTGCATCATTCATTCATACTTGTTTTAAAAAAATTGTTAGATTAGCATTTACACCTATTCACCCCCCCTCTAGGTGTTTTCATAATTAAGGAACGTCCTTTGATGGATAACCTCCCACCAATCTTGCCCTCACCTGGCTGATTAGCTTGTGGTCAAAGTCTACATTCTACCTCCTATGGACAATCAACTAGTTAGGAGTTGTCTAGGTCGAGGTTACCTTAGACTAGGCTTGGTTGATTACTATTTTGACTGTTGTTTGAACTTGTTTGTGATTGATTGTGTTTGTGTATGCAAGTGTGGTCGAGAGACCCTAATTCGTCTAGGTTGACTAGAAACACATCACCACCCAAGTTTGAACCAAGACCAAATCTGGAAATGGCTCAATCAACATCACTGCAGGATAGGTTCTACCCCATTAGGACCTCACTTCCATCTTGCATTCTACTTCCATCGGTTGATGAATACAATTTTGAACTCAAGCCTCAATTCATCAACACATTCCCCAAGTTTCATGGCCTAGAGTCCGAAGATGCCTACTTCTTCATAAGAGAATTTGAGAAAGTATGTCTAATGATGAAAATCTCACACCTTGCAGACGATGCTATTAGGTTGAGATTTGTCCCTTTCGCACTTAAGGACTTAGCAAAGAAGTGGCTCTACAGCTGAGCGGCCGGTTCTATCACATCCTAGGATGGTTTCATCAAGGTTTTCTTGAAGAAATTCTATCCAATCCATAAAACCGCTCTCATTAGGAAGACGATCATGCAATTCAAGCAAGAACCTAGTGAACCATTCTGGAGGTACTTTGAACGCTTTAAAGACCTCCTTGTCCAATGTCCACATCATGGAATAGAGAAATGGCGACAATGCCAAATTCTTTATGACGGTTTAGACTATTCCACCAAAACCCTCTTAGAAAGTATGTGCCAAGGGGTTTCTTGCAGAAAGATGAAAATGAAGGATGGGATTTGTATGAAAACCTAGCTGAGAAGACCATCCAATGGGAATCTGCTAGTGAGACCTCTAGGAATCCTAACTCCATCTCTTCAAAAGGAGGTCTCCATTCTATCGAATCGTCCATCGCTAATGAGGTTAAGTTAGCTAACTTGGCTAGAAGACTGGAAGCTCGAGAAATGAAAGAACCAAGTCCAGTCAATCAAGTCAGCCCGAACCAATTTTCAACCCCGGGCTGCACTTTCTGTCAAGCCATGAATCATGTGTTTGAGGAGTGCCCTCTGTTTCAGGCTCAGCAACCCTACCATGAACCGATGAATGCGGCCTTTTCAAGGCCGAATAATAACCCTTATGCACCAACGTACAATCCTGGCTGGAGAAATCACCCTAATTTCTCATGGAGCCAAAACAACAATGACCATTCACGATCAAATCATGCTAGCCACTTCCATCATGGTAATAATTCTTCCAATCATCAACCCAACTTCTCCAATTTCCATAATAATTCTCTCAACCATCCACCAAACTTTTCGAACTATCAACAGAATTTTCCCAACCAAGCTCCAAATCCTCCTTCCAGAATCCACAATTAGAAAGGAAAATGACTGACTTTGAAAGGAACATGGAATGATATATGAAAAACCAAGATTCTCTCATGCAAACTATCCAGAGGTTACAGGTTCAAATGAGTCAACTAGCCACTCCATAGAATGAGAGACAAAAGGGTACCCTGCCTAGTCAGCCAGTAACCAATCCGAGGAATTCTCAATAAGCTCATTTGGCTGAGGATCATTCATTTAATCAATGTAATGTTGTTCAACATTGAGGTCAGGAAAGAGAGTTGATAACCAAGTGTCAACGCCAACCAATCCCATTCAGCACAACCACAATCAAGCGTCCACCTCATCTAATCCAAATTCTTCCAATTCTGACGAATCTGAAAAAAACAAGTTAGCCAGCCAGGTGCACCAGCCTATAGTACCATTTCCAAATAGGCTGAAAAACAATAAGCAAAATCCTCACATGGACAAGATAATCGAGATATTTAACCAAGTGAAGATAAATGTGCCACTTCTTGATGCCATCCAACAAGTTCCTATGCTAAGTTTCTTAAGGACATGTGCACCAAGAAGAGAAAGACTAATGTTCCAAAGAAGGTCTTCTTAGCCACTAACATTAATGAGCTATTATCGGGTCCTATCCCTGTCAAGTACAAGGATCCAGGTAGTCCTACCATTGCCTGCACAATAGGACAAGCCGAGATTAGTCGTGCACTTCTTGACTTGGGGGCAAATATCAACTTGCTTCCATTCTCTGTTTATCAACAACTCGGGTTGGGCGATCTTAGTCCAACTCGAGTCACCATCCAACTGGCTGACCGTTCTGTTAAAGTTCCAAAAGGGGAGATTAATGATGTCCTGATCTGGGTAGGAGAGTTCATTTACCCTGTCGATTTCATAGTTCTGGAGACACAACCTGCGTCCAACTCTAATCATAGGGCTCAAACTCCTGTTATCCTAGGGCGACCATTCCTTGCTACTGCTAATGCCATCATCAATTGTAGGAATGGGTCTATGAGGTTAACCTTTGGAGACATGACTAGAGAAGTCAATGTCTTCAATCTAGGAAAACAACCCCGCGATATCGAGGACCAAACATTTGAAGTCAACCTAATTGAGAAATTGACAAGTGAACATGGGGAAGAAATGGAATTAGAAACAGAGTGTGAATTCGGGTTAGAGTCTGACGACTTTAATCTTGATCAGGTTGTAGATTCTGCTGTGAGTTGGGCCTCAAACCCTATTTCACCAACATTGGAGCCAACAGATTTGACTAGTCCTATCAGTGAGCCTTCCTCTTCCTTAGATTGAAAGCCCTACCTGGGCATCTCAAGTACGCCTATCTAGACGAACAAGAGACCTTTCCTGTCATCATTACCTCCCATTTAAATGACGGGGAAGAAGAAGATCTGATAGTTATTCTAAGAAAACATAGGGAGGCCATTGGGTGGACTATAACTGATATCAAGGGATTAAGTCCAACCATCGTTCAACATCGCATTCATCTCAATGAAGACGCCACACCCAAGAAAGACCCGCAGCGTAGGTTAAACCCTATAATACAAGAGGCTGTTCATACTGAAATCATAAAACTCTTAGACAATGGGATAATTTATCCCATTTCTGATAGCCAATGGGTCAGTCCTGTCCACGCGGTTCCGAAGAAATCAGGTTTCACCGTAGTGAAAAACGAGAATAAAGAGTTGGTTCAAACTCGACTTCCCACGAAGATCCGAGTTTGCATCGACTATAGGAAACTGAATGCTGCAACTCGTAAGGATCATTTTCCACTTCCTTTCATTGATCAAATCTTGAACGTTTGGCGGGTCACGAGTATTACTGTTTCTTGGATGGTTACTCGGGCTATAACCAGATCCCTATCGCTCCTGAGGACCAAGAAAAGACTACGTTTACATGTCCATTTAGGACATTTGCTTATCGTCGAATGCCCTTCGGCTTATGCAATGCCCCAGCAACGTTTCAACGTTGCATGTTAAGTCTTTTCTCTGATATGGTAGAACGATTCTTAGAGATCTTTATGGATGATTTCTCCATCTACGGAGATTCATTCACTCAATGTCTCCACCATCTAGAACTCGTCCTCTAACATTGTGCTGAGAAAAATCTGACACTGAACTGGGAGAAATGCCACTTCATGGTAAAACATGGAATTATCTTGGGTCATGAAATCTCCAAGAAAGGAATTGAAGTGGATAGAGCCAAAATCGAGGTTATTGTTAAGCTTCCCATGCCCAAATGCGTTAAGGACATTAGATCCTTCCTAGGACACGCTGGTTTCTACCGAAGATTTATCAAGGATTTTAGCAAAATTGCTAGGCCCTTGACTAATCTGTTAGCTAAGGATGTGTCCTTCACTTTCGATGCTGAATGCATAGATTCTTGGGAGAAGCTTAAGAGAGAGCTTATTTCTGCACTAATCATATCTGCACCGGATTGGTCTAAGCCGTTTGAGATCACGTGCGATGCTTCTGATTTTGCCATAGGTGCTGTCATAGGACAACGCATTGATAACAAGAAGCATGTGATCTACTACTCTAGTAGGACTCTCAACGATGCTCAACTGAACTACACTACGACTGAGAAGGAATTCTTGGCAGTAGTGTTTGCCTTAGAGAAGTTTCGTCCCTACCTACTAGGGTCCAAAACCACCATTTTCACCGATCATTCTGCGCTTAGGTACCTCATGATGAAGAAGGATGCCAAGGCCCGACTCATTCGTTGGATCTTCCTTCTTCAAGAATTCGATCTTGAGATTCGAGATAAGAAAGGCGTAGAAAATGTCGTTGCTGACCACCTCTCACGGATCCCTAATTCTCCATGCAACGAATTACCCATAAATGAGGATTTTCCTGATGAACATCTCTTAGCTATCTCTAGGGAACCTTGGTTTGCTGATATAGTGAATTACTTAGTCACAAGTTAAACTCCGTCTCATTGGTCCAAAAATGATGTTTACCGGTTCTTATCCCAAGTCCAGTATTTCTTTTGGGAGGAACCATATCTTTTCAAGTACTATTCTGACCAAATTATTAGGAGATGCATTCCCGATGAGGAGGTTAAGAGTGTTCTATCTTTCTGTCACGAACTTGCATGCGGTGGACACTTTGGTCCCCGCAAGACTGCTGAAAAAGTGCTACAAAGTGGGTTTTATTGGCCCACTCTGTTCAAAGATGCTTATGAATTTTGCAAGATGTGCCCTAGATGCCAAATGGTAGGAAGGATTTCAAACCGAAATATGATGCCCCTAAACCCAATTCTAGAAGTAGAACTCTTTGATGTTTGGGGCATCGACTTTATGGGTCCATTTCCTAATTCATTTGGGAACCAATACATATTGGTTGCTGTGGATTACGTGTCCAAGTGGGTAGAAGCCATTCCTTGTAAAACTCATGATAACAAAGCTGTCATAAATTTTTTGAAAGAGAACATTTTTTCACGCTTCGGAACCCCTCGTGCTATCATCAGTGATAATGGCATTCAATTTTGCAATAGATCTTTTGAAGCTCTTATGCGCAAGTATGCCATAACTCACAAGTTGTCCACACTTATCATCCTCAAGCCAGTGGGCAAGTTGAGGTTTCAAATAGACAAGTCAAGCTTATATTGGAGAAGACTGTGAACCAAAACCAGAAAGATTGGTCCATCAAACTTGTAGATGCTCTATGGGCCTACAGGATTACTTTCAAGACGATTCTAGGAATGTCTCCCTATAGGTTAGTCTATGGCAAACCTTGTCACTTGCCCGTTGAGTTAGAGCACCGAGCCTTATGGGCAATCAAGCAGTTGAATTTCGATTTGACTAAGGCTGGTGACCTTCAGAAATTACAAATATTCGAATTGGAGGAATTGAGAAATGTGGCCTATGAAAATGCTAGGATCACTAAAGATAGAGTCAAGATTTTCCATGACAAGCACATCATAAGAAAAACCTTTGTCCCTGGACAAAAAGTCTTACTCTATAATTCTAGGCTTCATCTTTTTCCAGGAAAATTGAAATCGAGATGGATAGGGCCATTCGTTGTAAAAATCGTGTTTCCATACGGTGCAGTTGAGATCAGTGGCACCAAGAATGGAAATGACTTTAAGGTAAATGGTCAATGCCTTAAACCTTTCTTGGAATCGGTGCCGGTAAATGAAACGGCAATGGGTCTTTTTGACCTAGTGTATCAGTAACTTTCCTCCTTTCCATTTTATTTCACGCACTTATACATTTCTTTCATACATTAGGGACAATGCATGAGATAAGTGTGGGGGAGGGTTCTAACATGACTGATATAAAATATATATATATATTAAAAAAACAAGTTTAGGAATGAAAAATTTTATATTCCTATAACTTATAGATTACTTAAAGCCTTACAAATATACTTCAAATATTTTCTCTTTTCAGAATGCTTTTCAAAAATACTAACCTTTTTCTCTTTCTTTATGGATTTTGTGGGTGCAATCCACTGAAAACCCTCACGAGACAAAACTCGTCCTCTAGGGGTAACCTAGAGATTTAACGGCTTGTTGCACATGCTCAGTGCAATTGAGTGACCTGCGAAAGTGGTCCAATAATTGATTAGAATTAGTCTGATGTTTTGCTCGAGGGCGAGCAAAAGATAAGTGTGGGGGTGTGATTTATCACATATATTGTATTTATATTGTCACCTTACCATACTTGTTAGCTAATAAATCCTATTAATAAGTTTTCTTTTTCTTTGCTAAATGTAGGCCCAAGTGCTTAAAGAAAGAAAAGAGAAACAAGCCCAAAAGCCTACCAAATTCTGAATTAATTCAGAATAAATTTGAAATGAAGAAATCAGGGCTAAATCTTGGTATATCAAGAGGTTGAGAAGAATCCTCCCTGAATCGAGCGATTGAAGCCACACAATCAAGGCTGTTTCGTCAACGTTTTGGAGCAGAAACAAGAAAACCAGAAGGAGATATGGGTATAACACCAAACCAGTGATCTCCCCTCTTTTAATGTGGCCACATGGCCACACTAGGGCCGCGAAAACGCGGCCCAAGCCGCGTTTCCATGGCTTGTTAGTGTTTGTTGGGGGAGCGTTTGCTCCCCGAATCTTCCCGGGATCCTCCTCGTTTGGTTTTTGGCTATAAATATGGGTTTCAGCAAAGAAAAATGCAGCGAAGACAAGGATTAAGTTTTGTGTTTATTTTCTTAGGATTTAGGCTCTTTGTTAGCTATCACAAAAGTTGTAATCTTTTTATTTACTTTGTAGTCTAGTATCAAAACTTGTGAGAGAGAGGAATTGAGTGCTTGTACTTGAAGATTGAAGTGACATCAATACAAGAGTCGAGTCGCGTTTTCTTCCACTTGCAGTATGGTATGGTTTGCATTATGTCTATGCTTTCTTCGTTGTTTTCTATGGATAACTAAACAGTTTTCTGGGCTTGCTATCACAACTCTCTCTTACTCTTCTTCTCTCCTATTTTTAAAAGAGAAAGGCTCAATGAATCATATGCATGCCCTCCTTAAAAGCCTTTCTTTTTGAAAGTGTTCTTGAAGGCAGATGAGGATGGGTTTGGATTGTTGAATTCTCACTTCTTTCATGAACATCTCTTGAATTGTTTTTACTTCATTCTTGCTTCTTCGCGCTTGATGTTTTAATATTCAATTCTAACGATTTCTTGAAGAAAAGACTCAACTCTTCTAACCATCTTATGTGCTTTACTTAAAGCTTTCTAAAAAATAACTTTAAGTTTTGCAAATGATCACTTGGAGGCACTTGATATTTTAATAGAGAATGAACAATTGAGTAGTGAGATAGTGAGCCCAGATTTGCTTCATTATTAAAAATAATAAAACAATTCTCAAGCTTTCTAAATCACCTTCTCCAAAACCTTTTCTAAAAGTTGCAATTTCTCTTTTAACCATCTCTTTCTTTCCATTCTCTTTTTCATAAAAAATGAACACAATTTTTTGTTTTTAAGAAATTCACCGAAACGCTTCCATCGCATTCCTCCTTGTGGACACGACCCATTAGCCACAAGCTACACGGTAAACTCTTAAACTCTTTAATTGTTCTTTCTTTTAGCAATCATCTCACAGCAACAAGAAGAGCCTATCGACTTATAAAAGAGAATAGAAAACAAGATTCAGTACCAAAATGATTTTATCCAATCAAATCATAATTGTACCTAGTCTATCAATAGGTTAAAAGCACAAATGGGTCATTTGATCAACACAATTATTAATAGGAATGGGAAAACTCTCCCTAACCAATTTTTGACCATTCCTGATTTCCTAAACCATATTGAAAAGGACAAAGAATCATGGTGTGTTGGAAACTTCAACAAAGATTCAATTTCATCACACCAAATAGAACTTGAACAATACTAAACCATTGACAAATTGGCAAGTTTTCATTTCAATGAAATTGAACTTGAACATGAATGTGAACCTGATCTTCAATTTTGTGATTCTGTTTTAAATGTCGAATCAATGTTGACTCAGGTATCTTAGCCAATTTGGACCCATTTCAGAGAAAACATTGATTCCCTTATTCATAGATTTTGAACATGAACCACCTATTTTGGAAAGTCATATTCCATGATGGAAAAAGAATATGAATTTCAATTATTTTTTTTGAACCAACTCTTGATCCAAACTGACTCTTCAACCCAAACTTGATTTAAGACATATTCCAGAGTTAGTATTGCTTTTTGAACCTGTCACTTTTTAGCTCAAATCAACTATTCCATAAAGTCACATTCTTTTGTTAGACTGAGGTATAAACCACAATGACTCCGAGATGATATTCCAAGGTTGGTCATATCAAGGGGTTAATTTTCATTATAGGATCACGTATGATCCTATTCAATTTGGAGAAAATAAAGATGTAAATAAGGAAGAGGTCATCCAAAGTGGGTTCTTTAAAATCGACATTATTTAGATTGGGCAATAACGCTTGGCCCAATCTGACCACCACCAGAACCACTGCCTTGAGGTAACATTTTCCTTGTCGTTCTTCTTTTTCATGCATATATCCATTCATTCATATATTGAGGACAATGTATGAGATATGTGTGGGGAGAGCTCTAACATAACATATGTTTTCTTTTAATTTATTAAAATATATATATATATAAATATATATATATATATATATATATATATATATATATATAACATTTTCTTTGCTTTTAAATCTTTTTTGAAAAGAGAAACAATATTTTGACCTTTTTTTGTAAGAAATTAAGTTAATTTTAAGGAATAGGAGAATCATAGTTAGGATTTCTTATACTTGGTCAAAATAGATTATCTGTATGATTTCTAGGGTAAGGAAGAAAATTTTAAAAAGTAATTTAAAAATTTACCGACATTGCATAAATTTATTTCTTGTATGCTATCACCAAGAGCTTGCTAATAAACCAACAATAAAACATTTGTTGAAAAGTTTAAAAATTGATTAGACATTTGCATTCTAGGCTCGTATTTTTTCAATTCATTTACTTTACTGTTGAAGAGTGCTGGAGCAAGGTACGTTCGCATTGCATTTAGAATAGGACTCATCTCTTTGTTGATTTACTGATTGTCAAATCAAAGAGTTAAGAATTTTATCGTGTAGCTTCGGGCTAACGGGTTGTGTTCACGAGGAGGAATGCGATGAAAGCTTTTCGGTATTTTGTTTAGTAACAAAGAATTGTGCTCATTTTTTTTAGTTGAAAAGAAGAATGGAGAGATGGGAAAAGAATAAAAGAGAAATTGCAACTTTGGAGAAGGTTTTGGAGAAGGTGATTAAAAAAAACTTTGAAAAATGTTTGGTTGTTTTAAATATAAGAAGGAGAAGATCTGGGTTCACTAATTTATTTACTTCACTACTTATCTCAAGGATAATTTTAGTGCATCACTTTTATCATAGGCAGAAGAGCTTAATTTCTTTTAGTGTTCAAGTAAAACAAATGAGATGATTTTGGATCAAATCTTGAGATCTTTCTTAACACAACATTAAAAATAGAATGTTAAATCATCAAGCGCGAGGAAGCAAGTATGGAATAAAAATAATTTACAAATAGTTGTGACTTGAAAATTCAAGTTTTAAAAGAAGAGCATCCTCATGAGCTTTCAAGAATAAAAATTAACGTTAAGCATTATGATTCAAGAGAGTTCTTCCATCAAATTCAATCGAGAGAGAAGTAGAAAACATCAATTAGTGAGCCCAGAAAACGATTTAGCTACTCATTATGAAACAAATAAGAAATTGAAGATTGAATACATACATACCGAATTCAAGTTGAGTTAGAATGGCAAGTAGAAGCTCCTTTGATTGTCACTTCAAAGATAAATTACACAATCAAATCTACTCTTCTCTCTTTTCTGGTCTAAACTAAAAAAAGAATAAAGAGGAGATACAACTTCTCCAAGCTATCTAACAATGTTCCTAAACCCTAAAAATGAACAATAAATTTAATCCTAGTCCTCGCTCCCTTCTTCTCTGTTGAAACTGGTATTTATAGGGTAATACCAGAGGGGGGAGTTCTTAGAAAGATTGGGGAGCAAACGCTCCCCCAACAGACGCAACCAAGCCGCGGAAACGCGGCTAGGGCCGCGTTTTCGCGGCCCTGGTGTGGCCAGTTGGCCACACAAAATTTGGTGGCTCTCCTGTTTTGGTAATTCTCCTGTATCTTCTTCTGGTTTTCTCGTTTCTGCTCCAGGGTTTAACGAAACAGCCTTTGATTGTTGGCTTTAACCACTTCATTTGGGAGGATTCTTTTCAACCCGTTTTCAACCTCTCTGATATGCCAAGATTTTGCCCAGATTCCTTGATTTTGAATTTATTCTGAATTAAATCAGAATTTGGTAGGCTTTTGGGCTTGTTTCTCTTTCCTTTCTTTTAGCAATTGGGCCTAAATTGAACAAAGAAGAAGAAGACTTATTAATAGGATTTATTAGCTAAAAAGTATGGTAAGGTGATATTGTATATACAAAATATGTAACTGATCACACCCCCACACTTATCTTTTGCTCGCCCTCGAGCAAAACATCAGACTAATTCTAATCAATTATTAGACCATTTTCGTAGGTCACTCGATTGCACTGAGCATGTGCAACAAGCCGTTAAACCTCTAGGTTACCCCTAGAGGACGAGTTTTGTCTCGTGAGGGTTTTCAGTGGATTGCATCCACAAAATCCATAAAAAAAATTAGTATTTTCGAAAAGCATTTTTAAAGGAGAAAATATTTGAAGTATATTTGTAAGACTTTAAGTAATCTATAAGTTATAGGAATATCAAAATTTTCATTCCAACACTCAGTCTCCATTCAAAAACATGTCATCAATCAAAATTAGGAGTCAAATTGTACTTCTCATCTAGTGTATTAATTTACCCTGAGTCGTATGCACCATCGTGACTATGAAGTTGACTAAGGGTTCTTTAACGTTAACTCCTATGCCTTATTTATATTTATTTTTGGTGGAATTTATTCCTCAATTTCATTAGGCTTTCTAATCCGCCTATGTAACGAGCCTTTAGTCGGTGATACCCAAACCAGACAGTTTTAGGGCACCAGGTGAGAAAACACCCTAAGGACTTAAACACTCGAGCAGACAAAGCCACGAAACCAAGGTTTTTATTTATAAAATGTACCCCTTTTAGGCGTGAATACTTATGCTTCATGAGGCACAAATACCCAGCTTAATCAGAGGATTTATATATATATATATTTTTAAACTTATCTAATTATCTTTTGCATAAATACCAAGGCTTACTTAGGCCAAAGCACCTAGCTAATCAATAATAAGATTTGTTTATTTTTTTATACATATATACTTTTTTTTATAAGGCATAAGAGTCTTTGTTTTTAAACCCTAAGTGTGTAAGTGTATAAAGTGTGTGTTGGCCCAAGGTTACAATCACCCATGTTTAGTGTGTTTTGATGATTACAAAACATATTAGTTATTTGTACTAATATTGTTTATTGGTTAAGTGTGTTTCAGGGATCTAACTCATCTAGAAGGTTTATTCCCTATAAGCAAATATTTTGGACTCAAGTCAACTCAAATTGGGCTCAAGAATCAAGTGTTGAAGACATTATGGTGAAAAGCCTTCTTGAAGCACTTGTAGTACTTAGAACCAATGTAAGAATTAGATTGTTAAAGTTTGAGTTTTGGAAATTGGCTCTAGGATACACACACACGTTTTTGTATTCAAGTTTTCATGGTCAAAACTTTTGTTTTATGCCTTAGTAAATATATATACATGACCCTAAGTTTTACAAATATAAATATCATGTTTAGATCATGTATGTATACTCTTTCCAGCATATTACTTAGCTTTCCTTACTTCAAAACATTTTTTACAAAATTTTCCAACTTCAAAAATCCTGCTGTTTTTCCTGTTTCAGGCTGACCGGCCGACCGGCACGGTCGACCGGCGCCAGTGCTAGGACATGCACGTTTGTGCACGTCTGTCGACCGACCGCCCGGGTCGACCGACTGTAAGCAGTTGCTCTCGGGTTTTCTGGGTCGACCGCCCCGGTCGACCGCCCGAAGAAAACTAAGTTTTCTCTTAGAGGACGGTCGACCCGAGCCAACGGCTCTTTGCCAGCTGAGCTGGTGGCCGACCGGCCCGGTCGACCGCCAAGCCTGCAAAAGCCCAACGGCTCTTTCCTCTTTTGTGCAATTCTGAAATCTGTTTTTTAGACTGTTTTTGGCAGACTTTTTCAGGATTTTACAGATCTTTTTCAGGTCAAATAAGATTAAAATAAATTGTTTTTAACCTATTTTTCTCCCTATAAATAGAGGAGAAGAGTCTCTTACAAAACACCAAGAAAAATTCTCAAGTTTTCATAGTTTTCAAAAGAGAAGAAAAGTGTTTAAGCTCTTCATTTTCAACTCTTTCTTGAGCTTGTTTTCAGTTGTGTTCTCTAGCAAAAATCATCTCTACAACTGAGTTTTCTCACTACACTTCTTAGAGCCAAAATTCCCTTACTCATTTTATAAGGAAGTTGTAAAAGAGTGAGAGTTTGTAAAAGAGTTTAGTGATCTTGTTGTGATCACTTTGGCTACTTGTTCCTTCTTCTTGTTCTTGTGGAGACACCTCTTCGGTAGAGGTTATTGTAATTGGTGGAGCTCGGTGCTCGGGTCTTCGGTAGACCGTTGTAATCGTCCTCGGTGGATAGTGGAAACCCTTCACGGAGGTGAAGGCGGGGAGTAGAGCGGTGGCTCGAACCTCGAAACAAATACTTGTGTTTGCGATTGTCTTTTGCTCTTGCTCTCTATTTTGCTTTACTTTCAATTGCTCTCTATTGCTTATTGTTTCAAGTATTTTTGCTTCCTCTACTTGTGATATATTGTGTGCTCTTCATCATTGCCTATTAATTCATTCATTGATATTTTGTCGATCAATTCTCATACAACAAGGTTGCATTGCGAACCTCTAACCCATTCAAGGGGAATTGGGAGGAAGGAGTTCAGAACCTCTCACGGGGTATTCGGCTCTTAGTCTTCTTTTGAGAGATCGTTGCATCATTCATCCATCTTAATTTTAAAAAGATTGTTAGATTAGCAATTACACCTATTCATCCCCCCTCTAGGTGTTTTTCAATTGGTATCAGAGCTTGGTTAGTAGGCTCTTGGCTTAACAACCTTAGAGAGATCCTAATATTGCTAATCATTCCATTCATTCTCACTTAGTAAAGATGGCCGATGGTATTAAGACACCCCCTAAGTTTGATGGACTTAACTTTCCCATATGGAAGGTTAAGATGACCGTTTTCTTGCAATCTCTAGGTAGTCGAGTTGCAAAGGCCGTGACCAAACCCTTTAGTGCACCCCCCGGTGATGAATCCACTTGGTCCGAAATAGAGACCAAAGAATTTGATGCCAATGCTAGGGCTCACTATGCACTTCTTCAAGCCCTTAATGATGATGATATAGCTAGAGTTATTCATTGCAAGTCCGCATATGAAATTTGGACACATTTGCTAGTTACACATGAGGGGACTTCACAAGTGAAGAGGGCTAAAA
Organism: Agave tequilana; assembly: GCA_038442645.1. Classification (NCBI taxonomy): domain Eukaryota; kingdom Viridiplantae; phylum Streptophyta; class Magnoliopsida; order Asparagales; family Asparagaceae; genus Agave; species Agave tequilana. The sequence goes on from JAVJIF010000671.1 coordinate 27,602, forward strand.
TAGACCTTCTTCGGTCCCAATATGAGAATTTTTGCATGCAAGAAAATGAAACCATAGATGATATGGTTACAAGATTTACAAAGATCACTAATGGACTTTCTTCTCTAGGTGATGCTATCGACAACGATCAAAGAGTTAGAAAGATCATCCGGGCTCTTCCTCCTTCATGGGAAGTAAAAGCAACCACCTTGAAGGAACTCAATGACAAGGAGGAGATGGAGCTAATTGGTCTCATTGGGAACCTCAAAACCCATGAGATGGAGAGGAAAGTAAGGGAGGACATGGCTCCTTCCAAGAAGAAGACTATAGCCTTCAAAAGTCAATCCACACACTCCGACGAAGTCGATGAAGAAGAAGAAGATGACGAAGAGCTCTCACTTCTTGTGAAGAACGTCCGGAGGATGTACAACAAGGCTAAATTTCAAGGAAGAAGGAGATAGCAAGGAGGTAAAGAAGAAAGGAAGATTATTTGCTTCAATTGTCAAAGGCCGGGACACATAGTGGCGGAGTGTCCGGATAAAGTAAAGCCTTCCACCTCCAAGAAGCCCTACAAGAAGAAGGCAATGAAAGGTACATGGGATTCCGAGAGCGAATCCGAGGAGAAAATCGACACCGCCAACATGTGCTTCATGGCCAATGAAAGCACAAGCAAGGTAACCCCTTCCACTTCTCCTAATGATGAACTTTCCATGGATGAGTTAGGAGAGGCATTTGTAGAACTATCACATAACTATGATTTTCTTAAGAAAAAGTTTTTAAAAATGAAAAAGGAAAATGAATCTCTTAATCATCAAGTTTTTACTCTTTCTAAAGAAAAGGATGAATTACTTTCCACTCTTGTTTCCACCCAAAAAGATTTTGACAAATATAAGATTTCTTGTCAAGGCAAGTCCCCACTAATTGATTCTAATGAGATTACCATGCTTAAAGAAAGAATAGACACATTAGGAATTGTTTTGAAAAATTGTGAGTTTGATAAGAAGAAGATAGAGGCCATGTTTCCTAAGAAACAAGCCCCTAAGAAAAATGTTTACCATGCTCATGCTCATGTTCATACCACACAACCTTTACATCGTGGCAAACCCCCAAGACATGCTCACACTTCACACACACATCATGCATTTATGTATGGAAGAGTGTTCTCATGTTCACATTGTGGGCGGAAAGGGCACTTAGCTAATTTTTGCTATGATAGACTAAGTGCATCTCATCATAATATTTGAGTTCGCAACACTAACTTTCAAGGACCCAAGAAAATTTGGGTACCAAAGTCAACTATTTTGCTAAATGATGTAGGTACCATCCAAGGCCCAAAGACGTAGAGGATTGTGGTATCTTGATAGTGGTTGCTCAAGGCACATGACTTGGGACATCAACAACTTTGCAACCCTATCAAGATACCATGAAGGTGGCACCGTCACCTTCGGAGATGATGCCAAGGGTAAAATCATCGGTATTGGTAATGTAAAACTCGGCACATCCCCTTTAATTGAGAATGTTGTTTTAGTTGATGGCCTCAAGCATAACCTCTTGAGTGTTAGTCAACTTTGTGATAAAGGTTTTGATGTAGTTTTTGATAATGTAGCCTGTAAAGTAATTGATAGAATTTCTAATACTTGTGTGTTTTCCGGTTTTCATGAAAGTAATGTTTATATGATAGATATGTCTAATATGTCTTGTAATATTACTTGTTTAAAAGCCCTCGATGATGACTCTTGGTTGTGGCATAGAAGATTAGGGCATATTTCTTTTGACCATATATCTAGGTTAAACACAAAGGAAATGGTGAAAGGTATTCCTTGTTTGAGTTTTGAAAAGGACCGAGTTTGTGACGCATGTCAATTTGGGAAACAAACTAAGTCTTCTTTCAAGTCAATTAAGGATATCATGATATCACGTCCTTTGGAGCTAATTCATATGGATCTATTTGGCCTTACACAAACCAAAAGTCTAAGTGGGAATAGATTTGCATTTGTTTTGGTTGATGACTTTTCACGATTTACTTGGGTTTTCTTTCTTGAACACAAAAATCAAGCATTTTCATATTTCCAATCTTTTAAGAAAAGAGTTGAAAAGGAAAAAGGGTCTTCAATTTTAAGAATAAGAAGTAATAGAGGAGGTGAGTTCATTAACCTACCCTTTACCACTTTTTGTGAAGAGCATGGAATTAAGCATGAACTTTCTTGTCCTAGAACTCCACAACAAAATGGAGTAGTTGAACGGAAAAATCGAACTTTACAAGAGATGGCTAGGACAATGCTAAGTGAATATGGTCTACCACATTATTTGTGGGCCGAGGCCGTAAATACATCATGCTATATATCAAATCGTGTTTTCTTGTATAAAAATACTTCAAAGACTTCTTTTGAAATGTACTTTTCTAGAAAACCAAATGTTTCATATTTCAAGGTTTTTGGATGCAAATGTTTTGTTTTAAATACAAAAGATAATTTAGGAAAATTTGATGCTAAAGCTTATGAGGCAATTTTTGTGGGTTATTCTAATACTAGTAAAGCTTATAGAATCTTCAATAAATCATCTTTGACTATTGAGGAATCTATACATGTTAAGTTTGGAGAATCTAACTTGTTTGTTAAGAATGTTGTAGAAATAGATGCTTTGGATGAAGGCTTGGAGAAAGTGATCTTGGAGGATACACCTACTATGGGAGACAAGCCAAAGGATGATGAAGGAAGTGAAGCTAAAGTAGAAGAGGCTCAAGGACATGAAATTCAATCAATTGAAGTGGAGCCTACTCAACAACTTCCAAAGGATTGGAGATACAATCCTCATCATCCCAAGGACCTCGTCATAGGTGAAGTATCAAAAGGGGTAACCACTCGCTCTAAACTTCATGATTTTTGTGGTCATTATGCATTTATTTCTCATGTTGAACCCAAGAATGTCCTCGAAGCCGAGGCCGATTCATATTGGTTGCTAGCCATGCAAGAGGAACTCAATCAATTTGAGCGCAACCAAGTTTGGCACCTTGTTCTTAGGCCCCACGATAGACCAACAATTGGTACTAAGTGGATCTTTAAGAACAAGTTGGATGAATCGGGTAACGTTGTTAGGAATAAAGCTAGGTTAGTTGCCCAAGGTTACACTCAAATCGAAGGAATCGATTTTGAAGAAACCTTTGCACCCGTAGCACGGCTTGGAGCCATACGGATGACACTAGCATTTGCCTCATATAAAGATTTTAAATTGTTTCAAATGGATGTCAAAAGTGCTTTTCTAAATGGTTTTATTGAAGAGGAGGTGTATGTTGAACAACCCCCCGGGTTTGTTGATCCTACACATCCGGATTTTGTGTTTAAATTAGATAAAGCTCTTTATGGTTTAAAACAAGCCCCTAGGGCTTGGTATGAAAGACTTTCTTCATTTTTGATTTCAAATGGTTTTAAGAAAGGTAAAATTGACACCACCTTGTTTACAAAACATGTAGAAAATGACATTCTTATTGTGCAAATTTATGTAGATGATATTATTTTTGGTTCTACTAGTGAATCTCCTTGCCAAGCTTTTGAATCATGCATGAAGGATGAATTTGAAATGTCTATGATGGGGGAACTCAACTATTTCCTTGGACTCCAAATCAAGCAAAGGAAGGATGGGATCTTCATCAATCAAGCCAAGTACACAAAGGAACTCATCAAGAGATTCAGACTTGAAGGCGCTAGAGTGAGCAAAACTCCTATGGCAACAACTACCAAGCTTGATAAGGATGAACAAGGTAAAAGTGTAGACATTAAACTTTATCGTAGCATGATTGGTAGTTTATTGTATTTGACGGCTAGTAGGCCGGACATCATGTTTTCCGTTTGTGTTTGTGCTCGTTTTCAATCATGCCTAAGGAGTCTCATTTAGTAGCGGTAAAACGCATTATTAAATACCTTAAGGGCACTATTGAAATGGGTTTGTGGTATCCTAAAACCGGACTATTTGATATGAAGAGTTTTTCGGATGCCGACTATGCGGGTTGTAGGGTAGATAGGAAGAGCACAAGTGGAACATGTCAATTCCTAGGTAATTGTCTTGTATCTTGGTCTTCCAAAAAGCAAAATTCGGTAGCCCTATCAACCGCCGAGGCGGAGTATGTTGCAGTCGGAGCTTGTTGTGCACAAGTTCTTTGGATGAAACATACTCTCCTCGACTATGATTTACACTTTGATCATGTTAAAATATTTTGTGATAATACTAGTACAATTCACATGACAAAGAATGCAAATCAACATAGTAAAACCAAACACATTGACATTAGGTATCACTTTCTTAGAGATCATTATGAGAAAGGTGATATTGATATTGATTATGTTTTACCGATTTTCAACTTGCCGATATTTTTACTAAACCATTGGATTATGATAGATTTTCCTTTATTTGTGGTGAGTTGAATGTTTGCATTATGGATTCTTAAAGAAAAATCTCTTTTGTTTTGTTTAACCCTTTTTGATGTATGACAAAAAGGGGGAGAAAAAGTATAAGTTTGTCTGTTGTTTTGTTTGTTTATGGTGTATTACTTTGTTGTATTTGAGTTTTTGAGGTTTTGACAAAACTATGTGTTTCCAATGACTATGTGTTTCCAATGCCTTATGTATTTAGCCTTTCATTGCATTATTGATACATAGCATTATTTGAGGGGGAGTTTTCCAAGCTCTTCTTCCATTTTTGTTTAAATAACCTATATGTTTTGTCATCATCAAAAAGGGGAGATTGTTGGCCCAAGGTTACAATCACCCATGTTTAGTGTGTTTTGATGATTACAAAACATATTAGTTATTTGTACTAATATTATTTATTGGTTAAGTGTGTTTCAGGGATCTAACTCATCTAGAAGGTTTATTCCCTATAAGCAAATGTTTTGGACTCAAGTCAACTCAAATTGGGCTCAAGAATCAAGTGTTAAAGACATTATGGTGAAAAGCCTTCTTGAAGCACTTGTAGTACTTAGAACCAATATAAGAATTAGATTGTTAAAGTTTGAGTTTTGGAAATTGGCTCTAGGATACACACACATGTTTTTGTATTCAAGTTTTCATGGTCAAAACTTTTGTTTTATGCCCTAGTAAATATATATACATGACCCTAAGTTTTACAAATATAAATATCATGTTTAGATCATGTATGTATACTCTTTCCAGCATATTACTTAGCTTTCCATACTTCAAAACATTTTTTACAAAATTTTTCAACTTCAAAAATCCTGCTGTTTTTCCTGTTCCAGTGCCAGGACGTGCACGTTTGTGCACGTCTGTCGGCCGACCGCCGGGTCGACCGACTATAAGCAGTTGCTCTCGGGTTTTCTGGGTCGACCGCCCCGGTCGACCGCCCGAAGAAAACTATGTTTTCTCTTAGAGGACGGTCGACCCGAGCCAACGGCTCTTTGCCGCTGAGCTGGCGGCCGACCGGCCCGGTCGACCGCCAAGCCTGCAAAAGCCCAACGGCTCTTTCCTCTTTTGTGCAATTCTGAAATCGGTTTTTTAGACTGTTTTTTGGCAGACTTTTTCAGGGTTTTACAGATCTTTTTCAGGTCAAATAAGATTAAAATAAATTGTTTTTAACCTATTTTTCTCCCTATAAATAGAGGAGAAGAGTCTCCTACAAAACACCAAGAAAAATCCTCAAGTTTTCATAGTTTTTAAAAGAGAAGAAAAGTGTTTAAGCTCTTCATTTCTAACTCTTTCTTGAGCTTGTTTTCAGTTGTGTTCTCTAGCAAAAATCATCTCTACAACTGAGTTTTCTCACTACACTTCTTAGAGCCAAAATTCCCTTACTCATTCTATAAGGAAGTTGTAAAAGAGTGAGAGTTTGTAAAAGAGTTTAGTGATCTTGTTGTGGTCACTTTGGCTACTTGTTCCTTCTTCTTGTTCTTGTGGAGATACCTCTTCGGTAGAGGTTATTGTAATTGGTGGAGCTCGGTGCTCGGGTCTTCGGTAGACCGTTGTAATCGTCCTCGGTGGATAGTGGAAACCCTTCACGGAGGTGAAGGCGGGGAGTAGAGCGGTGGCTCAAACCTCGAAACAAATACTTGTGTTTACGATTGACTTTTGCTCTTGCTCTCTATTTGGCTTTACTTTCAATTGCTCTCTATTGCTTATTGTTTCAAGTATTTTTGCTTCCTCTACTTGTGATATATTGTGTGCTCTTCATCATTGCCTATTAATTCATTCATTGATATTTTGTCGATTAATTCTCATACAACAAGGTTGCATTGCGCACCTCTAACCCATTCAAGGGGAATTGGGAGGAAGGAGTTCAGAACCTCTCACGGGGCATTCGGCACTTAGTCTTGTTTTGAGAGATCGTTGCATCATTCATCCATCTTAATTTTAAAAAGATTGTTAGATTAGCAATTACACCTATTCACCCCCCCTCTAGGTGTTTTTCAGTATGCATATATCATCGAGGTAAAAATCAAGACTAATTTACTTTCACAAATTTTTTTCCTAGCCCTAAAAATCAAACAAGTCATCTTATTTTGACCAAGTGTAAGAAATCCTAATTATGATTTTCCTATTCCTTAAAATTGACTTAATTTCTTACAAAAAGTATATCAAAATATTGTTCTTACCTTTCAAAAAGTTTTTTTTCAATATATATATTTTTCTTTGTTTTTTTTGTTTTTCTTTAGTTATATTAGTCATGTTAGAACCCTCCCCCACACTTATCTCATGCATTGTCCCCAATGTATGAAAGAAATGTATACATGCATGAAATGAAATGTAAAAGAGGTGCATATATTACACAGAAATATGTACAACATCAAGTTTCTCCCACACCTAGATCTTTTACGGTCTTATCCCTCTAGCTCTCTTCCCGTCATTCCAATGGGTCCTCTTTATAGGGCATAGTGGGGAGGCTAATTTTTCTGTCATTTTAGGTCTCTTCCTCCCCAGTCTCAACTTCTTTAGGTTTTCTTCCTCATATTTCTACATTCATTATTCCAAAATTGATCACCACCACACTTCTCAGTTGGAACTTCCTCACTATGAATGCCTAGGAATTCTAACTTAGTTCCATATATCTCCTCAAAGGTTAGGTAAGCACTTTCCTTTAGAGATGTGTAATTAACCAAAAGATCCCTAGTTGGTTCATCCAAACACATGAGTTCTTCTTCGAAGAGGTTTTCAAAGAGTATGTCAATCGGAGGTTCTTGAATTATATTCTCATGCGATACATTATTGGTTGGCTCATCGAAAGTGAAGACATTCAAATCAAATTTCTCCTTTTTAAAGGGTACTCTAACATTAGGATCTCTGACATATGCCTTCTCATCAAGATAATCGCATTCATTCTTAAATAATTTATTAAGAAACAGCGACTCATCTTTTATATCTTCACTCTCTTCATCACAAGTATTTTCAACAAAGTTTATCTCAAATGTTTGATCTCTTATCTTATTAGGTTATTTTTCTAGGTTGAAGACATTGACTTCTCTAGTCATATCCCCAAAAGTTAACCTTATGGACCCATTCCTACGATTGATGATGACATTGGCAGTAGCAAAGAACGGTCGCCCTAGGATAACAGGAGTTTGAGCCCTATGATTGGAGTTAGACACAGGTTGTGTCTCTAGACTATGAAATCAACAGGGTAAATAAACTCCGCAACCCGGATAAGGACATCATTAATCTCCCCTTTTGGAACTTTCACTGAACAGTCAACCAGTTGGATAGTGACTCGAGTTGGACTAAGATCGCCTAACCCGAGTTGTTGATAAACTGAGAATGGAAGCAAGTTGATACTTGCTCCCAAGTCAAGAAGTGCACGACTAATCTCGGCTTGTCCTATTGTGCAGGCAATGGTTGGACTACCTGGATCCTTGTACTTAATAGGGAGCGGACCCGATAGTAGCTCACTAATGTTAGTGGCTAAGAAGACCTTTTTAGGTACATTAGTCTCTCTTCTTGGTGAACATGTCCTTAAGAAACTTAGCATAAGATGGGACTTGTTGGATGGCATCAAGAAGTGGCACATTTATCTTCACTTGATTAAAGATCTCAATTATCTTATCCATGTGTGGATTTTGCTTGTTATTTTTCAGCCTATTAGGAAATGGTGCTATAGGCCGGTGCACATGACTGGTTGACTTATCTTTTTTCGATTCATCAAATTTAGGAGGTGTGGGATTGATGAGGTGGATGCTGAAGTGTGATTGTGCTGACTAGGATTAGGTGGTGTTGACACTTGGTTATCAGCTTTCTTTCCCGACCTCACTGTATGAACAACATTACATTGATTTAGTGATTGATCCTCAACCAAATGAGCTTCTTGTGAATTCCTAGGATTCATAATTGGTTGACTGGGCAAGGAACCCTTTTGCCTCTCATGTTGTGGGGTGGCTAACTAGCTCATTTGACCCTCTAGCCTCTGTATTGTTTGCATGAGGGAATCTTGGTTCTTCTGTACCTTTTCATGTTTCTCTCAAAATCAGTCATTCTCCTTTCGAGTTGAGGATTCTGGAAGGAAGATGGTGGAGCTTGGTTGGGAAAATTTTGTTGATAATTTGAAAAATTGTTGGGAGAATTGTGAGGGTGATTGAAAAAGTTGGGTTGATGATTGGAAGAATTATTGGAATGATGGAAGTGGCTTGCATGGTTTAATCGTGGGTGGTCATTATTTTGTTGGCTCCATGAGAAATTTGGATGATTTCTCTACCCAGGATTGTACGTTGGAGCGTAAGGATCATTGTTCGGCCTTGAAAAGGCCGCATTCATCGGTTCAAAAAAGTGTTGGTGAGCTTGAAATACAGGACACTCCTCAAACATATGATTCATGACTTGACAGTAAGTACAACCCGGAGTTGTAAATTGGTTTGGGCTGACTTGATTAACTGGACTTCGTTCCTTAGTTTTTAAAGCTTCCAGTCTTCTCGCTAGGTTAGCTAACTTAGCCACGTTAGCTATGGATGATTCAATCGAATGGAGACCTCCTTTTGAAGAGATAGAGTTTGGATTTCTAGAGCTTTCACTAGTAGGTTCCCATTGGATGGTCTTTTCAACTAGATTCTCATATAAATCCCATCCTTCACGCTCATCCTTCTGCAAGAATCCCCCTTGGCACATGCTTTCTAAAAGGGTCTTGGTCGAGTAGTCTAAACCGTCATAAAGAATTTGGCATTGTCGCCATTTCTCTATTCCATGATGAGGACATTGGACAAGGAGGTCTTTGAAGCGTTCAAAGTACCTCCAAAATGGTTCACTAGGTTCTTACTTGAACTGCATGATGTTTTTCCTAACGAGAGCAGTCTTATGGATTGGATAGAATTTCTTCAAGAAGACCTTGATGAAACCATCCCAAGATGTGATTGAGCCGGCCGCTAAGCTGTAGAGCCATTTCTTGGCTAAGTCCTTAAGAGCAAATGGGACAAATCTCAACCTAATAGCATCATCTGTAAGGTGTGGGGGATTTTCATCATTAAGCATACTTCCTCAAATTCTCTTATGAAAAAATAAGCATCTTTGGACTCTAAGCCATTGAACTTAGGGAGTGTATTGATGAACTGTGGCTTAAGTTCAAAGTTGTGTTCACCAACCGATGGAAGTTGGATGCAGGATGGAAGTGATGTTCTAATGGGATAGAACCTATCCTGCAAAGATGTCGGTTGATCCATAACCGAATCTGGTCTTGTTTCGAACTTGGGTGGTGATGTGTTTTTAGTTAACCTAGATGAATTAGCGTCTCTTGACCACACTTGCATACACAAACACAATCACAAACAAGTTCACCAATAGTCAAGAAGAGAAAACAACCAAGCCTAGTCTAAGGCAACCTTGACCTAGACAACTCCTAACTGGTTGATTGTCCACTGTAGGTATAATGCAGACTTTAACCACAATCTAATCAGCCAGGTCAGGGCAAGATTGGTGGGAGGTTATCCGTCAAAGACGTTCCTTAATTAAGTAACCACCAACCTTCAGGCTTTCGGCCCTTAATCCCCTTCCTAGACATTGATTTGACAGGAGTCAAATTCCAACACCTTCCCCCTTAGGATATTCTCCTAATGAGTTCGAGATGTCCCTAAGGCCAACGTCTATCAGATTTTACTTAGGCTTAGGTTGTGCGTACTTGGAGATGGTTTGTGGGCTAAGGAAGGGTAATGACTTCCCCACCTTATCTTGACTTGGGTTTTGCCCTTAGAATTGATTTGTGCAAAGTGTGCAAGATATAGAAAAGTAGCATTCAAAAGCAAATATCACCCAAGAATATTTCCTAAACTATATGCTATACATACCTTGTCTCCAGCTATCTTCAACAGTAATTGTAAAATATACGTAATTAAACAAATGCCTAGAATGCAAGTTTAAACGTTTTTTTAAGCAATTAACAATCACTCAAATTACTGTTGGATTAAAACATGGATGGTGGATAGCAGATATAGCAAGAATATAACGTACAAAAATTTAATTTTTTGCGAGCAATATGTCCTGCAAAAAAGAGTTTTCATAGTCCAATGAAATTTTCAACTTTTGTAACGCAATTTCTTAAAATTTTGTTTCCTACTTTCGAGAGTAGGGGCATAGAATTTGCAAGTCTTCTCTTGCAAAGCTTGAATGCTAGATCTAAATCTTCAAGTCCCTGAAATAACACACCAAACTTGTTAAAAAACAAATACACCGTTCCCTCCTCGGCAACGACGCCAAAAATTGATTGTCAAATCAAAGAGTGAAGAATTTTATCATGTAGCTTCGGGCTAACGAGTCGTGTCCACGAGGAGGAATGCGATGAAAGCTTTTCAGTGTTTGGTTTAGTAGCAAAGAATTGTGCTCGTTTTTTTTAGTTGAAAAGAAGAATGGAGAGAGAGAAATGAATAAAAGAAAAATTGCAACGTTGGAGAAGGCTTTGAAGAAGGTGATTAAAAAAAATTTTGAAAATTGTTTGGTTGTTTTAAATATAAGAAGGAGAAGATCTGGGCTCACTAATTTTATTTACTTCACTACTTATCTCAAGAATAATTTTAGTGCATCACTTTTATCATAGGTAAAAGAGCTTAATTTCTTTTAGTGTTCAAGTAAAACAAATGAGATGATTTCGGATCAAATCTTGAGATCTTTCTTAACACAACATTAAAAATAGAATGTTAAACCATCAAGCGCGAGGAAGTAAGTATGGAATAAAACAATTTACAAATAGTTGTGTCTTGAAAATCCAAGTTTTAAAAGAAGAGCATCATCATGAGCTTTTAAGAATAAAAATTAACTTTAGGCGTTATGATTCAAGAGAGTTCTTCCATAAAATTCAATCGAAAGAGAAGAAGTAGAAAACATCAATTAGTGAGCCCAGAAAATGATTTAGCTACTCATTATGAAACAAAAAAGAAATTGACAATTGAACACAAACATACCGAATTCAAGATAAGTTAGAATGGCAAGTAGAAGCTCCCTTGATTGTCACTTCAATAATGAATTACACACTCAAATCCACTCTTCTCTCTTTTCTGGTCTAAGCTAAAAAAAAGAATAAAGAGGAGATACAACTTCTCCAAGCTATCTAACAATGTTCCTAAACCCTAAAAATGAACAATAAATTTAATCCTAGTCCTCGCTCCCTTCTTCTCTGTTGAAACTGGTATTTATAGGGTAAAACCAGAGGGGAGAGATCGTAGAAAGATTGGGGGAGCAAACGCTCCCCTAACAGACGCAGCCAAGCCGTGGAAACGCGGCTAGGGCCGCGTTTCCGCGGCTGTGGTGTGGCCAGTTGGCCACACCCAATCGGGTGGCTCTCTTGTTTTGGTGATTCTCCTGTATCTTCTTCTGGTTTTCTCGTTTCTGCTCCAGGGTTTATCGAAACAGTCTTTGATTGTTGGCTTTATCCGCTTGATTTGGGAGGATTCTTTTCAACTGGTTTTCAACCTCTCTGATATGCCAAGATTTTGCCCTGATTCCTTGATTTCGAATTTATTCTGAATTAAATCAGAATTTGGTGGGCTTTTGGGCTTGTTTCTCTTTCCTTTCTTTTAGCAATTGGGCCTACATTGAACAAAGAAGATGAAGACTTATTAATAGGATTTATTAGCTAAAAAGTATGGTAAGGTGACAATGTATACGCAAAATATGTGACTGATCATTTACATCGCTTTGAGTGAATCTTGTTTGCATATATATTGTACACTTGTACAAATCAATCTTAAGGGCAGCACCCAATAACAAGATAAGGTGGGGATCTAATCACCCTTCCTTGGCCAAAAAATCACATTCCAAACACTCACAATCCCAAGCTTTTTAATAAAAATTGATAGACATTGGCTCCTAGGGACATCCGGACTCGTTAAGAGATCAGTTGAGGTTGAAAATTGTTTTTGATTCATACTCCAGTCAAATCAGTGTCTAAGGTTGGGAATTGAGGGGCAAAACCCCAAAGGCTGGTGGTTTGAATTAATTAGGCCCATCGCTTCTGCGCGATACCTCCCACCAATCTTGCCCCCACCTGGCTGATTAGCTGTGGTCTGACTCGAGCAATAACCTTCTTCGGTTCATCGAACAGTTAGGAGTCGTCTAGGTCCAGATATCCTAGATAGCTTGTGATTCTTTTTCTTTTCTCTTATTTGTCATTTTCCTTTTTCACTTGATTATTTGGTGAACGTTGTCTGTGATTGTGCATGCAAGAGTGGTATCGGGATCCAATTTCAGCAAGACTCGTTAGGACTTCTACACTTGCACAAACACCACTTCCTGACACAATTCCAATCATGGCTAACAATACTTCTCTCCAAGATAAGTTCTATCCCATTCGCACTTCACATCCTTCATGCATTCTTTTACTCGAAGCAAATGGAAACAATTTTGAGCTTAAACCACAATTCATAAATACACTCCCTAGATTTCTTGGCCTAGAATCTGAGGACGCATATTTCTTCATTCATGAGTTTGAAGAAGTTTGTTTGATGATGAGAATTTTCCAACTGGGGGAAGATGTTGTTAGATTAAGGTTCATTCCCTTCGCACTTAAGGATATAGCCAAGAAGTGGCTATACAATCTGCCTGCCAGCTCTATCTCGACATGGGATGATTTTGTCAAAGTCTTTCTTAAGAAATTCTATCCCGTTCATAAAACGGCCCTCATCAGAAAAAATATAATGCAATTTAAGCAGGAATCAAGTGAACCATTTTGGAAGTATTTTCAACGGTTTAAAGATTTACTAGCCCAATGTGTCCTCATCACGGTATAGAGAAGTGGCGACAGAGTCAAATTCTCTATGACGGACTAGATTACCAAACTAAGACACTCCTTGAGACTATGTATCAAGGAAAATTTTTAAAGAAAGATGAGAACCAGGGTTGGGATCTCTTTGAAGCTTTAGCAGAAGGAGTCTTGCCCTGAGAAAACCATTCCCACCACTTTCAAAGCTGGTATGCATTCGATTGAATCCTCTATAGCTGCCGAGGCAAAGATAACACAATTGATGAAACGGCTAGAACTGCTCTAGGCTAGGGAACCATATTCTGTGAATTAGGTCAACCCACCACCTGTGATCAACCCGGGTTGTACCTACTGCCATGCTTTTAACCACATGTTTGAGAAGTGTCCTGTCTACCAAGCTCAAATGTACCCTGAGAATACGAATGCAGCATACACCAGACCTAACTTCAATCCATACTCCAAAATATACAACCCGGGATGGAGGAACCATCCAAATCTCTCTTGGAGTTAGTCTGGTCATAAGCAACCAAGACAATCATTTCCACACCCATATCCTACTCAGTCTCATCAACCCAGTTTCCACCAGAGTCCACCAAATATCCGAACAAGCTTGCAGCATAACTTCCATCCCATATATCAGCAACAACAAACACAAAATCATCCTGATAAAAAAATGTCAGATTTGAAAAGAATGATTGAAACCTTATCCAAAACCCAGGCCTTATCCAAATCATCCTGATGAACACCCACAATCAGGCTATCAATAGGTTAGAGGTTCAGATAGGTCAATTGGCTAACTCATTAAATGAAAGACAAAAGGGAACATTGCCAAGCCAGCCAGTGCCCAATCCTAAGAACGCCTTTCCTATTCATGAAGCTGAAGACATATGTCCCAGTCAATGTAATACTGTTCATATTTTGAGATATGAAAAGCAGATAGACAATCAGGTTTCTAGTCATCCTGTTCTGAATAAATCAGTGTCAACATCTCTTGTTCTAGTACCACCAACTTAAAATGATCCATCTTCAAGTTTACAACCTTCAACCTCCAAATCAAATAACAAAGACAAAGGAGATGAGCAACCATACAAGCCTATTGTACCATTCCCTAATAGGCTAGCAAACCAAAAGACTAATGCTCAAATGGAGAAGATTAGAGAAATGGTTAATCAGGTTCAAATAAATGTACCCCTTCTTGATGCCATACAACAAGTCCCCTCATATGCCAAGTTCTTAAAAGATATGTGCACTAAGAAAAGGAAAACAAATGTAATATCCATAGTCTAAACTACTGTATTTTTATTTTATTTTACGGGTGATTTATTATTAATTATGTCACTACTTATTTTAGTAGAGGTTGTTATTATTATGGATGATGTCCATTATTAGTGTTGCTATTGTTACTGACATTTATTATTATTAGTTTGGTCATGTTATGTTATTGGTATTATTAATATTATTATTTTGACTAAGTAATGTTACTACTAATGTAGAGTTATTATTTTGTAGAGGTGTATTCTTTTCCCTTGTTTCCATTCATGTCTCATTCTTTGATCCAACCCATCACGCCATAGACCCAATACCCATTAGTGACCCGAAACCCATTACTCATTTACTTGGTGATCCATAACCCAATAACCGTTAGTGAACCTATACCCTTTATCATATTACCCCAACCCATTTGAATCTATATACCCATTATAAACCCATAACCCATTTACTTATTTGGATCCTAACCCATTACTCAATCCTTACCCGAAACCCATTTAATCCTAACAACCCAAATCCAATCTAATCTAAATCCAAACTATCCCCCCTAAATCTCCACCAAATCCTAATCCTAACTAATCTCTCCTCCCAATCCAGCAGCCGCCTCTTCTCTTGATGGCTGCAGCATCTCCTCCCATGTCCAGGCCGCACCCATCTTATCCAGGCCGGCTGCCACCAGCGCGAGTTCCCCCTGCCAAGGCAACCCTCAGCCACACAGCAGCCCTATCCAGCGAGCAGCTGTGATCTCCACCAACAGCGAGGAGCAGCGCCCACGGATCCAACCAACAACAGCCTCCCTTGCTGCAGCGCCTCTCTCCTCCTCGGCCAACCACCACAGCCTTGCCACCAGCCCGAGCAACCACAGCAGCCCTGGACCTCCTCCTGGATCTCCTCCGCGCAACCAGCAGCCCAAGAGCAGCAGGACAGCGCGCATCCCTCCACCAGCGCACCCGGATCCTCTCCTCCCTCCTGTGCGCAGCCCAGGCCGACGATAGCCTGCAGCAACTCCAGCAACAGCAGGTAGCAGCAGCCGAGCACCACCAGCCAGGCCTCCTTCATCTCCAGGCCGATCTCCAGCAGGCCGAGCAACAGCCCCTTGGCTGCCTTTCACTTCAGCAGCGAACCCTCGCCACGAGCAGCATAGCGCAGAACAGATCCAGCAACGAGCAGTCTGTCCTCTGTCTCCGACATCCTCCGCGAGATCCGTCGGAGCTCCGACGACATTAGCTGTGAGTGTTTCCCTTTCTCCTCTCTATTCATTTAACAGTATATACATGTGTTTACATAAATTACAATTATGGTTAATTATGTGCGTTTACATAAATTGCAATCATGATTTAATTATGCGAGTGTACTCTCCTTCCTTCTATTCCTCTTATTTTATGTTTATTTGATTTGAGTTGTAATTCTATGTGTATATGGAATTAGTGTAGAACCTGTGTGCATTGATGTGAGCAAGAGAGGGGCTTGAGTCCATATAATAGCATGTGGGAATAGGTGTTGGTGTGCCTCTGATTTGTGCCCTGGCAGAGTTATTAGTCGACTAATACCTTATATTAGTCGACTAATATCTCTGTTAGTCGACTAGTATTTTCCCCTAGTCGACTAGTCCTCCTTCCAGAAAACTATTGACTCTCTGTTTGTCCATCTGTATCTCTGTTAGTCGACTTGACATGTCTAGTAGTCGACTAACAGATTGTATAGTCAACTTATACCTAGCCCTAGTCGACTAATTGGTATTCCTGGAAAGGTGTAGTCTCTGTTTCTCTGTCAGTCGACTTAGCTTACTTGTGTAGTCGACTTGGCCCTTGATTAGTCGACTTGGACCACCTTTATAGTCGACTAACTATTCCTCCAGTCGACTAGCTTCTTGCCCCTAGTCGACTAATGTCTGTCTAGACATCTGATGGATTGTAGACTTCACCCTTGACTAGGTATTAATTATTGATGGATGAATGTGACTTCTAGAGATGAACATTGGTAGTAATGACTTGATCTAGTAGAACTTAGATGCATGTATGTAACCGAGTGTAGGGATATAATGATTGGTCTTAATAAGAGTGGCGATTGTGAAGACTTATGATTCTGAGTAGAATAGTAGAGTGTAAGGACTAGACTATAATTATTGGTATATAATTATTGTATCAGATTGCTCGATGTATAGTGGTAATTGATGATCATATGACTGTTGGAAATCATGAGTTGGTTGTGTTGACTTTGGATTGACCTGGGACTTATGTTATTTACATCGAATGATGATCAGTAGTTAGAAATGACTTTATTAGTGAGTATTTGAGGACATATCAGATATGACTAAAGTAGTTGAGTAGATATTCTAGATCACATGTGTTTGAGGATGTTTCCTATTTAATATGATTGGGGTATGTGTTTGACTTGTTGATCTCGAGGACATGCATAGTTATTGATTACACCTATTGACAGAGATTGAGTTATGATGATGGTGACCATTTTCTGTGTTCAGAGCTTATGAGACGGTTGGTTGATAGGTTAGTTGCTATTGTGTTTAGTGCAGATAGATATGAGATATTGACTGGTTCTAGATTAGACTGTCTATTGAACAGTATCTGGATTCATTATTGTATAAATCTATATTATTGAAGTTACTGGGAAATGATTGTTTGACCGTAACCACGGTACAGTCCTATTGTTCATCATATACACGGTTACTGTTACTGTTCACTGTTACTGATAATGTTCACCGTGTATACGATTACTGATTGACTGTTACTGTACTGTTATCGTTACTGTCACCTTATCGCCCCAGTATTCTAGCTAATATAGACATTGCCTGATTTAACTGAATTGAATGAATAATAAAGTAATTGAACAACTTACACTGGGATTGGGGAAATTGATGGAGGAGACAGCGTCTGTATTTTGGGTGGACCTAGGATACAGGTTGCGCAGCCGACTGAGGGTTTCACTGCAGGGTCCTGGGGGATGACTGGCATCCCATCTGTACTGTTACTGTTCCACTGTTTTCACAGTGAGATTACTGTTACTGTTACTGTTACTGAGTACCTAGCGGTACGGCCTGGTTCAGCGCCAGGAAACTGAGGGCGTGGTCCCAGGTATGTACGGGACCCACCTAAAGCATGGACAATGTCTCCAACCGATCAGTTTCAATAACTTAAGGGCATCGATTGGCATGTGTGGTAGGCGTAGTATGGGATGCGTCTATTATATGTGACAATTGATGTTCGCTGACATAATTAATAATAAACTGTTGATGCTTTGTGACTGACTATAATCATTTGACTGTGTATATGTATACTATGATAGGAATACGATTGTAACCATGACCAGATTTAGATACCAACCTAGTGACATGTGATAGATTACACGCCTTGACATTGATTGCATATTTACAGTGGTGCCATTTGTCTGCTACCTGTATTCATGTTTTTATCATAAGTGTTACTGTTCAGTTATTTATTGTGTTATTTAGTCTTTCTATCTGCAGTTGTTCTTACTATTATATATGCACATGGTTTCTTCTGCACGAGCTGTTTCCCCTTTACACACACACTCATTATGGTCGCGTTCTGACGACCCTGGGTTTGCACGTCCAGCTATTGGACGGTTGTTCTAATGTGCAGGGTTCGATGAGACTGTTCGTCTTGCGAGGGACTGGACGCTCTTTCTTCTATTCTGTTATCCTCATCTCTTTTATATTCCTGTTATTTCCTGATTCTGCATTTATTGCTTTCAGCTGCCATGTTCTTGCCATCATTTATCTGCTATCCTTAGAATTATCACTATATGTATTATTGCAGTGTTCATTGATCATTATGCTTCCGATTTATAGCTTGTTCAGGTTACCTTAGGCTTAGCGTATATACGTGGGGTATTACCCTCGCGTATATACGTCGCCATAACGACCCCGTATCTTTAGGATCGGGGCGTTATAGAGTGGTATCAGAGCCAGGTTCGACATAAAGGAGAGCCTAGTTCCTACCCGTAACCTGAGACAGTTATGTTGACACTGCAATATACATATACTATTCACTTGATAATATTGACTCCATTTGGAATTGATCGTCCTCCCTTTGGAATTCCATTCTTGATCTGTTGATATCCATGATTCCAATACTTCATTTAGAGTGATTTGGATGTCCATCTTGATTTCATTCTTCCTTCCTATTTATTCCTCCTGATTCTATCTCCTGAGATTGATCCCTCCTTATTGAAGCTGGTAGCAGAGATCAGAGCACGCAGCGGAATCGTGGTGTCCCAACGAGGCGATGTGGAAGCTTGTTTGTATTATGTCTTGATTTTAGATTCTTTTTACCATTCCCTACCTTATTTGAATTTTGAGGACGAAATTTTTATTAAGGCGGGTAGAATGTAATATCCCTAGTCTAAACTACTGTATTTTTATTTTGTTTTATGGGTGATTTATTATTAATTATGTCACTACTTATTTTAGTAGAGGTTGTTATTATTATGGATGATGTCCATTATTAGTGTTGCTATTGTTACTGACATTTATTATTATTAGTTTGGTCATGTTATGTTATTGGTATTATTAATATTATTATTTTGACTAAGTAATGTTACTACTAATGTAGAGTTATTATTTTGTAGAGGTGTATTCTTTTCCCTTGTTTCCATTCATGTCTCATTCTTTGATCCAACCCATCACGCCATAGACCCAATACCCATTAGTGACCCAAAACCCATTACTCATTTACTTGGTGATCCATAACCCAATAACCGTTAGTGAACCTATACCCTTTATCATATTACCCCAACCCATTTGAATCTATATACCCATTATAAACCCATAACCCATTTACCTATTTGGATCCTAACCCATTACTCAATCCTTACCCGAAACCCATTTAATCCTAACAACCCAAATCCAATCTAATCTAAATCCTAACTACCCCCCTAAATCTCCACCAAATCCTAATCCTAACTAATCTCTCCTCCCAATCCAGCAGCCGCCTCTTCTCTTGATGGCTGCAGCTTCTCCTCCCATGTCCAGGCCGCACCCATCTTATCCAGGCCGGCTGCCACCTGCGCGAGCTCCCCCTTCCAAGGCAACCCTCAGCCACACAGCAGCCCCATCCAGCGAGCAGCTGTGATCTCCACAAACAGCGAGGAGCAGCGCCCACGGATCCAACCAACAACAGCCTCCCTTGCTGCAGCGCCTCTCTCCTCCTCGGCCAACCACCACAGCCTTGCCACCAGCCCGAGCAACCACAGCAGCCCTGGACCTCCTCCTGGATCTCCTCCACGCAACCAGCAGCCCAAGAGCAGCAGGACAGCGCGCATCCCTCCACCAGCGCACCCGGATCCTCTCCTCCCTCCTGTGCGCAGCCTAGGCCGGCGACAGCTTGCAACAACTCCAGCAACAGCAGGTAGCAGCAGCCGAGCACCACCAGCCAGGCCTCCTTCATCTCCAGGCCGATCTCCAGCAGGCCGAGCAACAGCCCCTTGGCTGCCTTTCACTTCAGCAGCGAACCCTCACCACGAGCAGCACAGCGCAGAACAGATCCAGCAGCGAGCAGTCTGTCCTCTGTCTCCGACATCCTCCGCGAGATCCGTCGGAGCTCCGACGACATTAGCTGTGAGTGTTTCCCTTTCTCCTCTCTATTCATTTAACAGTATATACATGTGTTTACATAAATTACAATTATGGTTAATTATGTGCGTTTACATAAATTGCAATCATGATTTAATTAAGCGAGTGTACTCTCCTTCCTTCTATTCCTCTTATTTTATGTGTATTTGATTTGAGTTGTAATTCTATGTGTATATGGAATTAGTGTAGAACCTGTGTGCATTGATGTGAGCAAGAGAAGGGCTTGAGTCCATATAATAGCATGTGGGAATAGGTGTTGGTGTGCCTCTGATTTGTGCCCTGGCAGAGTTATTAGTCGACTAATACCTTATATTAGTTGACTAATATCTCTGTTAGTCGACTAGTATTTTCCCCTAGTCGACTAGTCCTCCTTCCAGAAAACTATTGACCCTCTGTTTGTCCATCTGTATCTCTGTTAGTCGACTTGACATGTCTAGTAGTCGACTAACAGATTGTATAGTCGACTTATACCTAGCCCTAGTCGACTAATTGGTATTCCTGGAAAGGTGTAGTCTCTGTTTCTCTATCAGTCAACTTGGCTTACTTGTGTAGTCGACTTGGCCCTTGATTAGTCGACTTGGACCACCTTTATAGTCGACTAACTATTCCTCCAGTCGACTAGCTTCTTGCCCCTAGTTGACTAATGTCTGTCTAGACATCTGATGGATTGTAGACTTCACCCTTGGACTAGGTATTAATTATTGATAGATGAATGTGACTTCTAGAGATGAACAATTGTAGTAATGACTTGATCTAGTAGAACTTAGATGCATGTATGTAACCGAGTGTAGGGATATAATGATTGGTCTTAATAAGAGTGGCGATTGTGAAGACTTATGATTCTGAGTAGAATAGTGGAGTGTGAGGACTAGACTATAATTATTGGTATATAATTATTGTATCAGATTGCTCGATGTATAGTGGTAATTGATGATCATATGACTGTTGGAAATCATGAGTTGGTTGTGTTGACTTTGGATTGACCTGGGACTTATGTTATTTACATCGAATGATGATCAGTAGTTAGAAATGACTTTATTAGTGAGTATTTGAGGACATATCAGATATGACTGAAGTAGTTGAGTAGATATTCTAGATCACATGTGTTTGAGGATGTTTCCTATTTAATATGATTGGGGTATGTGTTTGACTTGTTGATCTCGAGGACATGCATAGTTATTGATTACACCTATTGACAGAGATTGAGTTATGATGATGGTGACCATTTTCTGTGTTCAGAGCTTATGAGACGGTTGATTGATAGGTTAGTTGCTATTGTGTTTAGTGCAGATGGATATGAGATATTGACCGGTTCTAGATTAGACTGTCTATTGAACAGTACCTGGATTCATTATTGTATAAATCTATATTATTGAAGTTACTGGGAAATGATTGTTTGACCGTAACCACGGTACAGTCCTATTGTTCATCGTATACACGGTTACTGTTACTGTTCTCTGTTACTGATATTGTTCACCGTGTATACGATTACTGATTGACTGTTACTGTACTGTTATCATTACTGTCACCTTATCGCCCCGGTATTCTAGCTAATATAGACATTGCCTGATTTAACAGAATTGAATGAATAATAAAGTAATTGAACAATTTACACTGGGATTGGGGAAATTGATGGAGGAGACAGCGTCTGTATTTTGGGTGGACCTAGGATACAGGTTGCGCAGCCGACTGAGGGTTCCACTGCAGGATTCCTGGGGGATGACTGGCATCCCATCTGTACTGTTACTGTTCCACTATTTTCACAGTGAGATTACTGTTACTGTTACTGTTACTGAGTACCTAGCGGTACGGCCTGGTTCAGCGCCAGGAAACTGAGGCCGTGGTCCCGGGTATGTACGGGACCCACCTAAAGCATGGACAATGTCTCCAACCGATCAGTTTTAATAACTTAAGGGCATCGATTGTCATGTGTGGTAGGCGTAGTATGGGATGCGTCTATTATATGTGACAATTGATGTTCGCTGACATAATTAATAATAAACTGTTGATGCTTTGTGACTGACTATAATCATTTGGCTGTGTATATGTATACTATGATAGGAATACGATTGTAACCATGACCAGATTTAGATACCAACCTAGTGACATGTGATAGATTACACGCCTTGACATTGATTGCATATTTACAGTGGTGCCATTTGTCTGCTACCTGTATTCATGTTTTTATCATAAGTGTTACTGTTCAGTTATTTATTATGTTATTTAGTCTTTCTATCTGCAGTTGTTCTTACTATTATATATGCACATGGTTTCTTCTGCATGAGCTGTTTCCCCTTTACACACACACTCATTATGGTCGCGTTCTGACGACCCTGGGTTTGCACGTCCAGCTATTGGACGGTTGTTCTAATGTGCAGGGTTCGATGAGACTGTTCGTCTTGCGAGGGACTGGACGCTCTTTCTTCTGTTCTGGTATCCTCATCTCTTTTATATTCCTGTTATTTCCTGATTCTGCATTTATTGCTTTCAGCTGCCATGTTCTTGTCATCATTTATCTGCTATCCTTAGAATTGTCACTATATGTATTATTGCAGTATTCATTGATCATTATGCTTCCGATTTATAGCTTGTTCAGGTTACCTTAGGCTTAGCGTATATACGTGGGGTATTATCCTCGCGTATATACGTCGCCATAACGACCTCGTATCTTAGGATCGGGGAGTTACAACAAATGTCCCAAAGAAGGTCTTCCTTACTTCAAATATAAGTGAGTTGCTAACTGGGCCAATTCCTGTGAAATATAAAGACCCAGGGAGTCCAACCATTTCCTTTATTATAGGATAGACCACGATAAACAGGGCGTTACTTGATCTAGGGGCCAGCATTAATCTTCTTCCTTTCTCTGTATATCAGTAACTCGGGTTGGGTGACCTCCGTCCAACCAGAGTTACTATACAACTGGCTGATCGATCTGTAAAGATTCCCAAGGGAGAAATTACAGATGTTCTTATACGGGTCGGGGAATTCATTTACCCCGTGGATTTTATTGTTCTGGAGACGCAACCCATACACAATCTCAGAGTTCAAACCCCTGTCATTCTTGGACGACCCTTCTTAGCCACCGCAAACGCAATTATCAACTGTAGGAATGGATCGATGCGTCTAACTTTTGGAGATATGACAAAAGAGGTAAATGTTTTCCACCTGGGAAAACAACCTCGAGATTTGGATACTGAGTCGTTTAAAGTGAACTTAATCGAGGGATTAACAAGTGAACATGACATGGAGATTGAATATGAGTCTGATAGAGAATTTGAATTGGAGTTTGATGACTTCAACCTTGATCAAATCATTGAATCCACAGTGGAGTGGGCGACAAATGCCACCCTTATCCTTCCTTTACACAAGGAACAACCATTGATAGATTAGGTGCCCTCTTCCGAGATTAAGGTTCTTCCGAGTCATCTCAAGTACCAGTACTTGGATGAGAAGGAAGCATTTTCCGTGATCATTGTGTCCCATCTTACGGAACAACAAGAAGAGGATCTTCTTGTAGTATTGAGGGAAAATCGAGAAGCCATTGGTTGGAGCATGGTTGATATAAAAGGAATCAGTCCATCCATTGTGCAACACCGGATTCATTTGACTGAAGATGCAAAACATAAACGTGACCCACAACGTAGACTAAACCCGATCATGCAAGAGGCTGTTAGAGCTGAAATTTTGAAGCTATTGGACAATGGGATCATCTATCCTATATCCGATAGCCAGTGGGTTAGTCCAGTCCACGCTGTGCCTAAGAAAGCAAGGTTTACCGTGGTAGAAAATGATAAGAAAGAATTAGTACAAACTCGTCTTCCAACGAAGATTCGAGTCCGTATTGATTATCGAAAATTAAACGCTGCCACGTGTAAAGACCACTTTCCCCTTCCGTTCATAGATCAAATGCTCGAGAGACTAGCTGGACATGAGTATTACTGTTTCCTGGATGGATATTCAGGATACAATCAAATTCCTATCGCTCCCGAGGATCAAGACAAGACTACTTTCACCTGTCCCTTTGGAACATTTGCATACCGAAGAATGCCCTTTGGCCTATGCAATGCTCCTGCAACGTTTCAATGTTGTATGCTTATTCTATTTTCCGACATGGTGGAAAGATTTTTGGAGATTTTCATAGATGATTTTTCTATTTATGGTGATTCCTTTGAACAATGCTTGCACCATCTTAAGATGGTTTTACAATGATGCATGGAGAAAAACCTGACACTCAACTGGGAGAAGTGTTACTTTATGGTCAAGTAAGGAATTATCCTAGGGCACGAAGTTTCAAATAAAGGAATTCAGGTTGATAGATCGAAAGTGGAAGTTATAACAAAGCTCCCTGAGCCAAAATGCTTAAAAGACATTAGATCATTTCTAGGGCACGCTGGCTTCTATAGAAGATTTATTCAGGGGTTTAGCAAAACTGCTAGACCTTTAATGAATCTCTTAGGAAAAGATGTGCCCTTCAATTTTGATAAAGAGTATCAACAAGCTTGGGAGGAGTTTAAGCACAAACTTGTCTCGGTGCCAATAATCTCAGCGCCTGATTGGACTAGGCCTTTTGAAATCACGTGTGATGCCTCCGATTATGCCATAGGCGTAGTTCTTGGATAGCGTATTAATAATAGGCAACACGTGATTTACTATGCTAGTAGGACGCTTAATGAGGCTCAACTAAATTACACAACGACTGAAAAGGAATTTTTAGCAGTTGTGTTTGCGTTGGAGAAGTTTCGTGATTGCTAAAAGAAAGAACAATCAAAGAGTTTAAGAATTTACCGTGTAGCTTGTGGCTAACGGGTCGTGTCCGCGAGGAGGAATGCGATGGAAGCTTTTCGGTGAATCGTTTAAAAACAAAGAATTGTGTTCGTTTTTTAATGGAAAAGAGTATGGAAAGAAAGAGATGATTAAAAGAGAAATTGCAACTTTTAGAAAAGGTTTTGGAGAAGGTAATTTAGAAAGCTCGAAAATTGTTTTGTTGTTTATAATAAGGAAGAAAATCTGGGCTCACTATCTCACTACTCAATTGTTCATTCTTCTATTGAAATCCTAAGTGCCTCAAATTGATGATAGGCAAAACATAAAGTTGATTTTTAGAAAGTTTGAAGTAAAGCACATAAGATGGTTGGAAGAGTTCAATCTTTTCTTTGAAAAATTGTTTTGAATCGAATATTAAATCATCAAGCGCGAAGAAGGAAGAATGAAGTAAAAACAGTTCAAGAAACGTTTATGAAAGAAGTGAGAGTTTAACAATCCAATCCCATCCTCATGTGACTTCAAGAACACTTTCAAAAAGAAAGGCTTTTAAGTAAGGCAATAATATGATTCATTGGGTCTTTTTCTTTAAAACTAGAAGAGAAGAAGAACTAGAGAGAGTTACAATAGCGAGCCCAAAAAACCGTTTAGTTACTCATGGAAAACAACGAAGAAAGCAAATAAACAATGCAAGCCATACCGTAATACGAGTGGAAGAAAAAGCGGCTCGATTCTTGTATTGATGTCACTTCAATCTTCAAGTACAAGCACTCAATTCCTCTCTCTCACAAGTTTTGATACTGGACTACAAATTAAAAAACAAGATTACAACTTTTGTGCTAGCTAACAAAGATCCTAAATCCTTAGAAAATAAACACAAATTCTAATCCTAGTCTTCGCTCCTTTTCCTCTGTTGAAACTGGCATTTATAGAGAAAAACCAGAAGGAGAGGATCCCGGGAAGATTGGGAGAGCAAACGCTCCCCCAACAGACACTACTTGGCCGCGAAAACATGGCTAGGGCCGCGTTTTCGCGGCCTTGGTGTGGCCAGGTGGCCACACCCAATTAGTGGGGGCTCCTGCTTTGGTGATTCTCCCGTATTTTCTTTTGGTTTTCTCGTTTCTGCTCCAGAATTTGACAAAACAGCATTTGATTGTGTGGCTTCAACCGCTTGATTTGGGGAGGATTCTTCTCAACCTCTTGATATGCCAAGATTTTGCCCTGATTACTTCATTTCAAATTTATTCTGAATTAAATCAGAATTTGGTGGGCTTTTGGGCTTGTTTCTCTTTTCTTTCTTTAGCACTTGGGCCTACATTTAATAAAGAAAAAGAAGACTTATTAATAGGATTTATTAGCTAAAAAGTATGGTAAGGTGACAATGTAAATGCAATATATGTGACTAATCACACCCCCACACTTATCTTTTGCTCGCCCTCGAGCAAAACATCAGACTAATTCTAATTAATTATTAGACCACTTTTGTCGGTCACTCGATTGCACTGAGCACGTGCAACAAGCCGTTAAAGCACTAGGTTATCCCTAGAGGACGAGTTTTGTCTCGTGAGGGTTTTCAGTGGATTGCACCCACAAAATCCATAAAGAAAAAGAAAAAAATTAGTATTTTCGAAAAGAATTTTAAAGGAGAAAATATTTGAAATATATTTGCAAGGTTTTAAGTAATAAATAAGTTACAGGAATATCAAATTTTTCATTCTGAAACTCAGTCTTTATTCAAAAACATGCCATCAATTAAAATAAGGAGTCAAATTGTACTTCTCATCTAGTCTATTTATTTACCCTGAGTCGTATGCACCATCGTGGCTGTGAAGTTGACTAAGGGTTCTTTAACATTAACTCCTATGCATTATTTATATGTATTTTTGGTGGAATTTATTCCTCAATTTCATTAGGCTTTCTAATCTGCCCATGTAATGAGCCTTCAGTCGGTGACACCTAAACCGGACAGTTTTAGGGCACCAGGTGAGAAAACACCCCTAAGGACGTAAACACTCGAGCAGATAAGGCCACGAAACCAAGGTTTTTATTTATAAGATGTACCCCTTTTAGGCGTGAATACTTATGCTTCATAAGGCATAAATACCCAGCTTAATCAGAGGATTTATATATATGCATTTTTTTTCAAACTTATCTAATTATCTTTTGCATAAATACCAAGGCTTGCTTAGGCCAAAGCACCTAGCTAATCAATAATTAGATTTGTTTATTATTAATTTTTTTTCTTTTTCATAATATTTTCTTTTATAAGGCATAAGAGTCTCTGTTTTTAAACCCTAAATATGTAAGTGTATGTAATGTGCATATTTCATCAAGGTAAATATCAAAACTAAATTACTTTCACAAATTTTCTTTCTAACCCTAAACATCAAACAAGTTATCTGACTTTGACCAAGTATAAGAAATCCTAATTATGATTTTCCTATTCCTTCAAATTGACTTAATTTCTTACAAAAAATATATCAAAATATTGTTCTTACCTTTCAAAAAGTTTTTATATATATATGTATATATATATATATATATTTTTTTCTTTCAAGTTACAGTAGTCATCATGTTAGATCCCTCCCCCACACTTATCTCATGCATTGTCCCCAATGTATGAAAGAAATGTATACATGCATGAAATGAAATGTAAAAGAGGTGCAAATATTATACAGGAACATGTACAACATCAAGTTTCTCCCACACCTAGGTCTTTTTCGGTCTTATCCCTCTAGCTCTCTTCCCATCATTCCAATGGGTCCTCTTTATAGGGCACAGCGGGGAGGCCAATTATTTTGTCATTTTAGCTTTCTGCCTCCCCAGTCTCACCTTCTTTAGGTATTTCTTCCTCATATTGCTACAATCATTATTCAAAAATTTGTCACCACCACCCTTCTCATTTGGAACTTCTTCATTATGAATGCCTAGGAATTCTAACTCAGTTGCATATATCTCCTCAAAACTTAAGTCAACACTTTCCCTTAAAGATGTGCAACTAACCAAAAGATCCCTAGTTGGTTCATCCAAACACATGAGTTCTTCTTCGAAGAGGTTTTTAAAGAGTATGTCAATCGGAGGTTCTTGAATTATATCCTCATGCGATACATTATTGGTTGGCTCATCGAAAGTGAAGATATTCAAATCAATTTCCCCCTTTTTAAAGGGTACTTTAACATTAGGATCTTCGACATCAAAATAATCACATTAATTTTTAAATAATTCATTAAGAGCAGCGACTCATCTTCTGAATCTTCACTCTCTTCATCACAATTATTTTCAACAAAGTTTACCTCAAATGTTTGATCTCTTATCTTACGAGGTTGTTTTTCTAGGTTGAAGATATTGACTTCTCTAGTCATGTCCCCAAAAGTTAGCCTCATGGATCCATTCCTACAATTGATGATGGCATTGGCAGTAGTAAGGAATGGTCGCCCTAGGATAACAGGAGTTTGAGCCATATGATTGGAGTTAGACACAGGTTGAGTCTCAAGAACTATGAAATCAATAGGGTAAATAAACTCCCCAACCCGTTTAAGGACATCATTAATCTCCCCTTTTGGAACTTTCACTGAACGGTCAGCAGTTGGATAGTGACTCGAGTTGGACTAGGATCGCCCAACCCGAGTTGTTGATAAACTGAGAATGGAAGCAATTTGATACTTGCCCCGAAGTCAAGAAGTGCACGACTAATCTCGGCTTGTCATATTGTGAAGGCAATGGTTGGACTACCTGGATCCTTGTACTTGACAGGGATCGGACCCGATAGGAGCTCACTAATGTTAGTGGCTAAGAAGCCCTTTTTAGGTACATTAGTCTTTCTCTTCTCGGTGCACATGTCCTTAAGAAACTTAGCATAAGATGGGACTTGTTGGATGGCATCAAGAAGTGGCACATTTATCTTCACTTGATTAAAGATCTCAATTATCTTATCCATGTGTGGATTATGCTTGTTTTTCAGCCTATTAGGAAATGGTGCTATAGGCTGGTGCACATGACTGGTTGACTTATTTTTTTAGATTCATCAAATTTAGGAGGAGTGGGATTAGATGAGGTGGATGCTGAAGTGTGATTGTGCTGACTAGGATTAGGTGGTGTTGACACTTGGTTATCAACTTTCTTTCCCGACCTCAATGTATGAACAGCATTACATTGTTTCAATGATTGATCCTCAGCCAAATGAGCTTGTTGTGAATTCCTAGGATTCATAATTGGTTGACTGGGCAAGGCACCCTTTTGCCTCTCATGTTGTGGATTGGCTAACTGACTCATTTGACCGTCTAGCCTCTGTATTGCTTGCATGAGAGAATCTTAGTTCTTCATGTGCCTTTCCATATTTCTCTCAAAATCAGTCATTCTTCTTTCGAGTTGAGGATTCTGGAAGGAAGATGGTGGAGCTTGGTTGGGAAAATTTTGTTGATAATTTGAAAAATTGTTGGGAGAATTGTGAGGGTGATTGAAAAAGTTGGGTTGATGATTGGAAGAATTATTTGAATGATGGAAGTGGTTTGCAATGTTTGACCGTGGGTGGTCATTATTTTGATGGCTCCATGAGAAATTTGGGTGATTTCTTCAGCCAGGATTGTACGTTGGAGTGTAAGGATCATTGTTCGACCTTGAGAAGGCCGCATTCATCGGTTCAGGAAAATGTTGGTGAGCTTGAAATACAGGACACTCCTCAAACACATGATTCATGGCATGAAGTAAGTACAACCCGGAGTTGAAAATTAGTTTGGGCTGACTTGATTGACTGGACTTGGTTCCTTAGTTTCTAGAGCTTCCAGTCTCGCTAGGTTAGCTAACTTAGCTTCGTTAGCTATGGATGATTCAATCGAATGGAGACTCCTTTTGAAGAGATAGACTTTGGATTTCTAGAGTTTTCACTAGTAGGTTCCCATTGGATGGTCTTTTCACTTAGATTCTCATATAAATCCCATCCTTCATGCTCATCCTTCTGCAAGAATCCCCCTTGGCACATGCTTTCTAAGAGGATCTTGGTTGAGTAGTCTAAATGTCATAAAAAATTTGGCATTGTCGCCATTTCTCTATTCCATGATGAGGACATTGGACAAGGAGGGCTTTGAAGCGTTCAAAGTACCTCCAAAATGATTCACTAGGTTCTTCCTTGAATTGCATGATGTTTTTCCTAACGAGAGCAGTCTTGTTGATTGGATAGAATTTCTTCAAGAAGACCTTGATGAAACCATCCCAAGATGTGATAGAGCCGGCCACTAAGCTGTAGAGCCATTTCTTAGCTAGGTCCTTAAGAGCAAATGGGACAAATCTCAACCTAATAGCATCATCTGCAAGGTGTGGGATTTTCATCATTAAGCATACTTCCTCAAATTCTCTTATGAAGAAATAAGCGTCTTCGGACTCTAAGCCATGGAATTTAGGGAGTGTATTGATGAACTGTGGCTTAAGCTCAAAATTGTGTTCACCAACCGACGGAAGTTGGATGCAGGATGGAAGTAATGTTCTAATGGGGTAAAACCTATCCTGCAAAGATGTCGGTCGATCCATAACCGAATCTGGTCTTGTTTCGAACTTAGGTGGTGATGTGTTTCTAGTTAACCTAGATGAATTAGGGTCTCTTGACCTCACTTGCATACACAAACACAATCACAAACAAGTTCACCAATAGTCAAGAAAAGAAAACAACCAAGCCTAGTCTAAGGTAACCTTGACCTAGAAACTCCTAACTGGTTGATTGTCCACATGAGGTATAATGTAGACTTTGACTACAAGCTAATCAGCTAGGTCAGGGCAAGATTGGTGGGAGGTTATCCGTCAAAGACGTTCCTTAATTAAGTAACCACCAACCTTCGGGCTTTCGTCCCTTAATCTCTTTCCTAGACACTGATTTGGTAGGAGTCAAATTCCAACACTTTTCCGCCGTAGGATAATCTCCTAATGAGTTCGAGATGTCCCTAAGGCCAACGTCTATCAGATTTTACTTAGGCTTAGGTTGTGCGTGCTTGAAGATTGTTTGTAGGCTAAGGAAGGGTAATGACTTCCCCACCTTACCTTGACTTGGGTTTTACCCTTAGAATTGATTTGTGCAAAGTGTGCAAGATATAGAAAAGTAGCATTCAAAAGCAAATATCACCCAAAAATGTTTCCTAAACTATATGCTATGCATACATACCTTGTCTCCAGCTATCTTCAATAGTAATTGTAAAATAAACGTAATTAGACAAATGCCTAAAATGCAAGTCTAAACGTTTTTTTAAGCAATTAACAATCACTCAAATTACTGTTGGATTAAAACAAGGATGGTGGATAACAGAAATAGCAAAAATATAACATACAAAAACTTAAATTTTTGCGAGCAGTATGTCCTGCAAAAAAAAGTTTTTAGTAGTCCAATGAAAATTTCATTTTTTGCAACGCAATTCCTTGAAATTCTGTTTCCTACTTTCGAGAGTAGGGGCACAGAATTTGCAAGTCTTCTCTTGCAAAGCTTAAATGCTAGATCTGAATCTTTAAGTCCCTAAAACAACACACAAAACTTGTTAAAAAACAAATACACCGTTCCCTCCCCGGCAACGACGCCAAAAATTTGATTGCTAAAAGAAAGAACAATCAAAGAGTTTAAGAATTTACCGTGTAGCTTGTGGCTAACGGGTCGTGTCCACGAGGAGGAATGCGATGGAAGCTTTTCGGTGAATCGTTTAAAAATAAAGAATTGTGTTCGTTTTTTAATGCAAAAGAGGATGGAAAGAAAGAGATGATTAAAAGAGAAATTGTAACTTTTAGAAATGGTTTTGGAGAAGGTGATTTAGAAAGCTCGAAAATTTTTTTGTTGTTTATAATAAGGAAGAAAATCTGGGCTCACTATCTCACTACTCAATTGTTCATTCTTTTATTGAAATCCTAAGTGCCTCAAATTGATCATAGGCAAAACTTAAACTTGATTTTTAGAAAGTTTGAAGTAAAGCACATAAGATGGTTGGAAGAGTTCAATCTTTTCTTTGAAAAATCGTTTTGAATTGATTATTAAATCATCAAGCGTGAAGACGTAAGAATGAAGTAAAAACAGTTCAAGAAACGTTTATGAAAGAAGTGAGAGTTTAACAATCCAATCCCATCCTCATGTGCTTTCAAGAACACTTCAAAAAGAAAGGCTTTTAAGTAAGGCATGCATATGATTCATTGGGTCTTTTTCTTTAAAACTAGAAGAGAAGAAGAACTAGAGAGAGTTACAATAGCGAGCCCAGAAAACCATTTAGTTACTCATGGAAAACAACGAAGAAAGCAAATAAATAATGCAAGCCATACCATAATACGAGTGGAAGAAAAAGCGGCTCGATTCTTGTATTGATGTCACTTCAATCTTCAAGTACAAGCACTCAATTCCTCTCTCTCACAAGTATTGATACTGGACTACAAATTAAAAAACAAGATTACAACTTTTGTGCTAGCTAACAAAGATCCTAAATCCTTAGAAAATAAACACAAATTCTAATCCTAGTCTTCGCTCCTTTTCCTCTGTTGAAACTGGCATTTATAGAGAAAAACCAGAAGGAGAGGATCCCGGGAAGATTAGGAGAGCAAACGCTCCCCCAACAGACACTACTTGGCCGCGAAAACACGGCTAGGGCCACGTTTTCGCGGCCTTGGTGTGGCCAGTGGCCACACCCAATTAGTGGGGGCTCCTGCTTTGGTGATTCTCCTGTATCTTCTTTTGGTTTTCTCGTTTCTGCTCCAGAATTTGACAAAATAGTATTTGATTGTGTGGCTTCAACCTCTTGATTCAGGGAGGATTCTTCTCAACCTCTTGATATGCCAAGATTTTGCCCTGATTCCTTCATTTCGAATTTATTCTGAATTAAATCAGAATTTGGTGGGCTTTTGGGCTTGTTTCTCTTTTCTTTCTTTTAGCACTTGGGCCTACATTTAACAAAGAAAAAGAAGACTTATTAATAGGATTTATTAGCTAAAAAGTATGGTAAGGTGACTATGTAAATGCAATATATATGACTAATCACACCCCCACACTTATCTTTTGCTCGCCCTCGAACAAAACATCAGACTAATTCTAATTAATTATTAGACCACGTTCGCAGGTCACTTGATTGCACTGAGCATGTGCAACAAGCCGTTAAACCTCTAGGTTACCCCTAGAGGATGAGTTTTGTCTCGTGAGGGTTTTCAGTGGATTGCACCCACAAAATCCATAAAGAAAAAGAAAAAAAATTAGTATTCTCGAAAAGAATTTTTAAAGGAGAAAATATTTGAAATATATTTGCAAGGTTTTAAGTAATATATAAGTTACAGGAATATCAAAATTTTCATTCTAAAACTCAGTCTTTATTCAAAAACATGCCATCAATTAAAGTAAGGAGTCAAATTGTACTTCTCATCTAGTGTTGGGGGAGATTATGTCTCCTCGTTTTAAATAACCGCAAGTGCACGGTCGTTCGATGTAGCACTTGAGGGTCGATCCTCAGGGACAGGTGGTTCTTTTAATTTTTACACTTCTACACGAATGGATCAAAGATTTATGGATTTTGAGTGAATTATGTGAACTAATTATAATAAAAGAAAAGTCAAGCACTTAGGATCGAATCCCCTAAACTAGCATTAAGCGGTCAATTTTGGTCTCCATACCAGTTTGTAATACACACCAAATCTCTATGTCTAAGAGGCACATTAATTCTGAACACTAGATTTAAGCATAAGTTATTATCCAGTTACATAGTCTATCAAAGATAAATTAACTAAATTAAATAAATAGCATAAATGCAATAGACCCTAAGTATGGACCATTAACCCCGATACATAGCCTGTCAAATAAGTAGTGACTCTAAAAATAATTTCTTAGAAGTTATAGGTCAATTGGTGTGCATACAGTCATAAATAGGAGAACGACTCGGTCCACAAGAATTAAGTCTAGGTTCATCTCCCCTAAGCGCTTGCAACAAATTAGCTATGCATGATAAAACTAACAATAACCTAAACTAATTAAATCAGTTTAAAATTATCTGAATTTAATTAAATAATTAATTGCAAATATGACTTAATTAAACTAATCAAATTAAATTAATATAAAAATAAAAAATAAAAACAAAAATAAAAAAAAACTTACTTGCAAGGGGGCGGGAGGGCCGCCCCCTTCCTCTTCAGAATGGGGCGCCAAGTGGCGACCCTTGCTTTTCAAAGGGAGGGCGCATCTCTGCGCCCTCTATTTTTGTTGTGCAGAGGCGCCTACAGGCGCCTCTGTACATTTTCCTTTTGTTTTTTTTATAATTTTTTTTATTTAAATTACAGGATTAAAATAAAACTAACAAAGTGAGAAATTTCAGAAAAAATAAAAATGAAAATAAAATGCTGTAAATAAAATTCTTACCTCTAAAATCTGAGATTGGAATTAGAAGAGACCTCCATTAGATGCAAATAACTTTGAAAAATTGGCTACAATCCAAGGCTTGATTATCTTCGCACAAGTTTCAAGGAGAAAAAAATAAAAACCCTAGAAAAGAAAAAGAAAAAAAACTCCCCAAACCCTAGAAAAAAAAACTTTTCAAACCCTAGCCTTTACATGTATATTTATAGGCTAGGGTTTTGCTATTTTACACAAAAGTCTAAAATAGTTACAAAATTACAAGGAGAATCGTTAAATTAATTTTGCACCTTACATCTCTATCCATTTTGCGTTTAAGCCCCTGACTTTTGCAAAATTACGTTATTTCCCAACTGGCCTCGATCTCTTCCGAGTTGATCTTAAATTTCTTTGATCTCAGTTTTAGACGTTGATTCCAGCAGTGTCAAGCCTCCTATCTCGCCTTCAACTCCTTTTAATGCGCTTTACAGTCTCGAAAGAGTCTTTTGTGGTCCAGTCTTCTCCTAATAACTTTGTCTGCAAAATAGACTAAAAATACCCGAGTAGCATTATTTATAAACAAATGATAGATAAATATGGGAATGAAAATGTGACAAAATCATGCTGATCAAATACCCCCATACCTATCTTTTGCTAGTCCTCGAGCAAAACTAATAAAAAGAAAAAGAAAGCGCTAACTCACTTTCGTAGGAATCACGGTTACACTTAGCACGTGCAACAAGCCGTTAAACCCTTAGGTTACCCCTAGAGGACGAGTTTTGTCTCGTGAGGGTTTTCAGTGGATTACACCCACAAAATTCAAGAAAGTTAGAGATTAAGAAATAAATAAAAGTAAAATAAGGATAACCGAAAATCAAGAAAAGAAAAACAAATCTTCTTTTTTTTTGTTAACTAGCTAGCAAGATCATCAATTTTCATGAGTTTCATTTTCAAGTAAAACCTCAATTCAAGAAATCATATCGGCTATAACATAAAGTCTCAAATCCAAAACTTTACACCACCTGTCCTAAGTTTCAGATCCTATGTACCCCGTGATCGTGATATACTTCTTAAGCTTGGGAATATTTAATTACAACTTTCATACTTTTTTTTCTTTTTTCTTTTCTTCTTTTTTTTTTCTTTTTTTTTAGAATTTTTTTTTAACTATCTTTCACGTAAATACCAAGGCTTCCTGAGGCCAAGATACCTAGCTAATTGATAATCAAAATTATTATATTTTTATAGTATCTTGTCCTATTAGGCTTTCTCAGCTACCCATGTAGCGAGCTTTGGGCCAATGCTCCCAAACCAGATGGTCTTAGGGCAATAAGTGTAAAACACTCCTACGGACTTAATTACTCAAGCAACTGAGGCCACAAGACAAGACTTATTAATATCTATTTTACTATATAATAAATCTTTTTTTTTCACAATTTTTTTTTAGTTGTAATCAATATCCCAAGCCTATGAACTTAAAAGTGTATGTGTTATTAGGTACATAATCACTTAGACTAAGTTTAGATGGTATGTCCGTTTTAGATTCTAATCTTTATTTTAAGACTTTATGATTCTTTCATTTTGATTTTACCCTTAAAATCCACTCATGGATACTAAATCACTCACATACTAGTTAATCATTTGCTGAAAATTTTCAATTTTTTTTCAAAATTTTTTTTAAGACTCCTAAAAGAAAATAAAGTAAAGAAATTAAAAAACCCTAAAATCAAAACAAAATAAAAAAAAGGACTCATAAAAGAAAAAAAAATGTGTATCTCCCCCCCACACCTAAAATGAATACAGAGATAAAAATAATGTAGCATGTAATTTACGCATCCACAATATGCACACAATCATGATGACCATGCAATCCAAGCATACAAGAGATATAGAAATATGAACAGTATGCTAGAATTAAAAATACACAAAGTGCACTAGAAAATCAAGCTGTCGAAGCAACAAAAATTCTCCTTGTGTGTGGTGGATGCCTCCTTGCTTATCCTGTATCACTTATAATAAACTCGGCACATAGGTTAGAGAAAGAGAAATAAAAGACTCACTAAAACTAACTTAACCAACTAAAAGAGAAATAAAAAGACTCAACAACTAAAAGAAAAAAAATAATAAAACAAATATTTACATATGTACAATTTCACACCTCCCCCACACCTAGATCTTTCTAGGTCTATTCCCTCGAGCTCGCTTCCCATCATTCCAATGGGTTCTCTTTAATGGACAAAGTGGAGAGGTTAATCTTTTTGTTATTTTTAATTTCATCCTCTCCATCTTGTTCATCACTTTTCTCCATCTCCTCCTTCTCTTCTTCCCATACCTCCTCACAAATTCATCATTTTCACACAATATAATTGGAGTGTCCACAATATGATTGCCTACAAATTTAAGCTCATCCTCAAACATCACCTCAAAACTTAAATCAACAATTTTCTTTGGAGGTGTGTGACTAACCAAAGCATCCTTAACTGGTTCATCCAAATATATGAGTTCGTCTTCAAATAGGTTTTCAGAGCTTTAATTAATTAGAGATTCTTGAATCAAGTTTTGAAAAGTATGATCATTGGTTGGCTCATCGAAAGTGAAGATACTCAAATCAAGTTTTGTTTTCTCAAAGGGAACTCTAAACTCAAGATCCTCAACACATGTTTTCTCATCATTGTGATCATACTCTTCAACAAAAAGCTCATCAAGAAACAAAGGCTCATTATCCATGTAGGCGTCCTCACAATTTTGATCAGTGTGCTCCATTTTCTCCATATGAGTGGATGCAATTTTCCGCTCCTCAACACTTGTCTTTTCACAGAACTTAGAAAATTCATCCTCAAATTTCTTTTGAAGCAAAAATTCATCATTGTCACATTCCTCTTCACAATAAGATTCAACTGGCTCCACATGAGTTGTATGTGTAGCCAAATAATTTCTAATCACTTCATCCAGACACTGAGGATCATTATCACATTTGTACACCTCATGGACCTTCACAACTTCCTCAACAGGCTTCTCATGTTCAAGCTCTTCAAATTGATTAAGATGAAATAATTGGGACTCGAAGGGCATCTCGATGGAATGATTAGACATGTCACTATGGCCAACGATTTGCTCTTCGGGTCTAACTTGTTGGGCTTTATCCATCTTATGAAAGTTGATGTGCTCTTGAATGGACATGGGTCGAGTCGGCATTGGTTCATGAACTAGTTGACTAGAAAAGGGATCCTTCTCTTGCTCACTAACCAACTCATTTGCTAGCCTGTTTAAGCAGTCTCTAGTGTCATAGAGCACTTGCTTTGAAGTTTGCCTGAAAGTTTCAAAAGCTTCCTCTAGTGTTGGTACTTTGTCCACCTGATTGCCATTGAACTCAATTTGTGAAAGTTGATGGAACTCTTGAACTTGATCTGGACTAGTGGTTGGAACAGGTTGATTGAGATGAGTCATTATCTTATCCATGTGAGCACATGCCTCGATTAACTGCTGATTGGTTTCAACTATAGTCTGCTACATGGCTTTAAAACTCTTCTCTAATGTGCTTTCTTCATGCTCATTGTTAAATCCCCAAGACAGAGGTGGTGGTTCAATGTAGGACCAATTAGATTGAGAATTCTGATATGATTGGTCTCATGAAAATTGAGGACAATTCCAACCCTCTGAATTAAAGTTTGATGGATAAGGCTCGCTCGCAGGTCCTTGAAATGTATGGTATTGATTTTGACCTGGTCCCAACGAATACCCTATCGAAGGACACTTTTCTGAAGGATGATTTGGATCTTGACAGTGATGGCAACTCATCGGATGGTATGAAGAAAATGAGTAGTTCGCGGGATGGATGTATTCATTAAAGTCTGGAAGAGAGGTTGGTGGATGGAAAGGAGGGTCTGGCCTATAAAATGGATCGTAACCAAATGAATTTGGATAGGCCATAGAGAAAGGAATTTTTTTTAATTTTTTTTATATTTGTTTTTTTTGAATTTTAATTAGTTTGAATTTTTGAATTTTTGAATTTTTTTTTTAACAATCCGGTATAGCTGTCAAAACTAAAGATAGAACACCGTGTCCCTGGCAACGGCGCCAAAAACTTGTTGGGGGAGATTCTGTCTCCTCGTTTTAAATAACCGCAAGTGCACGGTCGTTCGATGTAGCACTTGAGGGTCGATCCTCAGGGACAGGTGGTTCTTTTGATTTTTACACTTCTACACGAATGGATCAAAGATTTATGGATTTTGAGTGAATTATGTGAACTAATTATAATAAAAGAAAAGTCAAGCACTTAGGATCGAATCCCCTAAACTAGCATCAAGCGGTCAATTTTGGTCTCCATACCAGTTTGTAATACACACCAAATCTCTATGTCTAAGAGGCACATTAATTCTGAACACTAGATTTAAGCACAAGCTATTATCCAGTTACGTAGTCCATCAAAGATAAATTAACTAAATTAAATAAATAGCATAAATGTAGTAGACCCTAAGTATGGACCATAAACCCCGATACATAGCCTGTCAAATAAGTAGTGACTCTAAAAATAATTTCCTAGAAGTTATAGGTCAATTGGTGTGCATACAGTCATAAATGGGAGAACGACTCGGTCCACAAGAATTAAGTCTAGGTTCATCTCCCCTAAGCGCTTGCAACAAATTAGCTATGCATGATAAAACTAACAATAACCTAAACTAATTAAATCAGTTTAAAATTATCTGAATTTAATTAAATAATTAATTGCAAATATGACTTAATTAAACTAATCAAATTAAATTAATATAAAAAAAAAATAATAAAAATAAAAATAAAACTTACTTGCAAGGGGGCGGGAGGACCGCCCCCTGCCTCTTCAGAATGGGGCGCCAAGTGGCGCCCCTTGCTTTTCAAAGGGAGGGCGCATCTCTGCGCCCTCTATTTTTGTTGTGCAGAGGCGCCTGTAGGCGCCTCTGTACATTTTCCTTTTGTTTTTTTTATAATTTTTTTATTTAAATTACAGGATTAAAATAAAACTAACAAAGTGAGAAATTTCAGAAAAACTAAAAATGAAAATAAAATGCTGTAAATAAAATTCTTACCTCTAAAATCTGAGATTGGAATTAGAAGAGACCTCCATTAGATGAAAATAACTTTGAAAAATTGGCCACAATCCAAGGCTTGATTATCTTCGCACAAGTTTCAAGGAGAAAAAAAAATAAAAACCCTACAAAAAAAAAGAAAAAAAAACTCCCCAAACCCTAGAAAAAAAAACTTTTCAAACCCTAGCCTTTATATGTATATTTATAGGCTAGGGTTTTGCTATTTTACACAAAAGTCTAAAATAGTTACAAAATTACAAGGAGAATCGTTAAATTAATTTTGCACTTTACATCTCTATCCATTTTGCGTTTAAGCCCCTGACTTTTGAAAAATTACGTTATTTCCCAACTGGCCTCGATCTCTTCTGAGTTGATCGTAAATTTCTTTGATCTCAGTTTTAGACGTTGATTCCAGCAGTGTCAAGCCTCCAATCTCGCCTTAAACTCCTTTTAACGCGCTTTACGGTCTCGAAAGAGTCTTTTGTGGTCTAGTATTCTCCTAATAACTTTGTCTGCAAAATAGACTAAAAATACCCGAGTAGCATTACTTATAAACAAATGATAGATAAATATGGGAATGAAAATGTGACAAAATCATGCTGATCATCTAGTCTATTTATTTACCCTGAGTCGTATGCACCATCGTGACTGTGAAGTTGACTAAGGGTTCTTTAACATTAACTCATATGCCTTATTTATATGTATTATTGGTGGAATTTATTCCTCAATTTCATTAAGCTTTCTAATCTGCCCATGTAATGAGCCTTCAGTTGGTGACACCCAAACCGGACAGTTTTAGGGCACCAGGTGAGAAAACATCCCTAAGGACGTAAACACTCGAGCAGATAAGGCCACGAAACCAAGGGTTTTATTTATAACATGTACCCCTTTTAGGCGTGAATACTTATGCTTCATGTAAGATCCCCAGTTAGAAATACTGTATTTTTATTTTCTTCGAGTATTTATTTTGATTAGTAGATTATTTTTATTTAATCAAGTTAATTTATTATTTTTCTTAAGATTAATATTATTAAATATGGAAATTATTTATGAGATAGTAATTGATAATTTTACATTTTATATTTGCCATTATTATTAATTGTTAACTTAATTATTATTCCCATTATTTCATTAAGTTTATTTTTTATTGTTATTACTATTAGTGTTACCTTTATTTTTATTATTGGTGCTTATTAATTATTATTAGTATTTATTTCTGTGGTGATGACTAATTACCTTTATTAGTATTTTGCTTACTTATTTTTGGTGTCACTATTGATTATTAATATTATTATAGTTTATTTTTATTTATTATTATTTGAGGTATTCTCCCTTACCCATTAGCCTTGACCCAAAATCCAATACCCATTAGATTTATACCCGCTACCCACAAACCCGAAACCCATTACTAAATCCTATTCTTAACCCTAACCTAAACAAATCCCTAATCTAAATCATCTTCCCCAATAATCCAGCCGCCTCCACCCATGGCAGCACCCCCGCCTGGACTTCTCCTCATTGGCCGGATCCCCATTGGCGCACCACTCCAATCCAGCGCCCGGATTGTAGAAGCACCAAGCTGAGCTCCCTCATCCAATCGTGATACCATCACACCACTACCAACCGAGCTTCCCCATTGGCATTTTGTTAATTAATTCCATAGCCGTGAGTCCCCTCCTTTTCAATTCACTCTCTATCCTTGATTATTTGTATGTATTGTGTTTGGAAAATGTGTGAATGATTTTGATTGGTTGGTGTAGAAATATATATATGCATGTACTAATTATAATTTAATTAATGTGTGTTTCTATGGGCATTTGATTTTGCATGTGGGTAATTCTTGTATGCGGCAAAAATCCTACTTCGAGCCATTTTCGGGCCCTCCGCGGGACACCGTTGATCGACGACGGCGAGCGCGAACGCACCCCACGCCATTCGCGGCGAGTTGCTCTATCCAACGACACCCTCCGCGGCCCCGTACGCCTCCGTCGGAGCCTCCGTCGGCGCGCCGCAAGTTCCCCGACGGCATGCTTGAATTTCCTTCATGTGGGTATGTATTTACATTGTACATGTTTTAATTATTTGCTTAAGGATAAGGCATATAAGTGGATGCCTATATTATATATGTGTGTCTTTAATTAATTGGCTATATATATATATATATATATATATATATATATATATATATATATATATATATATAAAGTGCATTCATTCATGTGTGTGTGCTGTGCTTAGTGCGTGAGCAAGTGCATGCAACTATAGAGGAATGTAAATATGTATGTATTGTGTTAGTGTGTGAGTATGTACATGTATGTATGTACGCGTATTTGTGTGCATGTGTGGAGTGCATGTGTGAACATGTTGTGTGTGAGTGTTAATTCTTATTCCTCTCTGTGTGTTTGGGTGCGTATTACAGCGTTTCAGATTCATTTGGTGAGATTCGGACCGTTGCTGGAGACCCAGATCCAGCGCGTAGGCAGCGAACGAGCAGGTCGTTCTCCTGATCCACGTCAGACCTTCGTCGGAGACCAGCGCGGTGACCTTCTCCAGTGACTTCGCCACCCCCCATGCAGTCCGTTGGCGAGGAACCGCACCACAGCGACCGCGGCAGCGACTCGCCCGGCGACGCGCACAGCAGATCCAGATTCAGACCAGCAGCATAAGCAGTGAGCGAGCGGCGATTCCAGGCCCTTCCGGTGAGCGCGAGACCTCCAGATTGCAGCCAGGTCTTCCCCAGGACCCTGGCTACCGTCCTATCCAGTCCGACAGCGAAGAGCGGCGCCACGGCGACCGTAACGGCGACTCGCCCGGTAACGTGCAGATTCTCCAAGGTGAGTGTTTACTCCTTTCGGTCCCGTTTCTTTATATGTAATTGATTATATTTTGATTTAATTGTGTACATAGAATAATGTGGACATTGTGTATGTTATTATGTGTGAGAGAGGTTACATGTACATATTTTATTGTGTGGGAGATTAGGTTTCAGTGTACCTCTGATTCGGACTGACAGAGCATAGTTAGTCGACTTGGCCTAATAGCTATGTGTAGTTCTTTCATTGGACTGTGGACTTCAACCATGAGTTATGTAATGGATATAGATGATGTATATGATTCCTAGAGATAGTTAATGGATGGAATGACTTGACTTATCATGATGGGACCTAGATGCATGTACATGATATATTGTCAAATGTTGGGATATCATAATTGATACTTATAGAAGAGGGAATTGTGTAGCCTTATGAATCAGATATAGTTTGTCAGAGTGAGTAGACTAGTACTGATTATGGACATATGTTGGAATAACGACTATTATATCAGATTACTTGATTTGTACTGATACTTATTGATCATGTGACTATTGGGATATGAATTGGTTGTAATGACTTTGGATTGATCTGAGACTTATGATATTTACATTGAATGATGATCAGTTATTGAATATGACTTTATTAGTTAAGTTG
Source organism: Agave tequilana (assembly GCA_038442645.1). NCBI lineage: Eukaryota > Viridiplantae > Streptophyta > Magnoliopsida > Asparagales > Asparagaceae > Agave > Agave tequilana. The sequence continues at coordinate 70,238 of JAVJIF010000671.1, forward strand.
TGCTAGAGATTGATGATGAGTTAGAATTATCCAGAATACATATTCCGTTTATTGGAGCCTGACTTGCTTTGAGATGAGATTGACGTTGTTGGCATTTGGGATCTGTTAGATGACTTGTTATTAATGATGGGTACCAAGATGTAGATATTCTAGATTACATGTTGTTGAGGATGTTGACTATTTAAATATGATTCATTATGTGTTGACTTGATATTCTTTTATTGGTGATGATTCATTCAGATATCGATGTTGACTTGTTACGATATTCTTGAGGATGTTTCCTATTCAGATATGATTGTGGTGTGTGTTGACATATTGTTCTCGAAGATATACCTTATGAATCATTTGAGTATTGATGTGGACTTATTAAGATGTTAGAGACTGGATTACTTCAGTTAGTATAGATTGAGTAATTGTGATAGTGATGTAGTTGATATTATTGGTCTTGTACTTTAGAGTTACCAGATACTAATTATCAGTTGTTACTTAATAGTGAGATACTTGTTGGTGATTATAAGATGTTCATGTTCAGAGTTTATATGAGTTGTCAGTGATACATTGTGGCAGAGATCAGTTACTAGTTATAGTTGTCAGTGAGACTAGTTGTCTGTATCACCTTTGTGTTAGTGGCTATATCTCCAGTATCTTATTTCAGATGTCAGATATAGTTGTCAGCTACTCAGTTATCAGATATCACAGTTGTCGGATATTACAGTTGTCAGATATCACAGTTGTCAGATATCAGTTATTAGTTGCCAATTATCAGATTATCAGCTAGTGTTGGCATCAGCAGTTATTGGAGATATTGGTTACTATTACATATTAAATAACATTGATTGCTTATTAATAAAAGACACCATAACCCGGGGAAAAGGGGGTAATTGCCTGATGATGCATGTCGTGTATTTTGGAAGGATTCTTATGGTACCGAGTTGTGGGTTCCAACCATGGGGAACCAGGGTAGTACTGGCTACCCATTCAGTTGTCAGTTGTCAGGGCTATGCCCGGATTACGGCGCCACACTAGTTATCTTTTCGTGTGGGGCTGTGGTCTTCAGTTGTCAGAGCCTAGCGGCTTGTCCTGGTTCAGCGGCAGGGGTGATAGACCGTGGTACCGGGCATGCACGGTACTCTTCCAAAACACATGCACTACATTGGCAGGCAGTTACAACAACGATAACATTGTTTGATATGTGGGAAAACGGCTGTGGTATGGGACACAGCTAAGTACTACATTAGTTAGGTTAATAATAACGAATCAGACTAGTGACATATCTAGGTTATACACTTTGACATCAGATATCAGTTACATTTGTGTTAGTTGACCTTTATATCAGTTGTCAGTTTACAGATGTGATAGTTGTCTTATACCTCGTTGATATTGATATCAGATATGCTTCAGTTCAGATGTTTATCATGTCATGATATTTAATTATCTTATATCTGCAGTTGTTTATCTGTTATTCAGTTGTGTTATATTTGCAGTTGTTCTTATTGTTCTTTATGCACTGTTTCTTATGCACGAGCTATTTCCCCTTTTACACACACACTCACCATGGTCGCATTCTGACGACCCTGGATTTGCACGTCTAGATATTGGACGGTTTGTTTCTAATGTGCAGGTGTTCGTTGAGGCTGTACGCTTCGCGAATAGCTGGAGCTTCTCCCTATTCTATTCTGGTACTTTTATCTTTCCAGCTTTCATATTATTTCCTGATTCTTGTTATATCAGTTCAGTTCTTATTCCAGTCTTGATTCATATGATATCATGCGTGGTTGCTTATATGTGGTATTACAGTATTCAGTATTCATTACAGTTGGGATTTATTATAGCTTGTTTCGGGTTACTTAAGGCTTAGCGCGTATACGTGAGGGATTTTCCTTGCGTATATGCGTCGCCGACTCGTGTCGCGTCTCCGCTCCAGCGTATTTTGGGAAGCGGGGCGTGACAGGGTTTTCTTGGTATCGGAGCCTAGGTTTTCGACTTGCAATCTTGAATTTTGAATTTTGTTTCGCAAGATTAACCTAGTTCATACCGGAAACTTGAAAACAAGCTATAGTTATACTGCAATATACATATACTATCCATTATGATATTCAGTCCATTTGGAATTGACCGTCTTCCCTTTGAGAATCCTCATCTTTGATCTTTTGGTATCCTTGATTTCTTCTCTGTCTTCGAGTGATCTGTATCTTCATCTTGCTTCTTGCCATCCTTCTTGGTTCTGTTTCTTGATTTTATCTCTTGGGATTGGGTTATTTCATGTTGAAGCCGGTGGCAAGTATCAGAGTGCGCAGCGGAAGCGTGGTGGATTTATGATGTGCCGAGAAGTGATGTGAAGTTTGTTTGCCTTCTCTTCTGATTTTGGGATTCTTTTACCATTCCCTTCTTTATTTGAATTTCGGGGACGAAATTTTTATAAGGTGGGTAGAGTGTAAGATCCCCAGTTAGAAATACTGTATTTTTATTTTCTTCGAGTATTTATTTTGATTAGTAGATTATTTTTATTTAATCAAGTTAATTTATTATTTTTCTTGAGATTAATATTATTAAATATGGAAATTATTTATGAGATAGTAATTGATAATTTGACATTTTATAATTGCCATTATTATTAATTGTTAACTTAATTATTATTCCCATTATTTCATTAAGTTTATTTTTTATTGTTATTACTATTAGTGTTACCTTTATTTTTATTATTGGTGCTTATTAATTATTATTAGTATTTATTTCTGTGGTGATGACTAATTACCTTTATTAGTATTTTGCTTACTTATTTTTGGTGTCACTATTGATTATTAATATTATTATAGTTTATTTTTATTTATTATTATTTGAGGTATTCTCCCTTACCCATTAGCCTTGACCCAAAATCCAATACCCATTAGATTTATACCCGCTACCCACAAACTCGAAACCCATTACTAAATCCTATTCTTAACCCTAACCTAAACAAATCCCTAATCTAAATCATCTTCCCCAATAATCCAGCCGCCTCCACCCATGGCAGCACCCCCGCCTGGACTTCTCCTCATTGGCCGGATCCCCATTGGCGCACCACTCCAATCCAGCGCCCGGATTGTAGAAGCACCAAGCTGAGCTCCCTCATCCAATCGTGATACCATCACACCACTACCAACCGAGCTTCCCCATTGGCATTTTGTTAATTAATTCCATAGCCGTGAGTCCCCTCCTTTTCAATTCACTCTCTATCCTTGATTATTTGTATGTATTGTGTTTGGAAAATGTGTGAATGATTTTGATTGGTTGGTGTAGAAATATATATATGCATGTACTAATTATAATTTAATTAATGTGTGTTTCTATGGGCATTTGATTTTGCATGTGGGTAATTCTTGTATGCGGCAAAAATCCTACTTCGAGCCGTTTTCGGGCCCTCCGCGGGACACCGTTGATCGACGACGGCGAGCGCGAATGCACCCCACGCCATTCGCGGCGAGTTGCTCTATCCAACGACACCCTCCGCGGCCCCGTACGCCTCCGTCGGAGCCTCCGTCGGTGCGCCGCAAGTTCCCCGACGGCATGCTTGAATTTCCTTCATGTGGGTATGTATTTACATTGTACATGTTTTAATTATTTGCTTAAGGATAAGGTATATAAGTGGATGCCTATATTATATATGTGTGTCTTTAATTAATTGGCTATATATATATATATATATATATATATATATATATATATATATATATATATATATATATATATATATATATATATATATATATATATATATATATAAAGTGCATTCATTCATGTGTGTGTGCTGTGCTTAGTGCGTGAGCAAGTGCATGCAACTATAGAGGAATGTAAATATATATGTATGTATGTATTGTGTTAGTGTGTGAGTATGTACATGTATGTATGTACGCGTATTTGTGTGCATGTGTGGAGTGCATGTGTGAACATGTTGTGTGTGAGTGTTAATTCTTATTCCTCTCTGTGTGTTCGGGTGCGTATTACAGCGTTTCAGATTCATTTGGTGAGATTCGGACCGTTGCTGGAGACCCAGATCCAGCGCGTAGGCAGCGAGCGAGCAGGCCGTTCTCCTGATCCACGTCAGACCTTCGTCGGAGACCAGCGCGGTGACCTTCTCCAGTGACTTAGCCACCCCCCCATGCAGTCCGTTGGCGAGGAACCGCACCACAGAGACCGCGGCAGTGACTCGCCCGGCGACGCGCACAGCAGATCCAGATTCAGACCAGCAGCACAAGCAGTGAACGAGCGGCGATTCCAGGCCCTTCCGGCGAGCGCGAGACCTCCAGATTGCAGCAAGGTCTTCCCCAGGACCCTGGCTACCGTCCTATCTAGTCCGAAAGCGAAGAGCGGCGCCACGGCGACCGTAACGGCGACTCGCCCGGTAACGTGCAGATTCTCCAAGGTGAGTGTTTACTCCTTTCGGTCCCGTTTCTTTATATGTAATTGATTATATTTTGATTTAATTGTGTACATAGAATAATGTGGACATTGTGTATGTTATTATGTGTGAGAGAGGTTACATGTACATATTTTATTGTGTGGGAGATTAGGTTTCAGTGTACCTCTGATTCGGACTGACAGAGCTTAGTTAGTCGACTTGGCCTGATAGCTATGTGTAGTTCTTTCATTGGACTGTGGACTTCAACCATGAGTTATGTAATGGATATAGATGATGTATATGATTCCTAGAGATAGTTAATGGATGGAATGACTTGACTTATCATGATGGGACTTAGATGCATGTACATGATATATTGTCAAATGTTGGGATATCATAATTGATACTTATAGAAGAGGGAATTGTGTAGCCTTATGAATCAGATATAGTTTGTCAGAGTGAGTAGACTAGTACTGATTATGGACATATGTTGGAATAACGACTATTATATCAGATTACTTGATTTGTACTGATACTTATTGATCATGTGACTATTGGGATATGAATTGGTTGTAATGACTTTGGATTGATCTGAGACTTATGATATTTACACTGAATGATGATCAGTTATTGAATATGACTTTATTAGTTAAGTTGTGCTAGAGATTGATGATGAGTTAGAATTATCCAGAATACATATTCCGTTTATTGGAGCCTGACTTGCTTTGAGATGAGATTGACGTTGTTGGCATTTGGGATCTGTTAGATGACTTGTTATTAATGATGGGTACCAAGATGTAGATATTCTAGATTACATGTTGTTGAGGATGTTGACTATTTAAATATGATTCATTATGTGTTGACTTGATATTCTTTTATTGGTGATGATTCATTCAGCTATCGATGTTGACTCGTTACGATATTCTTGAGGATGTTTCCTATTCAGATATGATTGTGGTGTGTGTTGACATATTGTTCTCGAAGATATACCTTATGAATCATTTGAGTATTGATGTGGACTTATTAAGATGTTAGAGACTGGATTACTTCAGTTAGTAGAGATTGAGTAATTGTGATAGTGATGTAGTTGATATTATTGGTCTTGTACTTCAGAGTTACCAGATACTAATTATCAGTTGTTACTTAATAGTGAGATACTTGTTGGTGATTATAAGATGTTCATGTTCAGAGTTTATATGAGTTGTCAGTGATACATTGTGGCAGAGATCAGTTACTAGTTATAGTTGTCAGTGAGACTAGTTGTCTGTATCACCTTTGTGTTAGTGGCTATATCTCCAGTATCTTATTTCAGATGTCAGATATTAGTTGTCAGCTACTCAGTTATCAGATATCACAGTTGTCGGATATTACAGTTGTCAGTTATCACAGTTGTCAGATATCAGTTATTAGTTACCAGTTGTCAGATTATCAGCTAGTGTTGACATCAGCAGTTATTGGAGATATTGGTTACTATTACATATTAAATAACATTGATTGCTTATTAATAAAAGACACCATAACCCGGGGAAAAAGGGGTAATTGCCTGATGATGCATGTCGTGTATTTTGGAAGGATTCTTATGGTACCGAGTTGTGGGTTCCAACCATGGGGAACCAGGGTGGTACTGGCTACCCATTCAGTTGTCAGTTGTCAAGGCTATGCCCGGATTACGGCGCCACACTAGTTATCTTTTCGTGTGGGGCTGTGGTCTTCAATTGTCAGAGCCTAGCGGCTTGTCGTGGTTCAGCGCCAGGGGTGATAGACCGTGGTACCGGGCATGCACGGTACTCTTCCAAAACACATGCACTACATTGGCAGGCAGTTACAACAACGATAACATTGTTTGATATATGAGAAAACGGCTGTGGTATGGGACACAGCTAAGTACTACATTAGTTAGGTTAATAATAACGAATCAGACTAGTGACATATCTAGGTTATACACTTTGACATCAGATATCAGTTACATTTGTGTTAGTTGACCTTTATATCAGTTGTCAGTTTACAGATGTGATAGTTGTCTTATACCTCGTTGATATTGATATCAGATATGCTTCAGTTCAGATGTTTATCATGTCATGATATTTAATTATCTTATATCTGCAGTTGTTTATCTGTTATTCAGTTGTGTTATATTTGCAGTTGTTCTTATTGTTCTTTATGCACTGTTTCTTATGCACGAGCTATTTCCCCTTTTACACACACACTCACCATGGTCGCGTTCTGACGACCCTGGATTTGCACGTCCAGATATTGGACGGTTTGTTTCTAATGTGCAGGTGTTCGTTGAGGCTGTACGCTTCGCGAATAGCTGGAGCTTCTCCCTATTCTATTCTGGTACTTTTATCTTTCCAGCTTTCGTATTATTTCCTGATTCTTGTTATATCAGTTCAGTTCTTATTCCAGTCTTGATTCATATGATATCATGCGTGGTTGCTTATATGTGGTATTGCAGTATTCAGTATTCATTACAGTTGGGATTTATTACAGCTTGTTTCGGGTTACTTAAGGCTTAGCGCTTATACGTGAGGGATTTTCCTTGCGTATATGCGTCGCCGACTCGTGTCGCGTCTCCGCTCCAGCGTATTTTGGGAAGCGGGGCGTGACACTTCATAAGGCATAAATACCAAGCTTAATCAGAGGATTTATATATATGCATTTTTTCAAACTTATCTAATTATCTTTTGCATAAATACCAAGGCTTGCTTAGGCCAAAGCACCTAGCTAATCAATAATTAGATTTGTTTATTATTATTTTTTTCTCTTTTTCATAATATTTTCTTTTATAAGGCATAAGAGTCTCTGTTTTTAAACCCTAAATATGTAAGTGTATGTAATGTGCATATTTCATCAAGGTAAATATCAAGACTAAATTACTTTCACAAATTTTCTTTCTAACCCTAAACATCAAACAAGTTATCTGACTTTGACCAAGTATAAGAAATCCTAATTATGATTTTCCTATTCCTTAAAATTGACTTAATTTCTTACAAAAAATATATCAAAATATTGTTCTTACCTTTCAAAAATTTATATATATATATATATATATATATATATATATTTTTTTTTTTTCCTTTCAAGTTATAGTAGTCATCATGTTAGATCCCTCCCCCACACTTATCTCTTGCATTGTCCCCAATATATGAAAGAAATGTATACATGCATGAAATGAAATGTAAAAGAGGTGCAAATATTATACAGGAACATGTACAACATCAAGTTTCTCCTACACCCAGGTCTTTTTCGGTCTTATCCCTCTAGCTCTCTTCCCATCATTCCAATGGGTCCTCTTTATAGGGCACAACGGGGAGGCCAATTGTTTTGTCATTTTAGCTTTCTGCCTCCCCAGTCTCACCTTCTTTAGGTATTGCTTCCTCATATTGCTACAATCATTATTCAAAAATTTGTCACCACCACCCTTCCCGTTTGGAACTTCTTCATTATAAATGCCTAAGAATTCTAACTCAGTTCCATATATCTCCTCAAAGCTTAGGTCAACACTTTCCCCTAGAGATGTGCAACTAACCAAAAGATCCCTAGTTGGTTCATCCAAACACATGAGTTCTTCTTCAAAGAGGTTTTTAAAGAGTGTGTCAATTGGAGGTTCTTGAATTATATCCTCATGCGATACATTATTGGTTGGCTCATCGAAAGTGAAGATATTCAAATCAATTTTCCTATTTTAAAGGGTACTCTAACATTAGGATCTTCGACATCAAAATAATCGCATTCATTTTTAAATAATTCATTAAGAGCAACAACTCATCTTCTGAATCTTCACTCTCTTCATCACAATTATTTTCAACAAAGTTTACCTCAAATGTTTGATCTCTTATCTTACGAGGTTGTTTTTCTAGGTTGAAGACATTGACTTCTCTAGTCATGTCCCCAAAAGTTAGCCTCATGGATCCATTCCTACAATTGATGATGGCATTGGCAGTAGTAAGGAATGGTCGCCCCAGGATAACAGGAGTTTGAGCCCTATGATTGGAGTTAGGCATAGGTTGAGTCTTAAGAACTATGAAATCAACAGGGTAAATAAACTCCCCAATCCGTATAAGGACATCATTAATCTCCCCTTTTGGAACTTTCACTGAACGGTCAGCTAGTTGGATAGTGACTCGAGTTGGACTAGGATCGCCCAACCCGAGTTGTTGATAAACTGAGAATGGAAGCAATTTGATACTTGCCCCGAAGTCAAGAAGTGCACGACTAATCTCGGCTTGTCCTATTGTGAAGGCAATGGTTGGACTACCTGGATCCTTGTACTTGACAGGGATCGGACCCGATAGGAGCTCACTAAGGTTAGTGGCTAAGAAGCCCTTTTTAGGTACATTAGTCTTTCTCTTCTTGGTGCACATGTCCTTAAGCAACTTAGCATAAGATGGGACTTGTTTGATGGCATCAAGAAGTGGCACATTTATCTTCACTTAATGAAAGATCTCAATTATCTTATCCATTTGTGAATTTTGCTTGTTTTTCAGCCTATTAGGAAATAGTGCTATAGGCTGGTGCACATGACTGGTTGACTTATTTTTTTAGATTCATCAAATTTAGGAGTGGGATTAGATGAGGTGGATGCTGAAGTGTGATTGTGCTGACTAGGATTAGGTGGTGTTGACACTTGGTTATCAACTTTCTTTCCCGACCTCAATGTATGAACAACATTACATTGTTTCAATGATTGATCCTCAACCAAATGAGCTTGTTGTGAATTCCTAGGATTCATAATTGGTTGACTGAGCAAGGTACCCTTTTGCCTCTTATGTTGTGGATTGGCTAACTTACTCATTTGACCGTCTAGCCTCTGTATTGTTTGCATGAGGGAATCTTGGTTCTTCATGTACCTTTCCATGTTTCTCTCAAAATCAGTTATTCTCCTTTCGAGTTGAGGATTCTGGAAGGAAGATGGTGGAGCTTGGTTGGGAAAATTTTGTTGATAATTTGAAAAATTGTTGGGAGAATTGTGAGGGTGATTGGAAAAGTTGGGTTGATGATTGGAAGAATTATTGGAATGATGGAAGTGGTTTGCAATGTTTGACCGTGGGTGGTCATTATTTTGATGGCTCCATGAGAAATTTGGGTGATTTCTCCAGCCAGGATTGTACGTTGGAGCGTAAGGATCATTGTTCGGCCTTGAGAAGGCCGCATTCATCGGTTCAGGAAAATGTTGGTGAGCTTGAAATACAGGACACTCCTCAAACACATGATTCATGGCCTGACAGTAAGTACAACCCAGAGTTGGAAATTAGTTTAGGCTGACTTGATTGACTGGACTTGGTTCCTTAGTTTCTAGAGCTTCCAGTCTTCTCGCTAGGTTAGCTAACTTAGCTTCGTTAGCTATAGATGATTCAATCGAATGGAGACCTCCTTTTGAAGAGATAGACTTTGGATTTCTAGAGTTTTCACTAGTAGGTTCCCATTGGATGGTCTTTTCACTTGGATTCTCATATAAATCCCATCCTTCATGCTCATCCTTCTGCAAGAATCCCCCTTGGCACATGCTTTCTAAGAGGATCTTGGTCGAGTAGTCTAAACCGTCATAAAGAATTTGGCATTATCGCCATTTCTCTATTCCATGATGCGGACATTGGACAAGGAGGTCTTTGAAGCGTTCAAAGTACCTCCAAAACGGTTCACTAGGTTCTTCCTTGAATTGCATGATGTTTTTCCTAACGAGAGCGGTCTTGTGGATTGGATAGAATTTCTTCAAGAAGTCCTTGATGAAACCATCCCAAGATGTGATAGAGCCGGTCACTAAGCTGTCGAGCCATTTCTTAGCTAGGTCCTTAAGAGAAAATGGGACAAATCTCAACCTAATAGCATCATCTGCAAGGTGTGAGATTTTCATCATTAAGCATACTTCCTCAAATTCTCTTATGAAGAAATAAGCGTCTTCGAACTCTAAGCCATGGAATTTAGGGAGTGTATTGATGAACTGTGGCTTAAGCTCAAAATTGTGTTCACCAACCGATGGAAGTTGGATGCAGGATGGAAGTGATGTTCTAATGGGGTAAAACCTATCCTGCAAAGATGTCGGTCGATCCATAACCGAATCTGGTCTTGTTTCGAACTTGGGTGGTGATGTGTTTCTAGTTAACCTAGATGAATTAGGGTCTCTTGACCAGACTTGCATACACAAACACAATCACAAACAAGTTCACCAATAGTCAAGAAAAGAAAAAACCAAGCCTAGTCTAAGGTAACCTTGACCTAGACAACTCCTAACTGGTTGATTGTCCACACGAGGTATAATGTAGACTTTGACAACAAGCTAATCAGCTAGGTCAGGGCAAAATTGGTGGGAGGTTATCCGTTAAAGACGTTCCTTAATTAAGTAACCACCAACCTTTGGGCTTTCGGCCCTTAATCTCTTTCCTAGACACTGATTTGGCAGGAGTCAAATTCCAACACTTTTCCTCCGTAGGATAATCTCCTAATGAGTTCAGATGTCCCTAAGGCCAACGTCTATCAGATTTTACTTAGGCTTAGGTTGTGCGTGCTTGAAGATAGTTTGTGGGCTAAGGAAGGGTAATGACTTCCCCACCTTATCTTGACTTGAGTTTTGCCCTTAGAATTGATTTGTGCAAAGTGTGCAAGATATAGAAAAGTAGCATTCAAAATAAAAATCACCCAAGAATGTTTCCTAAAATATATGCTATGCAAACATACCTTGTCTCCAGCTATCTTCAACAGTAATTGTAAAATAATAGTAATTAGACAAATGCCTAAAATGCAAGTCTAAACGTTTTTTTAAGCAATTAACAATCACTCAAATTACTGTTGGATTAAAACAGGGATGGTGGATAACAGAAATAGCAAAAATATAACATACAAAAAGTTAAATTTTTGCGAGCACTATGTCCTGCAAAAAAAAGTTTTTAGTAGTCCAATGAAAATTTCAATTTTTGCAACGCAATTCCTTGAAATTCTGTTTCCTACTTTCGAGAGTAGGGGCACAGAATTTGCAAGTCTTCTCTTGCAAAGCTTGAATGCTAGATCTGAATCTTCAAGTCCCTGAAACAACACACAAAACTTGTTAAAAAACAAATACACTGTTCCCTCCCCGGCAACGACGCCAAAAATTTGATTGCTAAAAGAAAGAACAATTAAAGAGTTTAAGAATTTACCGTGTAGCTTGTGACTAACGGGTCGTGTCCACGAGGAGGAATGTGATGGAAGATTTTCAGTGAATCGTTTAAAAATAAAGAATTGTGTTCGTTTTTTAATGGAAAAGAGGATGGAAAGAAAGAGATGATTAAAAGAGAAATTGCAACTTTTAGAAAAGGTTTTGGAGAAAGTGATTTAGAAAGCTCGAAAATTGTTTTGTTGTTTATAATATGGAAGAAAATCTGGGCTCACTATCTCACTACTCATTTGTTCATTCTTTTATTGAAATCCTAAGTGCCTCAAATTGATCATAGGCAAAACTTAAAGTTGACTTTTAGAAAGTTCGAAGTAAAGCACATAAGATGGTTGGAAGAGTTCAATCTTTTCTTTGAAAAATCGTTTTGAATCGAATATTAAATCATGAAGCGTGAAGACGTAAGAATGAAGTAAAAACAGTCCAAGAAACGTTTATGAAAGAAGTGAGAGTTTAACAATCCAATCCCATCCTCATGTGCTTTCAAGAACACTTCAAAAAGAAAGGCTTTTAAGTAAGGCATACATATGATTCATTGGGTCTTTTTCTTTAAAACTAGAAGAGAAGAAGAACTAGAGAGAGTTACAATAGCGAGCCCAGAAAACCGTTTAGTTACTCATGGAAAACAACGAAGAAAGCAAATAAACAATGCAAGCCATACCATAATACGAGTGGAAGAAAAAGCGGCTCGATTCTTGTATTGATGTCACTTCAATCTTCAAGTACAAGCACTCAATTCCTCTCTCTCACAAGTTTTGATACTGGACTACAAATTAAAAAACAAGATTACAACTTTTGTGCTATCTAACAAAGATCCTAAATCCTTAGGAAATAAACACAAATTCTAATCCTAGTCTTCGCTCCTTTTCCTCTGTTGAAACTGGAATTTATAGAGAAAATCAGAAGGAGAGGATCCCGGGAAGATTGGGAGAGCAAACGCTCCCCCAACAGATACTACTTGGCCGCGAAAACATGGCTAGGGCCGCGTTTTCGCGGCCTTGGTGTGGCCAGGTGGCCACACCCAATTAGTGGGGGCTCCTGCTTTGGTGATTCTCCTGTATCTTCTTTTGGTTTTCTCATTTCTGCTCCAGAATTTGACAAAACAGCATTTTATTGTGTGGCTTCAACCGCTTGATTCAGGGAGATTCTTCTCAACCTCTTGATATGCCAAGATTTTGCCCTGATTCCTTCATTTCGAATTTATTCTGAATTAAATCAGAATTTGGTGGGCTTTTGGGCTTGTTTCTCTTTTCTTTCTTTTAGCACTTGGGCCTACATTTAAGAAAGAAAAAGAAGACTTATTAATAGGATTTATTAGCTAAAAAGTATGGTAAGGTGACAATGTAAATGCAATATATGTGACTAATCACACACCCACACTTATCTTTTGCTCGCCCTCGAGCAAAACATCAGACTAATTCTAATTAATTATTAGACCACTTTCGCAGGTCACTCGATTGCACTGAGCATGTGCAACAAGCCGTTAAAGCTCTAGGTTACCTCTAGAGGACGAGTTTTGTCTCGTGAGGGTTTTCAGTGGATTGCACCCACAAAATCCATAAAGAAAAAGAAAAAAATTAGTATTTTCAAAAAGAATTTTTAAAGAAGAAAATATTTGAAATATATTTGCAAGGTTTTAAGTAATATATAAGTTACAGGAATATCAAAATTTTCATTCTGAAACTCAGTCTTTATTCAAAAACATGCCATCAATTAAAGTAAGGAGTCAAATTGTACTTCTCATCTAGTATATTTATTTACCCTGAGTCGTATGCACCATCGTGACTGTGAAGTTGACTAAGGGTTCTTTAACATTAACTCCTATGCCTTATTTATATGTATTTTTTGTGGAATTTATTCCTCAATTTCATTAGGCTTTCTAATCTGCCCATGTAATGAGCCTTCAGTCGGTGACACCCAAACCGGACAGTTTTAGGGCACCAGGTGAGAAAACACCCCTAAGGACGCAAACACTCGAGCAGATAAGGCCTCGAAACTAAGGTTTTTATTTATAAGATGTACCCCTTTTAGGCGTGAATACTTATGCTTCATAAGGCATAAATACCCAGCTTAATCAGAGGATTTATATATATGCATTTTTTTCAAACTTATCTAATTATCTTTTGCATAAATACCAAGGCTTGCTTAGGCCAAAGCACCTAGCTAATCAATAATTAGATTTATTTATTATTATTTTTCTCTCTTTTTCATAATATTTTCTTTTATAAGGCATAAGAGTCTCTGTTTTTAAACCCTAAATATGTAAGTGTACGTAATGTGCATATTTCATCAAGGTAAATATCAAGACTAAATTACTTTCACAAATTTTCTTTCTAACCCTAAACATCAAACAAGTTATCTGACTTTGACCAAGTATAAGAAATCCTAATTATGATTTTCCTATTCCTTCAAATTGACTTAATTTCTTACAAAAAATATATCAAAATATTGTTCTTACCTTTCAAAAATTTATATATATATATATATATATATATATATATATATATATATATATATATATATATATATATATATATATATATATTTTCTTTCAAGTTATAGTAGTCATCATGTTAGATCCCTCCCCCACACTTATCTCATGCATTGTCCCAAATGTATGAAAGAAATGTTTACATGCATGAAATGAAATGTAAAAGAGGTGCAAATATTATACAGGAACATGTACAACATCAAGTGTCTACTGCACCTAGGTCTTTTTCGGTCTCATCTCTCTAGCTTTCTTCCCATCATTCCAATGGGTCCTCTTTATAGGGCACAGCGGGGAGGCCAATTGTTTTGTCATTTTAGCTTTCTGCCTCCCCAGTCTCACCTTCTTTAGGTTTTTCTTCCTCATATTGCTACAATCATTATTCAAAAATTTGTCACCACCACCCTTCTCGTTTGGAACTTCTTCATTATGAATGCCTAAGAATTCTAACTCAGTTCCATATATCTCCTCAAAGCTTAGGTCAACACTTTCCCCTAGAGATGTGCAACTAACCAAAAGATCCCTAGTTGGTTCATCCAAACACATGAGTTCTTCTTCGAAGAGGTTTTTAAAGAGTATGTCAATCGGAAGTTCTTGAATTATATCCTCATGCGATACATTATTGGTAGGCTCATCAAAAGTGAAGATATTCAAATCAATTTTCCCCTTTTAAATGGTACTCTAACATTAGGATCTTCGACATCAAAATAATCGCATTTATTTTTAAATAATTCATTAAGATCAGCAACTCATCTTCTGAATCTTCACTCTCTTCATCACAATTATTTTCAACAAAGTTTACCTCAAATGTTTGATCTCTTATCTTACGAGGTTGTTTTTCTAGGTTAAAAACATTGACTTCTCTAATCATGTCCCCAAAAATTAGCCTCATGGATCCATTCCTACAATTGATGATGGCATTGGCAGTAGTAAGAAATGGTCGCCTTAGGATAACAGGAGTTTGAGCCCTATGATTGGAGTTAGAAATAGGTTGAGTCTCAAGAACTATGAAATCAACAGGGTAAATAAACTCCCCAACCCGTTTAAGGACATCATTAATCTCCCCTTTTGGAACTTTCACTGAACGGTCAGCCAGTTGGATAGTGACTCGAGTTGGACTTGGATCGCCCAACCCGAGTTGTTGATAAACTGAGAATGGAAGCAATTTGATACTTGCCCCGAAGTCAAGAAGTGCACGACTAATCTCGACTTGTCCTATTGTGAAGGCAATGGTTGGACTACCTGGATCCTTGTACTTGACAGGGATCGGACCCGATAGGAGCTCACTAATGTTAGTGGCTAAGAAGCCCTTTTTAGGTACATTAGTCTTTCTCTTCTTGGTGCACATGTCCTTAAGCAACTTAGCATAAGATGGGACTTGTTGGATGGCATCAAGAAGTGGCACATTTATCTTCACTTGATTAAAGATCTCAATTATCTTATCCATGTGTATATTTTGCTTGTTTTTCAGCCTATTAGGAAATGGTGCTATAGGCTGGTGCACATGACTGGTTGACTTATTTTTTTTAGATTCATCAAATTTAGGAGGAGTGGGATTAGATGAGGTGGATGCTGAAGTGTGATTGTGCTGACTAGGATTAGGTGGTGTTGACACTTGGTTATCAACTTTCTTTCCCGACCTCAATTTATGAACAACATTACATTGTTTCAATGATTGATCCTCAACCAAATTAGCTTGTTGTGAATTCTTAGGATTCATAATTGGTTGACTGGGCAAGGTACCATTTTGCCTCTTATGTTGTGGATTGGCTAACTGACTCATTTGACCGTCTAGCCTCTGTATTGTTTGCATAAGGGAATCTTGGTTCTTCATGTACCTTTCCATGTTTCTCTCAAAATCAGTTATTCTCCTTTCGAGTTGAGGATTCTCGAAGGAAGATGGTGGAGCTTGGTTGGGAAAATTTTGTTGATAATTTGAAAAATTGTTGGGAGAATTGTGAGGGTGATTGGAAAAGTTGGGTTAATGATTGGAAGAATTATTGGAATGATGGAAGTGGTTTGCAATGTTTGACCGTGGGTGGTCATTATTTTGATGGCTCCATGAGAAATTTGGGTGATTCTCCAGCCAGGATTGTACGTTGGAGCGTAAGGATCATTGTTCGACCCTGAGAAGGCCGCATTCATCGGTTCAGGAAAATATTAGAGAGCTTGAAATACAGGACACTCCTCAAACACATGATTTGTGGCCTGACAGTAAGTACAACCCGGAATTAGAAATTAGTTTGGGCTGACTTGATTGACTGGACTTGGTTCCTTAGTTTCTAGAGCTTCCAGTCTTCTCGCTAGGTTAGCTAACTTAGCTTCGTTAGCTATGGATGATTCAATCGAATGGAGACCTCCTTTAGAAGAGATAGACTTTGGATTTCTAGAGTTTTCACTGTAGGTTCCCATTGGATGGTCCTTTCACTTAGATTCTCATATAAATCCCATCCTTCATGCTCATCCTTCTGCAAGAATCCCCCTTGGCACATGCTTTGTAAGAGGATCTTGGTCGAGTAGTCTAAACCGTCATAAAGAATTTGACATTGTCGCCATTTCTCTATTCCATGATGAGGACATTAGACAAGGAGGTATTTGAAGCGTTCAAAGTACCTCCAAAACTGTTCACTAGGTTCTTCCTTGAATTGCATGATGTTTTTCCTAACGAGAACAGTCTTGTGGATTGGATAGAATTTCTTCAAGAAGGCCTTGATGAAACCATCCCAAGATGTGATAGAGCCAGCCACTAAGCTGTAGAGCCATTTATTAGCTAAGTCCTTAAGAGCAAATGGGACAAATCTCAACCTAATAGCATCATCTGCAAGGTGTGGGATTTTCATCATTAAGCATACTTCCTCAAATCTCTTATGAAGAAATAAGCGTTTTCAGACTTTAAGCCATGGAATTTAGGGAGTGTATTGATGAACTGTGGCTTAAGCTCAAAATTGTGTTCACCAACCGATGGAAGTTGGATGCAGGATGGAAGTGATGTTCTAATGGGATAAAACCTATCCTGCAAAGATGTCGGTCGATCCATAACCGAATCTGGTCTTGTTTCGAACTTGGGTGGTGATGTGTTTCTAGTTAACCTAGATGAATTAGGGTCTCTTGACCACACTTGCATACACAAACACAATCACAAACAAGTTCACCAATAGTCAAGAAAAGAAAACAACCAAGCCTAGTCTAAGGTAACCTTGACCTAGACAACTCCTAACTGGTTGATTGTCCACAGAAGGTATAATGTAGACTTTGACTACAAGCTAATCAGCTAGGTCAGGGCAAGATTGGTGGGAGGTTATCCGTCAAAGACGTTCCTTAATTAAGTAACCACCAACCTTCGGGCTTTCGGCCCTTAATCTCTTTCCTAGACACTGATTTGGCAGGAGTCAAATTCCAACACTTTTTCGCCGTAGGATAATCTCCTAATGAGTTCGAGATGTCCCTAAGGCCAACGTCTATCAGATTTTACTTAGGCTTAGGTTGCGCGTGCTTGAAGATTGTTTGTGGGCTAAGGAAGGGTAATGACTTCCCCACCTTATCTTGACTTGGGTTTTGCCCTTAGAATTGATTTGTGCAAAGTGTGCAAGATATAAAAAAGTAGCATTCAAAAGCAAATATCACCCAAGAATGTTTCCTAAAATATATGCTATGCATACATACCTTGTCTCCAGCTATATTCAACAGTAATTGTAAAATAAACGTAATTAGACAAATGCCTAAAATGTAAGTCTAAACGTTTTTTTAAGCAATTAACAATCACTCAAATTACTGTTGGATTAAAACAGGGATGGTGGATAACAGAAATAGCAAAAATATAACATACAAAAACTTAAATTTTTGCGAGCAATATGTCCTGCAAAAAAAAGTTTTTAGTAGTCCAATGAAAATTTCATTTTTTGCAACGCAATTCCTTGAAATTCTGTTTCCTACTTTCGAGAGTAGGGGCACAGAATTTGCAAGTCTTCTCTTGCAAAGCTTGAATGCTAGATCTGAATCTTCAAGTCCCTAAAACAACACACAAAACTTGTTAAAAAACTGACGCCAAAAATTTGATTGCTAAAAGAAAGAACAATCAAAGAGTTTAAGAATTTACCGTATAGCTTGTGGCTAACGGGTCGTGTCCACGAGGAGGAATGCGATGGAAGCTTTTTGGTGTGTCGTTTAAAAGTAAAGAATTGTGTTCATTTTTTAATGGAAAAGAGGATGGAAAGAAAGAGATGATTAAAAGAGAAATTGCAACTTTTAGAAAAGGTTTTGGAGAAGGTGATTTAGAAAGCTCGAAAATTGTTTTGTTGTTTATAATAAGGAAGAAAATCTGGGCTCACTATCTCACTACTCAATTATTCATTCTTCTATTGAAATCCTAAGTGCCTCAAATTGATCATTGGCAAAACTTAAAGTTGATTTTTAGAAAGTTTGAAGTAAAGCACATAAGATGGTTGGAAGAGTTCAATCTTTCCTTTCAAAATTCGTTTTGAATCGAATATTAAATCATCAAGCGTGAAGACGTAAGAATGAAGTAAAAACAGTTCAAGAAACGTTTATGAAAAAAGTGAGAGTTTAACAATCCAATCCCATCCTCATGTGCTTTCAAGAACACTTTCAAAAAGAAACGCTTTTTAGTAAGGCATGCATATGATTCATTGGGTCTTTTTCTTTAAAACTAGAAGAGAAGAAGAACTAGAGAGAGTTACAATAGCGAGCCCAGAAAACTGTTTAGTTACTATGGAAAACAATGAAGAAAGCAAATAAACAATGCAAGCCATACCATAATACGAGTGGAAGAAAAAGCGGCTCGATTCTTGTATTGTTGTCACTTCAATCTTCAAGTACAAGCACCCAATTCCTCTCTCTCACAAGTTTTGATACTGGACTACAAATTAAAAACAAGATTACAATTTTTGTGCTAGCTAACAAAGGTTCTAAATCCTTAGAAAATAAACACAAATTCTAATCCTAGTCTTCGCTCCTTTTCCTCTGTTGAAACTGGCATTTATAGAGAAAAACCAGAAGGAGAGGATCCCGGGAAGATTGGGGGAGCAATCGCTTCCCCAACAGACACTACTTGGCAACGAAAACACGGCTAGGGCCGCGTTTTCGCGGCCCTAGTGTGGCCAGGTGGCCACACCCAATTAGTGGGGGCTCCTGGTTTGGTGATTCTCCTGTATCTTCTTTTGGTTTTCTTGTTTCTGCTCTAGAATTCGACGAAACAGCCTTTAATTGTGTGGCTTCAACCGCCTGATTCAGGGAGGATTCTTCTCAACCTCTTGATATGCCAAGATTTTGCCCTGATTCCTTCATTTCGAATTTATTCTGAATTAAATTAGAATTTGGTGGGCTTTTGGGCTTGTTTCTCTTTTCTTTCTTTTAGCACTTGGGCCTACATTTAACAAAGAAAAAGAAGACTTATTAATAGGATTTATTAGCTAAAAAGTATGGTAAGGTGACAATGTAAATGCAATATATGTGACTAATCATTTCGCCAATACCTACTAGGGTCTAAGACAACGATTTTCACTGATCACTCCGCCCTTAGATACCTATGCAAATGAAGGATGCAAAGGCCAGACTGATTCGATGGATACTTCTTTTGCAAGAGTTTGATTTTGAAATTAAAGACAAAAAGGGCGTTGAGAATGTGGTGGCAGATCACCTTTTGAGAATTCCAAATGCACCAATTGAGACTATACCTATCAATGAAAACTTTCCTGACGAACACATCTTCACGATGTATAAAGAGCCCTGGTATGCTGATATAGCAAACTACCTAGCAACCAGGCAAACACTTTCAAATTGGTCAGGTCAGGACAAGTATCGCTTTATGAAACAAATACGGTTTTTCTTTTGGGATGAACCATATTTATTCAAATATTGCCCTGACCAGATAATTAGAAGGTGTCTTTCTGAGGATGAACATCATAGCGTTTTGACATTTTGTCACGAGCTAGCTTGTGGTGAACACTTTGGTCCACGAAAGACTGCTGAGAAAGTCCTTCAGAGTGGGTTCTATTGGCCTACTCTCTTTAAGGACGCTTATACTTTCTGCAAACTTTGTGCCAGATGTCAAATGACGGGTCGAATCACACATAGAGACATGATGCCCCTTACACCGATCCTTAAGGTAGAAATTTTTGATTTGTGGGGCATCGATTTCATGGGACCCTTCCCTCTGTCTTATGGCAACCAATACTTTTGATGGCCGTAGACTACGTTTCTAAATGGGCTGAAGCTATTCCGACTACGACAAATGACAACCAAGTTGTCATCAAGTTTTTACGTGAAAACATCATTTCTCGCTTCGGAGCCCCCTAGGCGATAATTAGTGACAACGGGAGTCATTTCTGTAACCGGGCTTTTGAAGCCCTAATGCGGAAGTACTCTATTTCTCATAAATTATCCACGGCCTATCTGTTGGCCCAGAGACCTTCCACTCTAGTTTTGATGATGATTAACTTATGTAGTTATGTTTACTAATAATCTTGTGATGTTTAGTTTCAGATCTTTAGCCAAGATATTAGTTGGTGATTAGCTTCAACAAAGGAGTTTCGAAGCTTTCACATGGTGATTCAAGAGCCCGAGCATCAAGATCATATATATCACTCATTGGAGTCAAGCTCGGTGGATCACGGTTTGGTTCGAGTCAGCTTGAAGACGGAGTTCGTCAAGAAGATCTCGGTACAGTGTTTAGTTGTGTTTAGATCCATTTGTAAAGACTAGATAGTGTGATATGCTCAAGTTCACAACACATACACTTGTTTTAGTTTTCATGTTTATTGGTTTTTCGATTTTTGGTTTAACCGATCTTGGTTTTCATGAATAGTTTGTATCCAAGCAAGTTTACATTGTTTTATGTATATTAGATATGTTCTATATACATGCATGCTTCATATCTTAGACAAACTTATTTTGATATGCCTATTCATGTATTTAGGTTTTGTGTTTTAACAAAACTTATTTTTGGAATTATTGTCAAAAACTATAATATATGTATCTTTCATGTATATTGGATTATATCCATATACAACTTGCTTAAAATTGTTTCAATATCATGTTTTTGTATTTGGATGAGTTTTGGACAAAATGAATTTTCAATTCAAAAATCCAAGTTTTGGAAAATACGATTTTTGGTTTTCGGCAATATTTCCATAACACAAAAATGGTTCAAAATGTTTGAAATTTGTGTTGAAATTTTTCACACAAGTTTTTATATCAAAGAGTTTATAAGAAACTATTTTTGTGAATTTTTAGAGTTTTTATGGAATTTTATAGGTTAATAAAAACCAAGTTTTTCTAGTCTTATAATCCATGTTCTGGCTTCTGCTGGTCAACTGGACCGGTCGACCGAGCTAGAAGTCGGTTGACCGACGTGCATAGCCGTGCACGCATTTTTTGGCTGGAGGGCCGGTCGACCGCTCCGGTCGACTGCCCGAGAGTTTCTGCTCTCTGGAAAGCCTCGGTCGACCGGCAGAGAGCTCTGCTCTCTGTTCCAGGCTGCGGTCGATCGAGCCGGTCGACCGAAGCTCCAACGGTCAAATTTTTGACCGTTGGCGGTCGACCGCCAGCCGTCAGAGCTGTCAGATCAGCTCAACTGCTAGTTTGTTTGGAGGGCTATTTAAACCCCATCTCTTTAGGGTTTTTGCCAAGGTTTTTACAAGAGAAAATTTTTCAGTTTCCCTAGTGTTTTATACAAGATTCAAAAGAGTTTTAAAGCTTAAAGATTTCATCTTTATATTGTTTTCAAGGGTTATGAAAATACAAAGAAAATTAGGATTTTGGGATATTGTTTTAGATATTCATCTCTATCATTTTCAAGAATTTCCCAAATAGTTTTTCTTTGTTATTTGATTTCCAAAGCACCTTGATTTCCACTTGAGCTATATCCACTATCCTATTCTATAGGATCATTTATTTGTGGGAAAATTGTTTGTGATTGTGGAAACCACCAAGTGTTGTACACTTTACTTGTTGTATCCCTCTTGGGTAGAGGTTGATTTGGGTTGTGGTTAGCTCCCTTTTTTGTAGAGGTTGAAGTTATATTGGATTGGTGGAGTTCGATACTCCGGTCTTCGGTAGACTATTTGTATTGCCTCGGTGGAGGTTGTATTGGTTGAGAGAGGAGTTTGGTACTCCCGGTTATTGTATTTGCCACAAATCCTCGGTGGAGGTTACCTTTATGGGAGTCCTAGGTGGACAAGTTAGTGGATTGGAAATCCTTCTCAGTGAAGGCGGGGATGTAGAGCTGGGTGCTCGAACCTCGAAACACATCTTGTTGTTTGCGTTTGATCCATTGACTCTTATCTCTCTCTCTCTTTTATTTGTGCCTTACATCATTCATATTGTCATATCATATATTATATGCTTGGGTTGTTTGTGTGTGCCTCACTTGTTCTTAATCACGAGAGCTTCATATAGCGCCTCAACTCTTATTCAGAGGAATCAAGAGGAGTTAGTCCAGAGCCCTTCACGGGGAATTCGGCTACACTCGTTGGTTGCATTAAGTGTAGTTGCAATTAGTTCTTAATTTCTGCATTTAGTTTATTAGATTAGCCTAATCACCTATTCACCCCCTCTAGGTGATTTCACTATCATCCACAGACGAAAGGGCAAGTGAAAGTCACCAACAGACAAATTAAACTGATATTGGAGAAAACTGTCAGACAAAATCGTAAGGACTGGTCCATTAAACTCATTGATGCCCTATGGGCAAATTTGACCGTCTGTAAGACTGTCCTCGGTATGTCTCCATATCGAGTTGTATTTGAAAAACCCTGCCACTTGCCTGTAGAACTAGAGCACTGTGCTATGTGGGCACTAAAACAGTTGAATTTGGACTTAGACAAAGCTGGTGATTTGAAAAAGCTACAGATATCCGAGTTATAAGAACTAAGAAATGATGCATATGATAACGTTCGGATATCTAAACACAGAGCTAAGATTTTCCATGATAAATCAATTCATAGGAAAAATTTTGTCTCAGGACAAAAAGTTCTGTTGTATAACTCTAGACACCACCCTTTTCCTGGTAAACTGAAAACTAGGTGGTCAGGCCCATACGTCGTCCAGAATATCTCTCCTCATGGTGCCATTGAAATTTTCGATCCTAAGAATGGCAACACTTTCAAAGTCAATGGTCAACGCCTAAAGACATTTTTCACCACAGAGCTGAGTCACACAATGTTCTTGAACTGGATCTTCGTGACCCAATTATATGTGACCACGTCATTTTATACTTTTCCCGGTGTCTCCTGTAAATCATTTTGGGGCCTCCCTTGTAAAATAAAATAAAAAAATAAAATAAAGAAATAAATAAAGAAATAAATAATCAATAAGAAAATAAATATAAAAAAAGGACTTAGGTGCTAAATAGCACCCAGGTTTTTCTCTCTTCAAACACCCCTTTTACTTTTTAAATAACCTGAATTTCCCTAGGTTGTAAATTTCTAATTTCAACTTGGGCCAATTTGGGGATTCCATCCTTTTCAGCCCCTTATAAATACATGAAGAAGATATTTCAGGGGTAGATTAGATTACGCAAACAGGTTGAGGAGCAGACATCTCGCTTAGAACGCATTGAGGAGGGTCTGCGGCGTTCGCAGTCGGCCGGACCTAGCACCACAGCTGGTCCAAGCCGAAGGAGGGGGTGACACCTTTTCTTTACCTATTTCATGCATTTATTTTCTTGCATACATTAGGGACAATGCATGAGATAGGTATGGGGGGTAGTACTAACATAGGATTTTTCTTTTTAGGATTTTCTTTGGTTTTTCGTTTTTAGGATTTTTCTAGGATTTTCTTTTCGATTTTTAGATTTTTCTTTTAGATTTTTAGATTTTTCTTTTCTTATATATATAAATAAAATAATTTTTTTCTTTGATCCATTTTTTTAAAAGAATTAACATGATCTTAGGAATTAAGGAAATTCTAAACTAAGATTTCTTAATATAAGTCGAAATAAGAAGTATTGTTGGATCTTTAGGTTAAAAAAGAAAAGAATAGAAAGATAGCTAGATTTTGAATTTTTTCCTAAGCACTATATACATTTACATATTGAGGGATTAACCAAGGACTTAGTAACTTTGTTTACATACATATATAAAAATATATAAAAAAAATTTAATAATCATAAATAAAACTTGATCACTAATTAAGCTGGTTAGTTGTGCCTTAAGAAGCATGACCAGTCACGCCTAAAGGGTGTTAAGTCCTTAGCAATCGTGACCTAGTTTACTCGAGTCCTTAGACCTTAGGGATGTATCTTCATCTGGTGCCTTAAGACCATCTGGTCTGGGAGTCATCAGTAAAAGGCTCGCTACATGAGTAAATTAGAAAGCGTAATAAAGCTAAGGGAATGTAAATATATAATCTTTCATTCTAAAAAAATAAAAAAATTAAAAAATAATTAAAAAAATTATATATATATGTAAATGAATAAACAAAGTCTAAGAAAAATTCCTCATACATATAGATGTATATATGTTAGGCCTGATACAAACTCTAGTTCTCTCTTTATTCTTGGAAATTTAACCTAAGTTGAAAACAAGACTTTGAGTGGAAACTTATAAAAAGAAGGAAAAGTTTAGGGAAACCCGAAACTGATAGATCACCGAAATTCTTGAAAAAAATGGATCATAAAAACTTTTTTTTCTTTTCCTTTCACTAACATTTTCTTTTTCTTGGGATTTTGTGGGTGCAATCCGCTAAAAACCCTCAAGAGACAACACTCCTCCTCTAGGGTAACCTAGAGGTTTAACGGCTTGTTGCACACGCTCAGTGCAATCGTGTCACCTACGAAAATGGTGTAATAATTTAATTAGGATTTTTTTCTTTTTGCTTATTTTGCTCAGGGACGAGCAAAAGCTAGGTATGAGGGTGTGATTGGAGTTCATTTATGCATCATTTTATACCACAATACTATGCTTTATGTGAATAAATATTGGATTTTTATTGCTTTTTTCTCTCTTTTTCAGGTCCAATGTTTAATGGATAAGAAGACCCAACAATTATGATTTTTAAGGAATTAAAGAGTAATTTAGAAGCCCACAAGAAGAAAGCCCATATCTGAACAGATTCAAAGCGTATTCTCACTTTCTAGAAGATCCAGCTGGGGATACGAGGCACAACAGAAAGGCACATAAATCCTCTAGTGCAGCGGCCAAGATTCGGCCGCGGAAACGTGGCATTTGCCGCGGATCCGCAGCAATCCTTTGGCCGTTGATCCAGATTTTGATCCAACGGCTGTGGTGAGATGACCTATTCTCCTAAAGGCTATAAATAGACCTCTAGGGCCTCTGTAATCAGGGAGGAGAGAAGAGCATTGTTGCTTAGGGAAATTGTTAGGGTTTCTCTAGGTTTTCTTTAGTCTCTTATGTAATTTTCCTTTTCTCTTTCTAGAATCCAGAAAAGAGAGAGTGAGGGTGAGAAATCTTTGTAATTGGAGAAGGTGACAACGCAATACAAGAATCAATCTTTCATTCTTCCAATCTTTTCTTATTCTAGTGCATTATTTTCTTCAAGCTTTTACCTTCTTGTATTTACTTTCTACAATGAATTGTTGCTTGTTCTTCATTCCCATGTCTAGCTAACTCATTAACATCACTAACTAACTTTTAACTTTACTAATTACTAACTCTTGGGTGATTGCTAACTTATATGAGTCATTGGATGCTTTATTTTTAGTGTTGTAATTTATAAGTCTATCTTATCCCCAATGAAGATGATTTACTTTCAATTCTTTGCAAATGCTTTGTTCCCCCTCCAAATGATTCATGTGAGCCTCACTTAGAGCCTTGTCTTTAGAACAAATGCCTTGATGGAACATGAAGATGGAGCACTTCACTATGCTAATGACTATAGTACAAGTTTCTTATTTCATGCTAGCTTGATTATAGCTTTGATGGACTAATGAATCTTGCATGATTTCTTAGCATCATTAAGAGTGACTATCCTTGTTCTATTATTGAAAATCTATCTAGGGAGCCAATGATTCAAGGAGGCAACTAGCCTAGCCTAGATGAGAACACATCCTTGACACGGGACAATATAAGGACTTGATAAAGTAAGACATACCATTGCCGATGAATCAATATGAGGCATGCATCACCCAATTAGAGTAGTAAGTTAGTAAATTAGAATAATAGTTAGTCATGGCTTTTCTTTCTATCATACTTCAAAAACCCTTTTCTTACAACATTCTCTTTTCAAATATCTCCGTTTTCCTTCCTTCTTTATTTTCGTTTCTTCCTTTTCTCTACAAAACTCACAAAAATTCTCCACTCACTTTTCACATCGTTTTGTTTTTCATTTCTTAAACAAAGAAGAACCTTCGTTTTTCTTCTCGAAAATCTCAATATAAAACCTTGAATGCTTCTATCGCTAACCCTCCCTGCGGATACGACCCGTCATAGCTTGTGCTACGAACGGTGATTCGGAAGAAGTAAAGTAAACCTACATATACATTCTGAGTTTTCAATCATCAGTTCATGGACATCAATGGTTTACTCTAAACCCTCTTCAATACAATTAATCCTTCCGAACAGTAATGGATAACCATTTCTGCTTTATTTTTTTATTGCACTTTTAATTCATAGCTTAGATTGAGAATGGGGAAGATCCTATATGTCATGCTTTGATGGCCTTCAAGCCAATGTAAGTCCAACGGATCAAAGGTAAAGCAAGCTCCAAAGAGGTAAGTATTCTTTAGTTTTTATTTCTTTTTATTTTCTTAGTTTAGAAACACATTCTAAATACCAACTATTTCTTCTTTCTTTTGTTCTTTTTTCTTTTTAACTTAGCTTTTCCTTTCTTTTGAAACATCAACTACATCATCATCTACTTAACTCTTTTATTTTTTTACTAAAACTAAAAAGAAATTTTAACTTGCTTTTTTAAACTAAAAAGAAAGAAACTTGCCCATACTTCTATCATAGTGTTGGCCCAAGGTTACAATCACCCGTTTTAGTGTGTTTTGATGATCATAAAACATATATAGTTATTTGTACTAATAATGTTTTTTGTTTCAATGTGTTTCAGGGTTCTAATGATTCTAGGAGCATTCTTCCCTAAAGGAAGGTGTTTTTGACTCAAGTCACCTCATTTCGGGCTCAAGTATCAAGCTTTGCAAGATCACATATGGAGAAGCCCACTTCCAGACCTTGTAGTCAATTAGAACCAATGTAAGAAATAGTTTGTTAAAGTTTGAGGTTGTAGAATATTGGCTCTAGGACACACACACACACATTTTTTTTCAAAAATACAGTTTTTAGTTTTGTTGTTTTGTTTAAAGTTCATGCCTTGGTCTCTATACATGATTCAATGTTTACAAATTTTATATCTTGTTTATATCATGTATTTCTATCTTTCCAGCATGATACTTAGTAAAATTTTCCTACAAAAATTATTCTGAAAATTTTCAAAGTCCAAAAATGCCTCTCTATTTTATGTTTCAGGCTAGACCGGCCGACCGCACTGGTCGACCGGATCCTGTGTCAGGACGTGCACGCTTGCGCACGTCCGACGGCCGACCGACCGGGCGACTGGCAGAAAACAGATTGCTCACTGTTTTTTGTCGGTCGACCGACTAAAAGTTTCTGCTCTCTGTTTTTTGTCGGTGGCCGACCGGTCGACCCGAGCCCAACGGCTATATGCCAGCAGGCTGACGACCAACCGGGACGGTCGACCGCCAAGCCTGCCAGAGCCCAACAGCTCTTTCCTCTTTGGTGATTTTCTGAAATCTGTTTTTGGATCTGTTTTTTTGGCAGAACTTCCTTGAGTTTTGGGATTATTTTGGGATCAAATGAGCTTAATTAAAATGTGTTTTAATCCCTTCCTCTCCCTATATATAGAGGGGATAGGTCTCTTGCAAAAACACCAAGAAAAATCCCTAGTTTACAAGTTTTCAAAAGAAAGAAAAAGTTTCAAACCTCTTAATTCTCTCTTGCATTCTTGGCTATTGGTTTTCAGTTGTGTTCTTAAGCAAGTTTCATCTACAACTGAGTTTGTTTTTCTCACTACACTTCTAGAGCCAAAATTCTCATCCTCATTCTATAAGGAAGTTGTAAAGAGAAAGTTTGTAAGAAGTTTGTGATCCTTTTTGTGATCACTTGGCTACTTGTTCCTTCTTCTTGTTCTTGTTGAGATACCTCTTCGGTAGAGGTTTGTAAGTGGTGGAGTTCGGTACTCTGGTCTTCGGTAGACCTTGTAAAGTCCTCGGTGGATAGTGGAAACCCTTCACGGCGGTGAAGGTGGGGAGTAGAGCGGTGGCTCAAACCTCCAAATAATTCTTTGTGTTTGCGATTGATTTTCTCTTTGCTCTCTATTGCTCTTACTTTCTTGCTTGTGTTATTGCTATTCTTTCATACCTTGTGATATATCTTGTGTGCATTTCATAATTGCTTCAAATTCATTTCTTGTTACATTGTCGATCATTACTCATACAACAGGATTGCAATACGCACCTCAAACACATATCTAGAGGAATCACGAGGAAGGAGTTCAGAGCCCTTCACCGGGTATTCGGCTCTTAGTCTTGTTTTGAGTGATCGTTGCATCATTCATTGATACTTGTTTTAAAAAGATTGTTATATTAGCATATACACCTATTCACCCCCCTCTAGTTGTTTTCATTTGGTATTAGAGCATTGGTCTCTAGGATCTTGGCTTAACAACCTTAGAGAGATCCTCTATTTGCTAATCACTTCATTCATTTTTTTTCATACATTTTCACTTAGTAAAAATGGCCGATGGAATTAAGACCCCCCAAAGTTTGATGGACTTAACTTTCCCATATGGAAGGTTAAGATGACCATTTTCTTGCAATCTTTAGGAAGTCGTGT
This sequence comes from Agave tequilana, assembly GCA_038442645.1. Taxonomy (NCBI): domain Eukaryota; kingdom Viridiplantae; phylum Streptophyta; class Magnoliopsida; order Asparagales; family Asparagaceae; genus Agave; species Agave tequilana. The sequence continues at coordinate 99,085 of JAVJIF010000671.1, forward strand.
TGCAAAGGCCGTCACCAAACCATTTAGTGCACCCACCGGTGATGAGTCCACTTGGTCCGAATTGAGACCAAAGAATTTGATGCTAACTCTAGGGCACACTATGCATTACTCCAAGCACTTAATGATGATGATATTGCTAGAGTAATTCATTGCAAATCCGCATTTGAAATTTGGCCACACTTGCTTGTAACACATGAGGGGACTTCACAAGTGAAGAGGGCTAAATAGACCTTCTTCGGTCCCAATATGAGAATTGTTGCATGCAAGAAATGAAACCATCGATGATATGGTTACAAGATTTACCAAGATTACTAATGGACTTTCTTCTCTAGGTGATGCTATTGACAACGACCAAAGAGTAAGGAAGATCATCCGGGCTCTTCCTCCTTCATGGGAAGTCAAAGCAACTACCTTGAAGGAACTCAATGACAAGGAGGAGATGGAGCTTATAGGCCTTATTGGGAACCTCAAGACCCATGAGATGGAAAGAAAAGCAAGAGAAGAAATGGCTCCCTCCAAGAAGAAAGCTATTACCTTCAAGAGTCAATCCTCATACTCCGACGAAGACGATGAAGAAGAAGATGACGAAGAGCTCTCACTTCTTGTTAAGAACGTTCGGAAGATATATAACAAGGCAAAGTTTCAAGGTAGAAGGGATGGAAAGGAGGCAAAGAAGAGAAGAAAATTATTTGTTTCAATTGCCAAAGACCGGGTCACATTGTTGCGGAGTGCTCGGATAAAGTCAAGCCCTCCACCTCCAAGAAGCATTACAAGGAGAAGGCATTGAAGGCTACATGGGATTCCGAGAGTGAATCCGAGGAGGAAGTTGACACCGCCAACATGTGCTTCATGGCTAATGAAAGTACAAGCAAGGTAACCCCTTCCACCTCTTTTGATGATGAGCTTTCCATGGATGAATTAGGAGAAGCATTTGTAGAACTCTCACATAACTATGATGTTCTTAAGAAAAAGTATTTAAATATGAAAAAGGAAAATGAGTCTCTTAATCATCATGTTTTTACTCTTACTAAGAAAAAGATGAATTGTCTTCTACTTTAGTTTCGACCCAAAAAGATTTTGATAACTATCAGATTTCTTGCAAGGGTAAGTTTCCACAAGTTAATGAAAATAAGATTTCCATGCTAAAAGAGAAAATTGATTCTTTAGGAGTTGTTTTGAAAAAGTGTGAATTTGATAAGAATAGGCTTGAGGCTATGTTTCCTAAGAAACAAGCCCCTAAGAAACAACCCCATGTTATGCATGCTCATGTTCATAAATCACAACATTTACATCATGCCAAACCCCCCAAACATGCTCACCCTCCACACATACATCATGCATTCATGTATGGGAAGGTATTTTCATGCACTTTTTGTGGCCGTAAAGGTCACTTAGTTAAGTTTTGCTATGAAGACTTAATGCATCTCATCATAATGTTTGGGTTCGAAATACTAACTTTCAAGGACCCAAGAAAATTGGGTACCAAAGTCAATAAATTTGTTAAATGATGTAGGTACTTTCCAAAGCACAACGACGTAAAAGATTGTGGTATCTTGATAGTGTTGCTCAAGGCACATGACTTGGGATATCAACAACTTTGCAACCCTATCAAGATACCATGAAGGTGGCACCGTCACCTTCGGAGATGATGCCAAGGTTAAATCATCGGTATTGGTAATATTAAACTTGGTACAACCCCTTTAATAGAAAATGTTGTTTTAGTTGATGGACTCAAGCATAATCTCTTGAGTATTAGTCAACTTTGTGATAAAGGTTTTGATATTATTTTTGATAACATAGCTTGTAGAGTTTTTGATAGACAATCTAACACATGTATATTTTCCGGTTTTCGTGAAAGCAATATGTACATGATTGACTTGTCTAATATGTCTTGCAATATTACTTGTTTGAAAGCCCTCGATGATGACTCTTGGTTATGGCATAGAAGATTAGGCCACATTTCTTTTGACCATCTATCTAAGTTAAACAACAAGGATATGGTGAAGGTTATTCTTTGCTTGAACTTTGAAAAGGACCGCGTTTGTGACGCGTGCCAACTTGGGAAACAAACCAAGTCCTCTTTCAAGTCAATCAAGGATATCATGACATCACGTCCCTTGGAGTTGATCCATATGGATTTGTTTGATCCTACTCAAACCAAAAGTCTAAGTGGAAATCGTTTTGCATTTGTTTTAGTTGATTTTTTCGCATTTTACTTGGGTTTTCTTTTTAGAACATAAAAATCAAGCCTTTTCACATTTTCAAGCCTTTAAGAAAAGAGTTGAAAAGAAAAAAGATTCTTCAATTTTAAGAATAAGAAGTGATAGAGGTGGTGAATTCATTAACCTACCCTTTATTACTTTTTGTGAAGAACATGGAATTAAGCATGAACTATCTTGTCCTAGAACTCCACAACAAAATGGAGTAGTTGAACGAAAAAATCGAACATTACAAGAGATAGCTAGGACAATGATTAGTGAATATGGTCTCCCACATTATTTGTGGGCCGAGGCCGTTAATACATCATGCTATATATCAAATCGTGTTTTCTTATGCAAAAATACTTCAAAAACATCTTTTGAGATTTATTTTTCTAGAAAGCCAAATGTTTCATACTTTAAAGTTTTTGGATGCAAATGTTTTGTTTTAAATACAAAAGACAATTTTGAAAATTTGATGCTAGGTCTTATGAAGCAATCTTTGTAGGTTACTCAAATACTAGTAAAGCTTATAGAGTTTTCAATAAGTCATCCTTAACTATTGAAGAGTCTATATATGTAAAATTTGACGAATCTAATATGTTTGTTAAGAATGTTGTAGAAATAGATTCTTTGCATGAAGACATGGAGAAAGTCACTTTGAAGGATTCACCTACTATTGAAGACATGCCAAAGGATGATGAAGGAAGTGCAACTAAGGATCAAGAGGCTCAAGGAAATGAAATTCAAAGAATTGAAGTGGAGCCTACTCAACAACTTCCAAAGGATTGGAGATACAATCCACATCATCCCAAGGACCTTGTTTTAGGTGAAGTATCTCAAGGGGTAACTACTCGTTCTCAACTTCATGATTTTTGTGGACACTATGCTTTTATTTCTCATGTTGGACCCAAAAGCGTCCTCGAAGCCGAGGCCGACTCATATTGGTTGCTAGCCATGCAAGAGGAACTCAATCAATTTGAGCGCAACTAAGTTTGGCACCTTGTTCCTAGGCCCCACGATAGACCAACAATTGTTTCTAAGTGGATCTTTAAGAACAAGTTGGATGAGTCGGGTAACGCTTTTAGGAATAAAGCTAGGTTAGTTGCCCAAGGTTACACTCAAATCGAAGGTATCGATTTTGATGAAACCTTTGCACCCGTAGCACGGCTTAAAGCCATACGGATGACACTTGCATTTGCTTCATATAAAGATCTTAAGCTTTTTCAAATGGATGTTAAAAGTGCTTTCTTAAATGGCTTTATTGAAGAGGAGGTGTATGTTGAACAACCCCCCGGGTTTGTTGATCCTACACATCCGGATTTTGTTTTCAAGCTTGACAAAGCTCTTTATGGTTTAAAACAAGCCCCTAGGGCTTGGTATGAAAGGCTTTCTTCATTTCTAATTTCAAATGGTTTTAAGAAAGGAAAAATTGATACTACTTTATTTACAAAACATGTTGAAAATGATATTCTTATTGTGCAAATTTATGTGGACGATATTATTTTTGGTTCTACTAATGAAACCCTTTGCCAAGCTTTTGAATCATGCATGAAGGAAGAATTTGAAATGTCTATGATGGGTGAGCTCAACTATTTCCTTGGTCTCCAAATCAAGCAAAGAAAGGATGGGATCTTCATCAATCAAGCCAAGTACACAAAAGAACTTATCAAGAGGTTCGGGCTTGAAGGAGCTAGAGTGAGCAAAACTCCCATGGCCACAACCACAAAGCTTGACAAGGATGAACAAGGTAAAAGTGTAGACATTAAGCATTATCGTAGCATGATTGGTAGTTTGTTGTATTTGACGGCTAGTAGGCCGGATATTATGTTTTGTGTATGTCTTTATGCTCGTTTTCAATCTTGTCCTAAGGAGTCTCATTTAGTAGCGGTAAAACGCATTATTAGATATCTTAAAGCACAATTGAAATGGGTTTGTGGTATCCGAAATCGGACTATTTGAAATGAAGAGTTTTTCGGATGCCGACTATGCGGGTTGTAGGGTAGATAGGAAGAGTACAAGTGGAACATGTCAATTTCTTGGTAATTGTCTTGTTTCTTGGTCTTCCAAAAGGCAAAATTCGGTAGCCCTTTCAACCGCTGAGGCGGAGTATGTTGCAGCCGGAGCTTGTTGTGCACAAGTTCTTTGGATGAAACATACTCTCCTTGACTATGATTTGCATTTTGATCATATTAAAATATTTTGTGATAATACTAGTACTATTCACATGACTAAAAATGCAAATCAACATAGTAAAACTAAGCACATTGACATTAGATATCACTTTCTTAGAGATCATTATGAGAAAGGTGATATTGATATTGATTATGTTTCTACCTATTTTCAACTTGCTGATATTTTTACAAAACCTCTAGACTATGCTAGATTTTCCTTTATTTGTGGTGAGTTGAATGTTTGTATTTTGGATTCTTGAAGAAAACATTTTTTTACTTTGTTTACCCTTTTTGATGTATGACAAAAGGGGGGAGAAAAAGTTTTGTTTGTATTGTATGCATTTTGAGTTTTAGTTTGTTTAAGCTTTGTTGTATATGACTTATCTTTTATGTATATAGTTTTTCATTTATATACATAGTCATTCTTTTATACATAGCATAATTTGAGGGGGAGCTTCCAAGCTCCTTTCCCTTATTCTTTTAAAATAACTATATGTTTTGTCATCATCAAAAGGGAGAGATTGTTGGCCCAAGGTTACAATCACCCGTTTTAATGTGTTTTGATGATCACAAAACATATATAGTTATTTGTACTAATCATGTTTGTTGTTTCAGTGTGTTTCAGGGTCTAATGATTCTAGAAGCATTATTCCCTAAAGGAAGGTGTTTTTGACTCAAGTCACCTCATTTCGGGCTCAAGTATCAAGCTTTGCAAGATCACATATGGAGAAGCCCGCTTGAAGACCTTGTAGTCAATTAGAACCAATGTAAGAAATAGTTTGTTAAAATTGAGGTTGTAGAATATTGGCTCTAGGACACACACACACATTTTTTTTCAAAAATACAGTTTTTAGTTTTGTGGTTTTGTTTAAAGTTCATGCCTTGGTCTCTATACATGATTCAATGTTTACAAATTTTATATCTTGTTTATATCATGTATTTCTATCTTTCCAGCATGATACTTAGTAAAATTTTCTTACAAAAATTATTCTGAAAATTTTCAAAGTCCAAAAATGCCTCTCTATTTTCTGTTTCAGGCTGGACCGGCCGACCGCACCGGTCGACCGGATCCTGTGTCAGGACGGGCACGCTTGTGCACGTCCGACGGCCGACCGACCGGGCGCCGGCAGAAAACAGATTGCTCACTGTTTTTTTGTCGGTCGGCCGAACGGTCGACCGACCAAAAGTTTCTGCTCTCTGTTTTTTGTCGGGCGGCCGACCGTCGACCCGAGCCCAACGGCTATATGCCAGCAGGGCTGACGACCGACCGGGACGGTCGACCGCCAAGCCTGCCAGAGCCCAACGGCTCTTTCCTCTTTGG